>JARLTB010000152.1:5230000-5317500 GCA_030141615.1 Unio pictorum | reverse complement strand
TACTAAAGTTCTTCTAAATTTAATGTTTAGCTTGTTGTTTTGGGTATAGTTGTCTTTAGAATATTTAGGCATGTTTTTAATAATTTACATGTCAATATCAAGCAACCATTTTTAACTTGCATTAAATATGGCTTGTGAAATTTCAATCAAATGTCTCCTGCCTACGTGCATGAAAAGAATCAGAAAACAAAACGTGCTACCCAGTACTCATTTTGTGTTGATACTTGCAGACAACAACATGTCTACAACTAGGACTTTCAATCTTCTGGTATTATTTTATAAAAGATAGAAACATCAAATAAATCAGACAGGAAGATTTGACATCATTATACCAAGTGATTACCATAATGAAAAATGTAACCGTTGAATAATAAATAGAGGATATTTGCTTGAAACGAGTGAATAACGGATATATTTCATCGAGTGGATGAAAAACTCAGTATTTTCACGAGTGGCGAAGCCACGAGTGAAAATACTAGAGTTTTTTATCCAAGAGATGAAATGTATCCGTTATTCACTCGTTTAAAGCAAATATTCTTTTTATTTTATGCTCACATACGTTGGCTACCTCAAATCTGCTCTTTCACTCGTTTTTTCACTCGTTTCAAGCAAATATTTTGACCCAAAAATGTAGTTCCTGTAGTGAAAAAATATTGTTATTTTTTCACTGTTATTTTTTCACTGTTATTTTTTCACCGCAGTGAAATATCAATATTATTTTAACTAGAAAATCAAGTAATTCACTGCTGAGCATAAAATAAATAATGTTAATGAATTTTTTAGGTATAAAAATAATTTGTTTAATATCACATCGATCACATTTACTTATTCGAACTTTTAATAATTCATAGGAATACATTGATGCAGATCGTGCTATTTGACTTCGCTGGACTCAATAGCGCCAGCGAGTCAGAATCTGATCCAGCAGAAATCATACAAAGCCATTTAACGGGCAACACTGAGTCGAAAAAATGTCTTTATCTGGGTGCATAGCAACAGATAGACTGACTCTTCAAAAGCAATGTGAAAACATAGACTTGGTGTTGTCTCCATTCTGACTGATTTGTCTGCTGGGGTTATATAGATACCAAAGTTTTATAAACCGGGGTAGGGGGCCAGAGGAGTATTGCTTTCAAAACAAGATAGTCAGTACAATTTTTTTTAATACTCCGCGTGTGTTGCAGTCGTCTAATTCACATACTAAGATTAGTAATTAGTTAAATCAACACCTTATTTTCTTATTAAATTTCATGAACCTATATTAGTTAAAATGACCTATATTACCAAATGTAATAATCTGACTTCTCATCATAAGAAACAATTTGGAAGCCAGACAATTGCGAACAACACATCATCTGCAGGGAAACTGATATCATTAAAGCTTACAAACACTAGTCAGATATGAATTGCTAGCAAACGTTTTATATTTCATCTTTTACAATGTTAAGTCCAATGAAATTTTATATGGAAAAACCTAGACGTTAACCTTTTTACAAAATCTTTTCTTCAATGCAATTCTGACAAATTCATCAAAACCTCTTATATACTGAATAAATATCTAAGTTCGCTATATACCCCAAACTTGAGTGTTTGTGGAATCATTCATCATCATTGGCGCCTTAGTCTCGGGAGACTATGCGGATAGCGCCCTTGGGGTGTCGTCTGTCTCTGGGTTGTTGGCATCGTCTGTTGTGGCTGTGGAGACCTATGCGCGAGTGGCAGTCCCTCTTGCAATTTGTGCAGACATGTTGGGAAGCCCGAGTTGCTGTGGTTGCTGTCACGTAGCCCATTCTGGCACGTTTCTCTGTTGCCAACTGGCCTCTCCTCGTATCAGCGACTGATATGCCTTTACTTACTATCAGTCTCCAGGTGCCTCGGTCCTCGGCCAGCACTTCCCAGCCATCAGGTGCGATGTTACATGCCTTCAGGTCCCTCTTTCATGCATCCTTGAAAGGGAGTGAGGGGCGGCCGACTCTTCTTGTGCCAGTGGCCAGCTGTCCATATAGGATGTCCTTTGGCAGCCTCCCATCCTCCATGCGTCGGACGTGTCCCAGCCATCGAAGGTGACGTTTGCCCAGCAGGGAGAACATGCTGTGGGTGTGTGCACGCTGCAGGATTTCACTGTTTGGGACACGGTCTTGCCAGCTGATTTTCAAGATGCGTTTAAGTCACCGTATATGGAAGGAGTTGAGCCGGCGCTCTTGCCTCATGTAGGTACTCCAGGTCTCACTTCCATATAGAAGAGTGCTGAGAAAGCAGGTCTGGTAAACTTTGACTTTGGTTTGCATTGTCAGTGCGTTGTTTTCCCACACCCTCTTGGTCAGTCGTGATATGATGGTGTTTCCCTTTCCAAGCCTTCTGTCCAGCTCCTTTTCGAGCGAGAGAGTGTTGCTGATGGTTGACCCCAGGTAGGTAAAGTTGTTGACTGCTTCCAAGGTGACACCGTTGATTTTGATTGTTGGGGCAATGGTGGTATCTTGCACGCTGACCTTTGTTTTTTCCAGGCTGATGGTGAGTCCAAACTGCATGCAGGCATCAGCAAAACGATCTCTCAGTCTCTGAAGGGCTTCCTCAGTGTGTGCCATAAGAGCAGCGTCATCTGCAAAAAGCATCTCCCTGATGAGCACAGCCCTCAGTTTCGTCTTTGAGCGCAGTCGTGCCAGGTTGAACAGCCTCCCATCGGACCTGGTGTATATATATATGCCATCAGTGGACGAGTCAAAGGCGTAGGACAGAAGCAAGGAGAAGAAGATCCCGAATAGGGTTGGTGCCAGAACGCAGCCCTGCTTCACACCGCTGTTAACTGGGAAGGAGGTTGAGGAAGTTCTATCATACAGGACGGTTCCCTTCATATCTGCATGGAAAGAGAGTATCATGTTGCGGAGTTTTGAAGGGCAACCAATCTTACTGAGAACTTCAAAAAGGCCCTTCCTGCTGACGAAGTCAAAGGCCTTGGTGAGGTCGATGAACATCATGTAGAGTGGTTGACCTTGCTCTCTGCTCTTCTCTTGGAGTTGTCGTAAAGAGAAGATCATGTCTGTTGTCGACCTGCCTGCTCTGAAACCATACTGGGATTCTGGGCACACACGGTCTGCCAGCAACTTAGTATGATGCGGGCATACACTTTACCAACGATGCTCAGAAGCGAGATCCCTCTGTAATTATTGCAGTCACTGCGGTCGCCCTTGTTTTTCTAAAGGGTCACAATTGTGGCATCACGCATGTCTTGGAGGACTGCTCCTTCCTCCCGGCAGAGGCAAAGTAGTTTGTGCAGTGGTTGGAACAGTGTTAGTTTTCCAAATTTGATAGCTTCGGGCGGGATGCTGTCACTACCTGGTGCTTTGTCGTTTGGGAGGGAGTCAATTGCTTTGCCTAGCTCTTCTAAGGTTGGCACTTCTTCAAGCTCCTCCATGATGGGAAGATTCCTTATGCTGCTGAGGGCTGCTTCAGTGACTAAGGTTTCACGGGAGTATAGCTCTGAGTAGTGCTCCACCCATCTGGTCATCTGTTGCCTACGGTCTGTGATCTTCTCTCCCATCATTGATTTCAGGGGAGCGACCCCTTTCACTGTAGGGCCTAGAGCCTTCTTGATGCCATTGTACATACCTTTTATGTTTCCGGTCTCGGCACTGCGCTGGATTCCTTCACACAGCTGTTGCCAGTACTCGTTCGCGCACTGTCTAGCGATGCGTTGGGTGTTGCTTCGAGCACTTTTAATAGCAGCATGCGTCTGTTCATTGGGGCATTTTTTGTACGCTATAAAGGCTTTTCGTTTCTTCTCGATTAGTGGTTCCATCCTTGTTAGGTGTGCGTTGAACCAGTCCTGACGGGGTCGTTCCTTTTGCCAAACGTGAACATGGCTGTTTTGTAGATGGCACCTATCATGGCGTTCCACTTGGCTGTAGCGTCGTGCTCTGGCAGGTCCTGGAGAGCCTTGTCCAGGGCGGACACATACTCCTGTACCTTGGAAGGGACCGACATCTGTGCGGTGTTTATGCGTGGGTGTCCTTTTGGTTTTGAACGGTGTAGTGTCTTTGGCTGTAGTCTCACCCTGCTGCTCACGAGGGCATGGTCGGAGTCGCAGTCTGCACTGTGGTAAGTTCTAGTGGAGAGGACGCTGTTAAGGGCAGAGCGGCTGGTGATGACCAAGTCAAGTTGGTGCCAGTGATGGGACCTGGGGTGTTTCCATGACACTTTGTGTTGTGGCTTACCCTTGAAAAAAATGTTTGTTATGCACAGGCCATGGTAGGTGCACAGCTCCAGCAATCTCTGACCGTTTTCGTTGGTCTTTCCAGTACTATGATATCCGAGGCAGGTAGGCCATGATTCGTGATCATCACCTATTCTGGCTTTGAAGTCGCCGAGGAGAAAAAGTGATTCGCGTTTGGGGCATCCTTTAATCTGTTCATCCAGCTGCCCATAGAACTGATCCTTGGTGTCTTCTGAAGACGAGAGGGTTGGGGCGTAGACACTAAAGATGTTGACAGGACCTTCAGCAGTGGTGAGGCGGATGGACAGGAGACGCTCAGTGCCCCCTGTGGGAGGTTCAACCAAGCCCAGAAGATTGTTTTTGATGGCGAAGCCCACTCCGTGCTGACGGGGCTCCTCAGGTTCGCGACCCTTCCAGAAGAAAGTGTAGTTTTTCTCTCTGAGGGAGCCATTAGAGGCCAGTCTAGTTTCCTGGAGGGCAGCAATGCTGATATTTAGCTTGGTGAGTTCTCTATCGATGATGGCCGTTTTTCTGGTGTCATCCACTTCTCTGAGGTCATCGGAGATGCCTGTCCACATAGTGCGCACATTCCAGCTTGCAAATCGAAGAGCTGGAGTCTTCTTTATTCGTTTCTTTTTCTTTTTGTCTGGTGTGGAATTTCGTCTGCTTGTCATGTTAAGCAACACACTGAGCTCCAGACACCCACTGGAGCAGGCAGACGATGGCGGGTCAACACCTTATTGACCGGGGACTGCCCGGCTTGAGGCGGGCGATAGTTGGCCATTGAGACACGATGATCCCTCCCACTGTCAAAGCTGACCCGTGGCGCCCCTTCCCTACGCCAATCGGGTGGGACTTATAACCCGTAAACTGTCAGCTTCCGTGTTGTTTCCTCACTTAGTAGCGAGACTGGAGTGACCTCTCCAGGGCGCAAGCCTTGGCATGGAATATGGAGATCCTGGGTTGCCCAGGCTTCAGGATCCCCCTCTCGTCCTTGATGGTTGGGTCCAAAGGAATGCTGAGCATGACATTTGGCAACAGTTTGGATGCAGGAGCTGCCGGAAGGAAGTCATAGTCGACATCCAGCCGCCTTAGGGGCTCCACTCCGGATTTTCTGTCTGGGTTTACTCCCGTAGCCTTTCCTTCTCCCGAAGATATCCACAAGGCAGTGGAACCATTGGTTTTCAATCAGAGTTTTCTTCTCATAGAAAAATTGCCTTGACCAGGCTAACGAGCTTAATCTACCCGGGTTTGGAGTCAGAGTTTCCCTTCTCTTAGACTGGCTGCCTGCCAAGGCTAATGAGCCCAGTCTGCCCACCCAGTTATACCGCCGAGCACTCGGTCGTGCCACACAACAGGCTCTGTGAAAACAAGGGGCCCCGCGTGAAGGTGCTGTTGTGGACACAATAGTGTAGGAGAGGCTATGTGCAAGTAACCTCCTGTCCATCAGAGCAAGACGGTGGTCCTGCAGCGATCACTACACCTGGAAAGGAGAGGCTATGAGAGACGCTTCACTTCCCTTTGTCAAGCGGGACGTCAGGCCCAGACCTTGCACCCCCCCCCCCATCCGTTCGTGGAATGCTGTATTCAATATTATATAATTAATAAGAGTAGTTCCTTTCTTGAAATTTGCTACACTGCGAGACGCACCAATCTAATCAGTATTCATTTAAAATGGAAAGCAATATACTTCTTCGACTTTGCTGAACATCTAGATATTACTTAAACAGGAAAACGGAAGACTGAAACTCTACAAAGAACGTTTCATTGCCTTGTCAAGCCGTTGTTTTATTTTGGCTTTATATGTTTCATGAAAAACCCATCGCTCGTCGCTGCTTACGAAACTCCTTTATAATCGCCAGCTGCAAAAGCGACCATTATAACTGAACCTCTTAACATTAAAAACGTGTTTTGGCAGTTTAGAAAATATTGATATGTAATAACAATAAATCATTCTCGATATTTTGTACGCAGACTATCATAACTGTGTGCATGTAAAAGTAATTCCAGGATGGATGGCAATCCCCAAATTGTAACTGTGCAACATAAAATGAATATCTGTATCTAACAACATGTGGGATTAAATACATGCGTTATAATATATATCAATCCATCTCTACAACTATGCAAAAACAAGCTAGAATTTGGAACGAAATGTATTGTCCCGAAAAAGTTTTTGTACTTGCACAAATTTAGGTATTATTAGTGGCTACTATTTTCCGTTATGGAATCTTCAATTATTAAGGATAAAAACTGACATTCAATTTCTCTTACCTAATCCTCGATATGAAAATATGAAAACGTACGTCTTAATCATAACTGCGATTAACAATCGATTGACGTCTTTTTTTATTGCAGGATTCCTTGTAGTATCTACCCTTTGAAGCCAAACTGTTGCCTGATGACTAAAAATGTATAGCTTCAGTTTGCACCCATATATTAGAATAATAACAAAGCAGATAGCTGCTCTCTTTCTCTCTCTCTCTCTCTCTCTCTCTCTCTCTCTCTCTCTCTCTCTCTCTCTCTCTCTCTCTCTCTCTCGTGGTGCATGTTCGCAAAGAAGTCCATAATGACATGAGTTCCCGGATCTGACAGAGTACATGTGTTTGTAAAATATGAACGCTAAATTTTTGTTTACTATGATTTCTTTTCCTAGCTTGAATCCTTCCGATCGTCTTCGTGAGTTATTGTACCTTTACTGAGATATGATTGCATGTATTTACTAAATTTCCCAAATTGCTAGTCATTACCTGCTACAGGTAAACACCGCTTATGTGGCCTAGTAGCGTCCACATCGGATACGGGAGGTCGTGGTACGATCCTCGGCCGAGTCATACCAAAGACATACAAAAAGGGTAATAACAGCTGCCTCGCTTGGCGCTCAACATTAAGAGGTTAGTGTTAA
The DNA here is from genome assembly GCA_030141615.1 of Unio pictorum. Taxonomy (NCBI): domain Eukaryota; kingdom Metazoa; phylum Mollusca; class Bivalvia; order Unionida; family Unionidae; genus Unio; species Unio pictorum. The sequence goes on along the minus strand of JARLTB010000152.1, from coordinate 5,310,385 downwards.
GATTGGTCGACCTGATGTCAGAAAAATGTGACTGGGTGGGACATCATGCTAAATGTCTGCGGCATGATACCCAAATGAGAGACATTACTATATGACTGCCACATTGTTAAAGCTACGTTAAAAATTAAAATCACACACACACACACACACACACACACACACACACACACAGTGAGAGAGAGGGAAAAACTATAAAAAGCAGTTATGGTCAGCAATGAGCAATTGATTAACAAGACTGCATACATTTTACTTTTAAGTGTTAACAGGAAAATATATACCTATTTTTCACCCAAGCAATATCGGGGGAAGGGGGTAGGGCGATTATATAAAAGTTTCACTTAATCACAAATCCTTAACAAAATTTAAAGGATTTCTACAATATTCCTTAGAAAATTTATTAATGTAAGAATACCTACTGGAATATGGTAACCGTATATTACATAAAACAGACACAGAGAATACAACATGAATCGATGATATTGAAAATATATCTTGCATTGACTGGGTGGCTGATTAGTTTCTTATTTTAAACGATTGAAAGAAGAAAAAAAGTTGTATGCAAGATCAGTCTGATTTCGATGGAAACTAGTCTTGCTATTAAACCTGATTGAAAGAAATACAATGTGTACTTGAAAGAGTTTCAATATATGTATTTTTCTGAAGATTTCACCCGAAACTGTCACTTTATTTTAGGAGTCAATTTGTCGTGTTGAGCCAATGGGAAATTCCTAATATGGTACGTTCAGCGATATGTTTTTCTGTTCAACCATAATGTTTTAATGTCATGACACATCAGGTGTGTTGTTTTGCAATCTATCTCTAGCCTGGGGGCCATCCACATCCACCTTTAAATATGTCGGAAATTAAAACAGAGGTCTTGACAGGTGTATATATATATATATATATATATATATATATATATATATATATATATATATATATATATATATATATATATATACTTATAAGATGATAAAACGTTCGGTGTTGGTGTCTGTGTGGGTGTGAGAGTCTGTGTAATTTCGATTTTTAAACTAGCTTTAACAGCCGTTGGTAATACTGATGTCTCGAAGTGGAACATCATGCCGCAGACATGTAACACGATGTCCCGCCAAGTAACATTATGCTGGCGCCAGGCCAACCAGTACTAACGCCAGGGACGTACATGTTTTTTGCAGGGGAGGGGCATTTGAATCACGTTTTGTCACCACAACCACCACCCCGAATCAAGTTTTGCCGCATCCCTTTAAAAATATTGAAATGACGTTCCTACCTAAAACTAACCTGGTACTGCTGAGTGCCTAGCTTTTAGTCAACGACATCCATCATTCGAGGCCTGCTCTCTCTCTCTCTCTCTCTCTCTCTCTCTCTCTCTCTCTCTCTCTCTATATATATATATATATATATATCTATATATATATATATATATATAGTATGAAGATTTACACCAGTAACGTTATATTATCTGCAATAGATTTTAGCTTCTCTATCTAGGATTTGTTTTTAACCAAAGAATAATTATTTCTCTGAATTACATGAATGTTGAGATTTTACAAAATATTAATGTCGTTGTATCTTTATAAAGAAAGCGTTTAATCGATTTATCATTGTTAAAGACCAAATACATGCATACAGTAGCCACTTATTTATGACTAGTCTTTCATAATCAGTGAAATCATTTAACCATTGTCTATCTTCAACATTGTTCTTAAAGAGGAGAAGTCTAATTAATTTTTCAGTAAACTAGCTGCACATAAAACTATTATAGGATCATGATATTTAATAAGAAAAATTAACCATTGAATTAACTGATTAGGCTTTTTTATTTTTACGTTTCTGTATGTAACTGGGTCTAGAAAATTTGTGATGAATCAAAAAATTCTTCCTGAAACGCTTGGGGAGAAAAACGCACTTTACGAAACAACTTGCATTCACAGAAACACCAGCCGGTAAATAGTGGCCTCGAGTGTCCGACTGGTCTAAAGCACTCTCCATTATGGATCACTGCCATCTCACTTCCGTCTTTTAGAAAGCTTGCGAGTAGCATCTCGTGGGTCGGTGGTTATTTCCGGGGATTTCACGGGTTCTTCCTCCACCATTAACACTGGCCGCCATGTATACTATCGTGTGCTGAATGGCGTTAAACTCTGCCAAAACAACAAGCCGGTAAATCATTCATGATGCAGACAAGCCTAAATACATAATCATAACGTGAGCGAATAGGGAAGTCTTTAAACCTATACATATTTAACACTCCAACTTTGACATGCAAAATTTGTTCTTCTTGATTTTTAGCATTTATCCCCCGGTAAAGACAATTTGTAAATCCTCATTCTTTCGACTCAGTGTTACATATAGTCATAGACAATGTGTGATTTCTGACTTTCTTTACCTCTGGCAGTATTTACTCCAACGAAGCGAAATACCACAAACTGCGGCAGTGTAATCCTTACAAATTATTAAACATTAGAATGGTTGAATGGGTTTCATGTGATACTAAATATTTTCTTTTCATCGTATTAATCACCGGTGAAATAATGTTTGTGTTAACCAATATATTTGAATTACTATCAATTAAGAGAATGAAAAATGTGGAAAATAAGTATCTGCTACCATTTTTAATGCATCAAAGCAAGAGTTATCATTTGTAGTACGTCGTATACATCAATACGAATTCGAATTTATTGTATGGAAGTTTGAGGATTAGTAACTTCTCTATTAAAAATAATTATACAAATTAACTGGAAGTAATTAAAACTCGTATTGTTTTGCTAATGATTGTTTCTTTTACTTCAACCAACGTGAACATTATTATTAAAGAATTTCACCTTTCGCTAGGTGTAGTGGTGACAAATCTATCTGTGCAATTATTTATAAAGTTGCTTTGTGATAAAAGTATACAAGGAAATTGAAAGTCTTAGTTGTAAACATGTTGTTGTTTATAAATATCAACATAAATGAGTTTCGGCATGTTTTGTTTTGTGATTCTTTTCATGCACGTAGGCAGGATACATTTGATGGAAATTTAACAAACCACTTGCAATGCACGTTTGAGTTGTTTACTTTCTATTACCACCTGTAATTGTATTGGTATTCAAATTTTCTACATGATAGATCACTGAATGTGTTTATGTTTGATTTATAGTCGCACAGTAGCAATATAATTCAAAGACCCATGTAAGAAAGTTTGCCATCTTTAAGCTTATTTGCCTGTCACCTTATCCACCAAAAAGTATTTAATGAAATATCATAACACCTGAGTTATGTATATGTCGATAAGTACAGACATCATTATTTTAAGTGCATTAGATCTTTGGCACTGATTAGACTAGAAGGGAGTATGTGGTGAGCTCATGCGCATGAAATGTAGAGCAGAGGTAAAGTTAAAATTACTTTGTATATAAGCTATGAATGCAGGATTGACATCTCATATTTGGACAGAATGGATATCTCGTATTTGGAGCGTCACATGCACTCAAGTAGTCACTAACTATTCACACGCTTTCTCGTTCGTTGTCCAAGACAAAATCTAGTAAAACTTCGCACAATATGTGAAATGCCTGCTGACATTAACAGACGCATATGTGCAGTGACCACACGCAACGCCGATGTAACATTTGTGTTTCAGTTACTAAATATCCTTTGATTAATGCAACCCATTTAACGTTTGGAAACTTTAACTTTTAGAAACTAAACATGCATAATAATATTAAGGTTGATAACCGTTAAGCATAACTTTATTGAGTTGATAAAAAATCGTGCACCAAAATGGATCGGAAAGTTTAATCTGAACGCATGGGCAAGTAAAACAATGCATATCGTTATTTCTCATTATTTTATGTCATATTTGTTCCTGACCATGAGATAAAAATAGTGAGTGATTGAAACTTTGCGAGAGTATGATTAAATGCTTCGACTATTTTCCCAAATTGATATTTATTAAATGGCAGAGAAAAAAAAACCTTATAAATCTAGAAAATGGTCAGGAATTAGGTATACATACAGTGCAATGCCTATTTGTTTCGTATAAAACGCATTTAGTATGATTCAATATTTGGAGCACAGAACTAATAGTGGAAAAAATGGGTTATGCATATATTTCACACATCCATGATTGATCATCCAATGGTGATGACTGATGAGGATAGAATGGATTCTGACAATGAGGTTGCTTGCCAAAGAATGGATTCTGACAACGAGGTTGATTGCCATGTTTGCGAATTAACATTGAATGATAAGAAACAGAGAAGTGTTAGACATCACAACCACCCTACGGGAACGTACACATGTGCCTCACATGCTTACTGTAATACGACATGATTTTATTGCCGCGGTTATAAATAATCTGCGATCAGCAAGTGATTCAGAAAGTATCATCGAACGATCACACGCATTCCGAATAATATTAAAAGGTATATGTTATTCTCATTGTGCTAATTGAAGTTCATCGGCAGTTTGTTGTTTACGAACGCAAAGTTTGACGAATTAGTTAAGAACAATGAAATATTTAAATCATCTTAGAAAATGGTTTCAAGATGATCTTCACTTCCTATGACACAAGGGAATTTACTTTTACGGGTATATGACTGTTTGGGATAAATTAGCAGAAACGTCATTTTATGATAAGGACTCTCTTAACAGCGCGTGGACAGGTGAGAAGAAAACGGATAATGATTACGCGTTTGTTTATCAGCCTTGGAATCCTATCTAGTTACAAATTTGTTCGAGTATCATAACATGAACTTGAAGAGGGTTGTATTAGTACCCAAAAATATATTCGAACATTTCAGAAAAGCTTGCCAGTAGCTTCTCGTGGGTCGGTGGTTCTAATACATATTTACCACTAAAACTTTGACATGCAGGATTTTTTCTTATTGCCTTTTAGTATTTATCCACCGCAATGCACCGAGACACTTTGTGTATATCCGCATTCGTTCGACTCATTGCTACCTATTGACTGGCTATGCGTGATTTCCTCTGAATCTGAATGTTTCTTTCCCTCAGGCGGTATTGTCTCCCACGAAGCGAAATACCACAAACTGCGTCAGTGTATTGCTTTAAAATTAGTAAACATTAGAATGGTGAAATGATATTCATATGATAATAAATATTTTCTTTTCATCGTATTAATCAGTAGAGAAATAATGTTTGTGTGAACCAATATATTTGAATGACTATCAATAAAAATAACGATAAACATGAGACATTTGTTCTAAATGTAATTTAAACATAATTATGTTACTTCACTGGAAATAATCATAAATCTTTTTTTTTGTTATGATAATTTTTTTCTTTATAAATCACTAAATATTATTACTAAAGAATATCATCTCTCGCTAGGTGTAGGGGTGATAAATCTACCTGTGTAATTATTTTTAAAAGTTGCTTTCTGATAAAAGAATACAAGGAAATTGGAAGTCCTGTATGTAAACATGTTGTTGTCTGTAAATGTCAAGATAAATGAGTTTTGGCATGTTTTGTTTTGTGATTCTTTTCATGCACGTAGGCAGTATACATTTGGTACAAATTTAACAAACCACTTGCAATGCACTTTTGAGTTGTTTCCTTTCTATTACCACGTATAATTTTATTGGTATTCAAAGTTTCAACATGATAGATCACTGAATCTGTTTATGTTTGATTTATAGTCGCACAGTGGCAATATAATTCAAAGACCCATGTAAGAAAGTTTGCCATGTTTAAGCTTTTTTGCCTGTCACCTTATTCACTAAAATTGCAATATAATTCAAAGACCCAAGTAAGAAAGTTTGCCATCTTTAAGCTTGTTTGCCTGTCACCTTATTCACCAAAATTGCAATATAATTCAAAGACCCAAGTAAGAAAGTTTGCCAACTTTAAGCTTGTTTGCCTGTCACCTTATTCACCAAAATTAATTTAGTGAAATATCATAACAATTGAGTTATGTATATGTCTATAAGTACAGACATCATTATTTTAAGTGCTTTAGATCTTTGGCATTGATTATACTCGGAGAGAGTATGTGGTGAGTTCATGCGCATGAAATGTCGAGCAGAGGTAAAGTTAAAATTACTTTGTATATAAGGTATGAATGGAGGATTGACATCTCATATTTGGACAGAATGGATATATCGAATTTGGAGCGTTACATGCACTCAAGTATCCACTAACCTCTCAAACGCTTTCGCGTTGTCCAAGACAAAATCAAGTAAAACTTCGCCTTATATATATTATATATGTAAAATGCCTGCAGACATTAACAGACGCACATGTGCTGTAACCTGACGCAGCGCCGATGTAGCATTTATGTTTTAGTTACTTCATTTCCTTGGATTAATACAAACCATTTAACTTTTAGAAACTAAACATGCATAGGAATATTAAGGTTGATAACAGTTAAGCATAACTTTATTGCGTTGAAAAATAATTTCCTGCACGTAAATAGATTAGAAAACTTCATGTGAAATCATGGGCAAGTAAAACAATGCATATCGTTATTTCTCATTATTTTGTCATATTGAGTATAGCGTTTTTGTAGAACGAATGATTTTCTGATATTCGAAACGTGTTATTTGATTAAAGATGTATTAAACGTATGCACTTATCTACACAAACAGATAAGCATATTATGTAATAAATGTCATAGTTAAAATGGTACCTGCGATTTTCGCTAATGATTTTAAGATGTATCTCTTAGCACCGAAATGTCATCGGTGATGACAAAACCCAGTAGAAGTTACTCTGATATAATTTTTCACGACACTTCATTTTCTGCCCAAGACACTGTCACGATACTACCCGATCTGCCCAAGACACTGTCACGATACTACCCGTTCTGCCCAAGACACTATCACGATACTACCCGTTCTGCCCAAGACACTGTCTTGATACTACATTTTATGCGCTAAACACTATCACGATACTAATTTTTCTGAAAAGGAAACCGGTGTAAACAGCGAAGAGCAAAATGCTCTCATAAAAAATAAATCAACATATAATTTTGCAGTATATATTATAATTCACAGGAGTACAGAACTTGTGTTTGGAAAAGTTTAATTGCATTAATTGTTTTATGAGAATTATCATCTTTGTGTTATACCCCTTGAAGTAAGTGTGTGTGTGTGTGTGTGTGTGTGTGTGTGTGTGTGTGTGTGTGTGTGTGTGTGTGTGATTTCAACATTCCTGTGTTTATCACCATGTTTCAGAAAAATGATAGGCTATGCAAGGTACCCTAACATTTAGCGAAGGAAAAACCCAGGGGTTGCGCTCCGGAACTACCACCGACATACGTGAAGCTACTGCCATGCTTTCTCGTTCGATGATACTTTCTGAATCACTTAGACCACTAGATAACTCGGAGACCGGATGTCTATTGAATATATGTTCTTGATCGAATAAGTGAAATTCATTCCACTTCTCGAAAACATTTTTCTTAGAAAATCCACTAATTCGTGGAGATGCGTAATATAAGGATCACGATTAAACTGCAATAACTAGTATTTGTATATAAACGAGGTTACTGGAACATATCTAGATCAGAATTATTTGGTATGAATACATTTCCTCTTCACCAAAATCATTTAATAAATGCTTGGAAACATGCACAGACCATTCGGTCGTATATTGACAATGTACGTTAAAAATACACATACTCAGGACTTGTTTCATGTCATGTATCACTGAGGTGATGAGCATTATTAAATACAAAAACATGTTTACTGTTCCACCGTGTATGCTGTAGAATTGTTTATGTTATTTTTAGCGTAAATTTATCTCTGTTTACCAACAGAATCGAAGTTTCAAATCTGCGCAGTAAATTGGACTCGATGTTGACTATTAACTGGCTATGTATGACTTTCACTGAATTGGACAGGTTCCCTGGACTGGGTGCGGTATCCTGTATAAATAATGGGGGCTAGTTCTTACAAGGACAGATTACTAAACCTCTGAGACATATATGTCAGCAACAATTGCTTGTGAAAACGCATTTAAAGAGAGCAAAGCTTCGTTAACGTTAGCTTGTCATTAGGATTAACAATAAGAAAACATCTGGACTAAGAGAACATTTAACAATATGGAAAACTGGACAATACTGTATACAAGGTTAATGTGCATCCTCCTTCTGGTGATGCTCAAAAATACAGAAGCGGCGGCAGTGACTTGCCCGACCGGAGACTGCGTCACATACGACATATCTACCCAGGCTTCGTGCAAAGAAGTTAGCAGCAAGCCAAAAACTAATGACTGCCGATGGGCTGCTGGTTTAAACATCAATGTCGACCAAGTTATTCTCCAAGGCAGGATAGTGGCCTACAAGATACAATGGTTCAACGGAGGATGGTCTGGTTGGTATGCTCCTGGCATAAATGACATTGACAGCAAGTACAATCCAGCAGTTAAAATGTGCTCTATTCCGTACAATGCAAATACCATGAGACGGATGTGGTCCTATTTCTACGATCATACTCATTCGTATATCATATGCTTGAATCCATAAAATGGAATTTTGATAATGTGAATTTTGTATTTGACAAATGAGTAAATAGAATACACATATTTTGTGAAGGGACAACGATGATGCTCATAATGATTGGACTTTTTTGGTTTGCTATTATTTACTTTCGCTATAGCTCTTCCAAGCATCCATGTTTTCCCCTAAAGAGACGGATGTATTCTCGGTCGAATGGCTGAACATGGCTGCTCTGTATAAAACATTTTATTGCTGGTGTCTGCTTTACGTTTACGTCCATTTTAAACAGACAGAACATTATATATATCATTATATATATCAATATATAAATATATATCATTGTCCAGCATTTTTATTGTTTAGTTTCTTAAAAGAGAAAAGTCTTGTTTCTAATAGCAGTTTTGATTATATGCAAATATACATGTCTTAAGTTTAGGTTACTTGTTCAGTGTCAATGCAACAAAACAGAACACAAACTTCATGGACGGAAGAAGGAAAACTGAAGAATGAAACTTTACAAAGAACTTTTCATTGCCTTCTCAAGACGTGCTATTATGTTGGTTTTTATCTTGTGTCTTGTATATTTGTATTAATACTATATATTCAGAACACATCAGTGAATGATCTTTGAATATCCAAAAATAAATATAATTAATTAGTTTATTCAAGAGGTGTGTCTGTGTTTAATTTATTAATGTAGCTTTAACAATTTTAGTCAAATCACATCGCAACACTGTTTGCATTTTGGCAGTTTATTGTGATGTATAGACCTGGGTTATCATGCCTCAACTATGCAGCATTATGTCCCACCCCGTCACGTTGTCCTTATACCAGGCCGATCAGTTCTAACACTAACTTGTTAAAGCTAAGCGCCAAGCGAGGCATCTGCTAGTACCATTTTTATGATTTTGGTACGACTCGGCTGGGGTCGACTCGATCAATTCAGAAAGTGACTCTTTCCTTCTTTCAATCTTCTTTCTTTTCTTCTTTCTTTCTATCCTTCTTAATTCTTTATTTCTTTCATGCCGTAGACATGTATCATAATGTCTTATAGAGTCACATTCTCCTGACATCATGCCTAAAAGTCATAATGATGAGCGCCAATCCTTATATCTGCTAGTACCTTTTTTATGTCATTGGTACAACTCGGCTGGGTTTCGAAACTGTGACCTATCGCATCCGAGGCAGACGCTCTAACCACTAGGCCACTGGAGAGGTGAAGTATAATTTTGAAGCCTAAGTAACAGTAGCCCAAAAGGTCATGATCCTATATTAAATTAATTCATAATTATCTGAAAGCAACATCACATGAACATTTTGTAAGGTCAGTAAAGTCTTTTAAGTCAACTTTGTTTTTTGGTGTCAAAGCACCAGAACAAAATATTGTAAAATACAATACAAATACTATAGGAGTCACTAGCAAAAACAATTGGTGTAAATTACGACGATTTGAGTCAGTGTTTCAGTTAGAGTTTATGCTGCCGAAAGAATAAAGAGATAAAAAAACAAACAGTTTTTCATTATTCTCTGGCTCCCACCCCAGTTATTGTACAAGCGCCCCTGTATAAAAGAAATGTTTGAATATATGAACTCTGCTAAATGTACAGCTAAACTAACTTCGCAGAAAACTGATGTAGGATAGTGATTTTGTTTTAAATTGTTGAATTCAACAAATAATCCTAGAATTAATAGCACAAGTCCTAATGAATAAAGTCCTGAATAAACATTACTGGTATACTAACATAGATCCAACGATGAAAGTGTTGATGTGCTTATGATGGTCTGAATAGTAATGATGAGCCAACAGTCTTTGGTAGAATTATAATAATAATAATCATATCAAACAATATATCATTTTTTGAATTTCACTTTCGATCCAAGTCTCTGTTCCCGTGAATATTATTTTCGATGAACACTTAATTTCCAGCGAATATATAATTTGAATAAATACTTTCCAGCCCAAATGAAGCTGGACAAAACCTTAGACTTGTTTCTGTTTCAGATGTTATTGCAAGAAGAGATAATTGTCTCAGTAAACAAGATTTTTTACTTGTAAATCAGACCTATGTACACTTGCCATTTAAATCATATAAGGTATGAATGCAGGATTGACATCTCATATTTGGACAGAATGGATATCTCGTATTTGGAGCGTTACATGCACTCAAGTAGTCATTAACTACTCACACGCTTTCGCGTTCGTTGTCCAAGACAAAATCTAGTAAAACTTCGCACAATATGTGAAATGCCTGCTGACATTAACAGACGCATATGTGCAGTGACCACACGCAACGCCGATGTAGCATTTGTGTTTCAGTTACTAAATATCCGTTGATTAATGCAACCCATTTAACGTTTGGAAACTTTAACTTTTAGAAACTAAACATGCATAATAATATTAAGGTTGATAACCGTTAAGCATAACTTTATTGAGTTGATAAAAAATCGTGCACCAAAATGGATCGGAAAGTTTAATCTGAACGCATGGGCAAGTAAAACAATGCATATCGTTATTTCTCATTATGTTATGTCATATTTTTGTTCCTGACCATGAGATAAAAATAGTGAGTGATTGAAACTTTGCGAGGGTATGATTAAATGCTTCGACTATTTTCCCAAATTGATATTTATTAAATGGCAGAGAAAAAAAAAACCTTATAAATCTAGAAAATGGTCAGGAATTAGGTATACATACAGTGTAATGCCTATTTGTTTCGTATAAAACGCATTTAGTATGATTCAATATTTGGAGCACAGAACTAATAGTGGAAAAAATGGGTTATGCATATATTTCACACATCCATGATTGATCATCCAATGGTGATGACTGATGAGGATAGAATGGATTCTGACAATGAGGTTGCTTGCCAAAGAATGGATTCTGACAACGAGGTTGATTGCCATGTTTGCGAATTAACATTGAATGATAAGAAACAGAGAAGTGTTAGACATCACAACCACCCTACGGGAACGTACACATGTGCCTCACATGCTTACTGTAATACGACATGATTTTATTGCCGCGGTTATAAATAATCTGCGATCAGCAAGTGATTCAGAAAGTATCATCGAACGATCACACGCATTCCGAATAATATTAAAAGGTATATGTTATTCTCATTGTGCTAATTGAAGTTCATCGGCAGTTTGTTGTTTACGAACGCAAAGTTTGACGAATTAGTTAAGAACAATGAAATATTTAAATCATCTTAGAAAATGGTTTCAAGATGATCTTCACTTCCTATGACACAAGGGAATTTACTTTTACGGGTATATGACTGTTTGGGATAAATTAGCAGAAACGTCATTTTATGATAAGGACTCTCTTAACAGCGCGTGGACAGGTGAGAAGAAAACGGATAATGATTACGCGTTTGTTTATCAGCCTTGGAATCCTATCTAGTTACAAATTTGTTCAAGTATCATAACTTGTACTTGAAGAGGGTTTAATTATTACCCAAAAATATATTCAAACATTTCAGAAAAGCTTGCCAGTAGCTTGTCGTGGGTATGGTTCTAATACATATTTACCACTAAAACTTTGACATGCAGGATTTGTTCTTATTGCCTTTTAGTATTTATCCCCCGCGATGCACCGAGACACTTTGTGTAAATCCGCATTCGTTCGACTCATTGCTACCTATTGACTGGCTATGCGTGATTTCCTCTGAATCTGACTGTTTCTTTCCCTCAGGCGGTATTGTCTCCCACGAAGCGAAATACCACAAACTGCGTCAGTGTATTCCTTCAAAATTAGTAAACATTAGAATGGTGGAATGTTATTCATGTGATAATAAAAATTTTCTTTTCATCGTATTAATCAGTAGAGAAATAATGTTTGTGTGAACCAATATATTTGAATGACTATCAATAAAAATAACGATAAACATGAGACATTTGTTCTAAATGTAATTTACACATAATTATGTTACTTCACTGGAAGTAATCAGAAATCTTTTTTTTCTTATGATGATTTTTTTTTCTTTATAAATCACTGTGAATATTATTACTAAAGAATATCATCTCTCGCTAGGTGTAAGGGTGATAAATCTACCTGTGTAATTATTTTTAAAAGTTGCTTTCTGATAAAAGAATACAAGGAAATTGGAAGTCCTGTATGAAACATGTTGTTGTCTGTAAATGTCAAGATAAATGAGTTTTGGCATGTTTTGTTTTGTGATTCTTTTCATGCACGTAGGAAGTATACATTTGGTACAAATTTAACAAACCACTTGCAATGCACTTTTGAGTTGTTTCCTTTCTATTACCACGTGCAATTTTATTGGTATTCAAATTTTCAACATGATAGATCACTGGATCTGTTTATGTTTGATTTATAGTCGCACAGTGGCAATATAATTCAAAGACCCATGTAAGAAAGTTTGCCATGTTTAAGCTTTTTTGCCTGTCACCTTATTCACTAAAATTGCAATATAATTTAAAGACCCAAGTAAGAAAGTTTGCCATCTTTAAGCTTGTTTGCCTGTCACCTTATTCACCAAAATTGCAATATAATTCAAAGACCCAAGTAAGAAAGTTTACCATCTTTAAGCTTGTTTGCCTGTCACCTTATTCACCAAAATTGCAATATAATTCAAAGACCCAAGTAAGAAAGTTTGCCATCTTTAAGCTTGTTTGCCTGTCACCTTATTCACCAAAATTAATTTAGAGAAATATCATAACAATTGAGTTATGTATATGTCGATAAGTACAGACATCATTATTTTAAGTGCTTTAGATCTTTGGCATTGATTATACTCAGAGAGAGTATGTGGTGAGTTCATGCGCATGAAATGTTGAGCAGAGGTAAAGTTAAAATTACTTTGTATATAAGGTATGAATGGAGGATTGACATCTCATATTTTTCGCTAATGATTTTTAGATGTATCTCTTAGCACCGAAATGTCATCGGTGATGACAAAACCCAGTAGAAGTTACTCTAATATAATTTTTCACGACACTTCATTTTCTGCCCAAGACACTGTCACGATACTACCCGTTCTGCCCAAGACACTATCACGATACTACCCGTTCTGCCCAAGACACTATCACGATACTACCCGTTCTGCCCAAGACACTATCACGATACTACCCGTTCTGCCTAAGACACTATCACGATACTACCCGTTCTGCCCAAGACACTATCACGATACTACCCGTTCTGCCTAAGACACTATCACGATACTACCCGTTCTGCCTAAGACACTGTCTTGATACTACCCGTTCTGCCCAAGACACTGTCTTGATACTACCCGTTCTGCCCAAGACACTGTCTTGATACTACCCGTTCTGCCCAAGACACTGTCTTGATACTACCCGTTCTGCCCAAGACACTGTCTTGATACTACCCGTTCTGCCCAAGACACTGTCTTGATACTACCCGTTCTGCCCAATACACTATCACGATACTACCCGTTCTGCCCAAGACACTATCACGATACTACCCGTTCTGCCCAATACACTGTCTTGATACTACATTTTATGCGCTAAACACTATCACGATACTAAATTTTCTGAAAAGGAAACCGGAGTAAACAGCGAAGAGCAAAATGCTCTCATAAAAAAGAAATCATCATATAATTTTGCAGTATATATTATAATTCACAGGAGTACAGAACTCGTGTTTGGAAAAGTTTAATTGCATTAATTGTTTTATGAGAATTATCATCTTTGTATTATACCCCTTGAAGTAAGAGTGTGTGTGTGTGTGTGTGTGTGTGTGTGTGTGTGTGTGTGTGTGTGTGTGTGTGTGTGTGTGTGTGTGTGTGATTTCAACATTCCTGTGTTTATCACCATGTTTCAGAAAAATGATAGGCCATGCAAGGTGACCATAATATTTAGTGAAGGAAAAACCCAGGGGCTGCGCTCCGGAACTACCACCGACATACGTGAAGCTACTGCCATGTTTTCTCGTTCAGCCGAGCCGAGATTCGAACGTACACTGGCATAGATATATGAGTGATCTATAACGTGGAGTGCCTTAGACCACTAGATAACTCGGAGACCAGATGTCTGTTGAATATATGTTCTTGATTGAATAAGTGAAATTCATTCCACTTCTCGAAAACATTTTTCTTAGAAAATCCACTAATTCGTGGACAAGCGTAATATAAGGATCACGATTAAACTGCAATAACTAGTATTTGTATATAAACGAGGTTACTGGAACTTATCTAGATCAGAATCATTTGGTATGAATACATTTCCTCTTCACCAAAATCATTTAATAAATGCTTGGAAACATGCACAGACCATTCGGTCGTATATTGACAATGTACGTTAAAAATACACATACTCAGGACTTGTTTCATGTCATGTATCACTGAGGTAATGAGCATTATTAAATACAAAAACATGTTTACTGTTCCACCGTGTATGCTGTAGAATTGTTTATGTTATTTTTAGCGTAAATTTATCTATGTTTACCAACAGAATCGAAGTTTCAAATCTGCGCAGTAAATTGGACTCGATGTTGACTATTAACTGGCTATGTATGACTTTCACTGAATTGGACAGGTTCCCTGGACTGGGTGCGGTATCCTGTATAAATAATGGGGGCTAGTTCTTACAAGGACAGATTACTAAACCTCTGAGACATATATGTCAGCAACAATTGCTTGTGAAAACGCATTTAAAGAGAGCAAAGCTTCGTTAACGTTAGCTTGTCATTAGGATTAACAATAAGAAAACATCTGGACTAAGAGAACATTTAACAATATGGAAAACTGGACAATACTGTATACCAGGTTTATGTGCATCCTCCTTCTGGTGATGCTCAAAAATACAGCGGCGGCGGCAGTGACTTGCCCGACCGGAGACTGCGTCACATACGACATATCTACCCAGGCTTCGTGCAAAGAAGTTAGCAGCAAGCCAAAAACTAATGACTGCCGATGGGCTGCTGGTTTAAACATCAATGTCGACCAAGTTATTCTCCAAGGCAGGATAGTGGCCTACAAGATACAATGGTTCAACGGAGGATGGTCTGGTTGGTATGCTCCTGGCATAAATGACATTGACAGCAAGTACAATCCAGCAGTCAAAATGTGCTCTATTCCGTACAAGGCAAATACCATGAGACGGATGTGGTCCTACTTCTACGATCATACTCATTCGTATATCATATGCTTGAATCCATAAAATGGAATTTTGATAATGTGAATTTTGTATTTGACAAATGAGTAAATAGAATACACATATTTTGTGAAGGGACAACGATGATGCTCATAATGATTGGACTTTTTTGGTTTGCTATTATTTACTTTCGCTATAGCTCTTCCAAGCATCCATGTTTTCCCCTAAAGAGACGGATGAATTCTCGGTCGAATGGCTGAACATGGCTGCTCTGTATAAAACATTTTATTGTTGGTGTCTGCTTTACGTTTACGTCCATTTTAAACAGACAGAACATTATATATATCATTATATATATCAATATATAAATATATATCATTGTCCAGCATTTTTATTGTTTAGTTTCTTAAAAGAGAAAAGTCTTGTTTCTAATAGCAGTTTTGATTATATGCAAATATACATGTCTTAAGTTTAGGTTACTTGTTCAGTGTCAATGCAACAAAACAGAACACAAACTTCATGGACGAAAGAAGGAAAACTGAAGAATGAAACTTTACAAAGAACTTTTCATTGCCTTCTCAAGACGTGCTATTATGTTGGTTTTTATCTTGTGTCTTGTATATTTGTATTAATACTATATATTCAGAACACATCAGTGAATGATCTTTGAATATCCAAAAATAAATATAATTAATTAGTTTATTCAAGAGGTGTGTCTGTGTTTAATTTATTAATGTAGCTTTAACAATTTTAGTCAAATCACATCGCAACACTGTTTGCATTTTGGCAGTTTATTGTGATGTATAGACCTGGGTTATCATGCCGCAACTATGTAGCGTTATGTCCCACCCCGTCACGTTGTCATTATACCAGGCCGATCAGTTCTAACACTAACTTGTTAAAGCTAAGCGCCAAGCGAGGCATCTGCTAGTACCATTTTTTTGTTTTTGGTACGACTCGGCTGGGGTCGACTCGGTCAATTCAGAAAGTGACTTTTTCCTTCTTTCAATCTTCTTTCTTTTCTTCTTTCTTTCTATCCTTCTTAATTCTTTATTTCTTTCTTTCTTTTAACTGTGATGCATATTTCACATTTGCTCGCGAACTGTCGAACTTTCTAAGAGAAATAATATTAATAACTCACTAGAGTAAGACACTACTTTTTCACTAAATAGTGTTTGTGGGATTTTAATGTACCTTAAATAATTTTTCAGTCATATCACTACGATGTAAGCATTGTGATTGTTTATAGTGATTACTTGAGTTGGGGCATCATGCCGTAGACATGTATCATAATGTCTTATAGAGTCACATTCTCCTGACATCATGCCGAAAAGTCATAATGATGAGCGCCAATCCTTATATCTGCTAGTACCTTTTTATGTTATTGGTACAACTAGGCTGGGTTTCTTAACTGTCACCTCTCGCATCCGAGGCAGACGCTCTAACCACTAGGCCACTGGAGAGGTGAAGTATAATTTTGAAGCCTATGTAACAGTACCCCAAAAGGTCATGATCCTATATTAAATTAATTCCTAATTATCTGAAAGCAACAGCACATGAACATTTTGTAAGGTCAGTAAAGTCTTTTAAGTCAACTAGTTTTTTGTGTCAAAGCACCAGAACAAAATATTGTAAAATACAATACAAATACTATAGGAGTCACTAGCAAAAACAATTGGTGTAAATTACGATGATTTGAGTCAGTGTTTCAGTTAGAGTTTATGCTGCCGAAAGAATAAAGAGATAAAAAAACAAACAGTTTTTCATTATTCGCTGGCTCCCACCCCAGTTATTGTACAAGCGCCCCTGTATAAAAGAAATGTTTGAATATATGAACTCTGCTAAATGTACAGCTAAACTAACTTCGCAGAAAACTGATATAGGATAGTGATTTTGTTTTAAATTGTTGAATTCAACAAATAATCCTAGAATTAATAGCACAAGTCCTACTGAATAAAGTCCTGATAAAACAATATTTGTATACTAACATAAATCCAGTGCTGAAAGTGTTGATGTGCTTATGATGGTCTGAATAGTAATGATGAGCCAACAGTCTTTGGTAAAATTATAATAATAATAATAATCATATCAAACAATATATCATTTTTTGAATTTCACTTTCGATCCAAGTCTCTGTTCCCGTGAATATTATTTTCGATGAACATTTAATTTCTAGCGAATATATAATTTGAATAAATACTTTCCAGCCCAAATGAAGCTGAACAAAACCATAAGACTTGTTTCTGTTTCAGATGTTATTGCAAGAAGAGATAATTGTCTCAGTAAACAAGATTTTTTACTTCTAAATCAGACCTATGTACACTTGCCATTTAAAAAAATAGAAACTATTACCTAATGGAAAATTTAATTCTAGAAGGCTCCAAGTTTTCAAAATATAAATACATTGTTTCAATTAAAATGTCTGTTACTAAATTTATAATAAAGGTCATGGTAAACGTCATATCATCAACTCGGTTTAAGATAATATTCCCAATATGTATCCTTTAGTCAGAAAAGGTTAAATAATGGGTTATTTTTCACCACTACCAGCTATACAGTTTTCCATTAGTCATTGCATGTAATGAAATAAAGAAAATAAAAAGAAGCAAATAAAATATTAAATATACAAAGCAATTGGTATACCAGTAGGGCGTCGGTTATAAAGCTCCGTAATAGGATAGGGGCGACATCATATACGACATTTCCAACTGGCAAACAATAATTGGGAAATGTTAGAGATGAGTGATTGTAACATCTTGCAATTCAACTCACAACTTGAAACTGTTTCCTTCAGCGTTTTCATTATGTTATTTGGCTAGTCTTGCTGGACCAACAGCTATGAACGGACACATGTTTAGGTTAAACTTGATCTAGTAACCGAGTGATCAAATACTAATAACAGACAAATATAGTGTGAATCTGAATGGCAAAACGTGACATAAATACAGATTTCGTTATTCACTCAGTATTGTTATGTCAGTGCACTAGTGACAATTAAACTTATATTCCTGCCTACCTCCTAATCAGATAAATACGAACACTACGAACATGTCTGTTCTGTCTCTCCAATAAACATAACAATTGTGTAATATTTGTTAAAAATCTTTCTTATTTCAAACATCAAACTAAAACACTTTACTGTATGCACCAATGACACAACAGTTCAGAAAACAATTTTTCCTGCATTAATACGTCTTAAACTGTAATATAATTAGGCATTGAGCCATATTTGAGGTCAGTCGATATCAGGAAACTGTGGCAAATTGTTTGTGTCTCTGTGTTATTAGGCTGTTAGACATCTGAATAATCCCATCAAGGAGACAGAAAATATAGGATAAACATGTTTGCCAGAAAACAAAGAAAATAGGGATGAAATGGTGTTTTATCACTAAAAAACGTTTATTGATATCTTCCATATTATATATATATATATAAATTAATGAGGAAAATGTATATTATCTGGATTTACAACGTTTGTAGAAATTTATTTTAAGACATGTGATTTAAATGCAATTTTGCTGGATATCCATTATGGATGGTTTGACTCAAAAGAAATCATAATACATAGAACTTCCGAATTGGTAAATAAGTAAGGCCAATTGACTTTACAGGTGGTTGTTGTTTCGTGTTTATACATTTTTAGTTAATACCATCAAAATTACCAAACTCTGGTGCAATATAAAAAGTTGAATACAGAGTATAATTTTGTGGTTCTCTTAGAGCAATAAGTTTAACAATTACGTGTATCAAAGCAGACCTTACTAAGTTTAATATGATACATTTTATTAGATTTCACTTGCGTTATCAATAATATACATTCAGATGATTAATCTATGTGATATAATGACGCACATATCAATGGACTTTACAACAAAATAGAAGCTTTACCATTTAAACGTTTCTAACATTTGATGCAAATCCACGTGTGTGTGTGTGTGTGTGTGTGTGTGTGTGTGTGTGTGTGTGTGTGTGTGTGTGTGTGCGTGTTTAGGTGTTTGAAAATCCAAATAATTCAGTTGTGTTTTAGCAATGTTAGAGCACTTTTACGTGGAGTGATATCTGCAAGGAAGTAAACTATACTCCTATGATTCATACACTATCCGGCACACATGGCATTATTCATAAAGTCTCATAAGAGTTAAACTAGCGACTACATTAAAGAGCCACATTTCAGTTGCAGTTACAACAGTATCTAATGTAGCTATAATATGGTTCTTTTTAGTGATAGTTATGGAAAGGTCCTGGTGTTTTGTTTTGTTTCTTTTGTTGAATGGTGAATAAGCACACTCAAAGCAATATTCGTGACATCTCAAATATGTTATTTAGTTTCAAATGCTATACTGCATTGCTCGATATTACATACCTACAAGGCGTTAGGAAAGGTCCGGTTTTATGTTGTTTTTATTGGTTTCAGTCCAAAATGATATTGACGGTATATACATTAAACCTGGGAGATATTTACTATGTTCCGTACAATGCAAACACGATGAGACGATGATAGGCGTGGTCATTTTCAGGCGTTGAATGTGAACACAAATATAATTGTAAAAATATATATGGGTCTAATGATACAACTAAGTGAATATATCAGACAAATATGAAAGCATATCTCTTTCGTATATATATATATATATATATATATATATATATATATATATATATATATATATATATATATATATATATATATATATATATATATATATATATATATTATATATATATATATATGTATATATATATATATATATATATATATATATATATATATATATATATATATATATATATATATATATATATATATATATATATATATATATATATATATATATATATATATATATATAAGAGGTGCAGAAGCTAAATGCAGTTAAGATGTCAACGTTAATCCATATTTTTTTATATAATATACTCATGTTTATTTTTTAAAAAATTCAAAATAACTCTCGCTCGCTAGGATGATACAGGTATACACACGTGATACAAAATGCTGAATACTCACACTCAATGGAATATTTGTCACATGAAAAATATGTTATTTCGTTTCACAAGATATACTACATCGTTCGATATTACAAACCTACAAGGCGTTAGGACATAATGTAAAGATATAACGTTCAAGATTATGAGGAATATAATCTCCTTCGAAGTGAGTTCACGCCACTTTTATCCCATTTTAATGAAAGAATGCCAAATATTTTCCTGTGTCGATGGCATATTACTGTTATGATCATTTCAAATTAAACCTATAAAACTTGTAAAATAAAATCCAGATTTTTAACACATTTCATAATTGTATTTTAAATGTCCTTTTACGAAAGATATTCTCTTTATTAGTCATGTGAATGATTCAAGAGGACTGATTTCAATTTTATGCTTTGTCAATTTGGTACCGTCATGCAACAAAAGTGGTTTTTAAACAACCTTATTATTTATTTCATCTGTCAGAATTTGTTCCGGGCCATGAGATTAAACTAGTTAGTGATTGAAACTTTGCGAGGATGTAATTAAATGTATCGACTGTTTTCCCAAATAAACATTTATTAATGGCAGATTAACAACCATATAAATGTAGAAAATGGTCAACAATTAGCTATACATACAGTGTAATGCAAACATTTTAAGCCTATTTGTTTCGTATAAAACGCATTTAGTATGATTTAATATTTGCAACACAGAAGTAATAGTGAAATGAATTAAGAACAATGAAATATTTAAATCATCTTAGATAATGGTTTCAAGGTGATCTTCACTTGCTATGACGCAAGGGAATTTACTTCTACGGGTATATGACTGTTTGAGATAAATTCGCAGAAACATCGTCATATCATAAGGACTATCATAACAGCGCGTGTACAGGTAAGAAGATCACGGATAGTGATTACGCGTTTATTTATAAGGCTTGGAATCCTATCTAGTTACAAATTTGTTCGAGTATCATAGCTTGTACTTCAAGAGGGCTGTATATAAGGTAAGAATGCAGGATTGACATCTCGTATTTGGACAGAATGGATATCTCGTATTTGGAGCGTTACATACACTCAAGTATTCATTAACGCCTCACACGCTTTCGCGTTGTCAAAGACAAAATCAAGTAAAAGATCGCATAACATATGCACAATGCCTGCTGACATAAACAGATGCATATGTGCAGTGACCTGACACACCGCTGATGTGGCATTTGTGTTTCAATTACTCCATTTTCTTGGATTAATGCAAACCATTTAACTTTTAAAACTAAAATATGCATAGTAATATTAAGGTTGACAAAAGTTAAGCATAACTTTATTGCGTTAAAAATAATATCCTGCACGAAAATAGATTAGAAAATGTTATCTGAAAGCATGGGCAAGTAAAACAAATCATATCGTTATTCTCACTATTATATGTCATATATACTATAGCGTTTTTGTAGCACGAATGATTTTCTGATATTCGAAACGTGTCAATTGATTAAAGATATATTATATTTATGCACTTATGTACACAAATAGATAAGTATCTTATGTACTAAACGTCATAGTTGAAATGGTACCTGCGATTTTTGCTAATGATTTTAAGATGTATCTCTTAGCAAAGAAACGTCATTGGTAATGACCAAACCGAGTAGAATTTACTCTGATATAACTTTTCACGACACTACATTTTCTGCCCAGTACACTGTCACGATACTACCCGTTCTACCCAAGACAATGTCACGATACTATAATTCTGCACAAAACACTATAACGATACTACTTTTCTGAAAAGGACACCGGTGTAAACAGTGAAGAGCAAAATGCTCTCATAAAAAAGAAATAAACATATAATTTTGCATGATACATTTTAATGCACACGAGTACTTAACTCTTCCTTGGAAAAGTTTCATTGCATTAATTGTTTAATCAGGATTATCATCTTTCTGTTAAACACCTTGAAGTAAGTGTGTGTGTGTGTGTGTGTGTGTGTGTGTGTGTGTGTGTCCGTGTTTGTGTGTCTGTGATTTCAACTTTCCTGTGTTTATCACCATCTTTCAATAAAATGATAGGCTATGCATGGTGACCATAATATTTAGCAAAGGAAAAACCCAGGGGTGCGCTCTGGAAGTACCACCGACATACATGAAGCTACTGCCATGCTTTCTCGTTGATCTAATAAGTGAAATTCATTCCACTTCTCAAAAACATTTTTCTTAGAAAATCCACTAATTCGTAGACAAGCGTAATATAAGGATCACGATTAAACTGCAATAACTAGTATTTGTATATAAACGAGGTTACTGGAACATATCTAGATCAGAATCATTTGGTATGAATACATTTCCTCTTCACGAAAATCATTTAATAAATGCTTTGGGGACCAACAGAGACCATTCGGTCGCACTTTGTCAATGTACGTAACAAATACACATAATCATGACCTGTTCGATGTCGCGAATTACTGAGTTGATGAGCATTATTTAATGAAAAACATGTTTACTGTTCCAACGTGTATGCTGTAGAATTGTTTCTGTTATGTTTGAGCGTAAATGTGTCTCTGTTTACCAACAGAATAGGAGTTTCAAATCTGCGCAGTAAATTGGAATCAAAGTTGATTATTAACTGGCTAAGTGAGACTTCACTGAATTGGACAGGTTTCCTGCATTGGGCGCGGTATCCTCTATAAATTATTAGCGGCTAGGTCAGGAAAGCATAAGTATTAAAACTCGGAGAGATATATTTCAGCAACAAGTTCTTTTGAATACGCATTTCGAGAGAAGAAACCTTCGTTAACTCTAGTTTGACATTGGGATTAACAATAGCAAGACAACTGGACTAAGAGACAACTCAACAATATGTTAAACTGGACGATACTATATACCTCGCTTATATGCATCTTCCTGGTGATGATGAAAATTACAGCGGAGGCGGCAGTGCCTTGCCCGACCGGAGACTGCGTCACATATGACATATCTACCCAGGCTTCGTGCAAAGAAGTCAGCAGCAAGCCAAGAACTAGTGACTGCCGTTGGCCTGCTGGTTTAAACATCAATGTCGACCAAGTTATTCTCCAAGGCAGGATAGTGGCCTACAAGATACAATGGTTCAATGGAGGATGGTCTGGTTGGTATGTTCCTGGCATAAATGACATTGACGGGAAGTACAATCCATCAGGCAGAGCGTGCTCTATTCCGTATAAGGCAAATACTATGAGACGGATGTGGTCCTACTTCTACGATCATACTCATTCGTACATCATATGCATGAATCCATAAAATGGAATTTTGTTAATGTGAATTTGTTCTATGACAAATGAGTACATAATATATACAGACTTTATGAAGAGACTTTGATGAATGAATTCTTAGTCGAATGGATGAACATGGCTGCTCTGTATATAACGTTTTATTGTTGGTGTCAACTTTAATTTTACGTCGATTTTAATCAGATAGAACATTACATATATTGTCCAGCGGTTTTATTCTTTAGTTTCCTAAAAGAGAAAAGTATTGTTTCTAACAGCAGTTTTGATTATATGCAAATATGCATGTCTTAAGTTTAGGTTACTTGTTTTTTGTCAATGCAACATAACAGAACACAATGTTCGTGGCTGCAAGCAGGAAAACTGAAGAATGAACCTTTACAAAGAACTTTTCATTGCCTTCTCAAGACGTGCTTTAATTTTCGTTTTTATATTATGTCTTATATTTTTGTTTTATTACTATATATTTTGAACACATCAGTGACTGGTCTTTGCCTATCCACAAATAAATATAATTAATTAGTTTATTCAAGAACTGTGTCTTTGTCTAATTCATTAATGTAGCTTTAACAATTTTAGTCAAATCACATCGTAACACTGTTTGCATTTTGGCAGTGTATTGGGATGTATAGAACTGGGTTATCATGCCGCAGCTATGTAGCATTATATCCCACCCCATCGCGTTGTACTTATACCACGGCGACAGGTTCTAACACTAACGTTTTAATGCTAAGCGCCAAGCAAGGCATCTACTAGTACCATTGTTATGTTTTTGGTACGACTCGGCTGGGGTCCACTCGATTAATTCAGAAAGTGCCTTTTTCCTTCTTTATTTCTTCATTCTATCTTCTTTCATTCCTTCTTTCCTTCTTTCTTTCTTTCCTTCTTAATTCTTTCTTTCTTTCTTTTAATCGTGATGAATATTTCATATTTACTTGCGAATAATTGAACTTTCAAAGAGAGATAATTTTAATAACTCATTAGAGTAAGATACGACTTTTTAACCCAATAGTGTGTGTGGGATTTTAATGTAACTTTAATAATTGTTCAGTCATATCACTACCATGTCTGCAGTGTGATAGTTCATAGTGATGACTGTAGTTGAGGCATCATGCCGTAAACATGTAGCATAATGTCTTATCCAGTCACATTATCCTGACATCATGACGACCAGTCATACTGATGAGCGCCAATCCTTTGTATCTGCTAGAACCAATTTTATGTCTTTGGTACATCTCGGCTGGGTTTCGAAACCGTGACCTCTCGTATCCGAGTCGGACGCTCTAACCAATAGGCCACCGGAGCGGTCAAGTATAGTTTTAAAGCCTATGTAACAGTATCCCAAAGGTCATGATCCTATATTAACTTAAATCATAATTATCTGAAAGAAACATCACATGAACCACTTTTTAAAGGTCAGTAAAGTCTTTAATTAAAATTGGTTTTTCAGTGTCAAAGCACATGAACAAATTATTGTAGAATACAGTATAAATACTATAGGAATCACGAGTAAAAAAGTGGTGTAAAATACGACGATTTGAGTCAGTTTTTCTGTTTATGCTGCCGAAAGGATGAGATAGAAACAATTTTTTTCATTATTCGCTGGCTCCCAACCCAAAGTATTGTACAAGTGACCCTGTATAAAAGAAATGTTTGAATATATGAACTACTAAATCTACAGTTAAACTAGCTGAACATAAACCTGATGTAGGATTGTAAATGTTTATTTGTTTTTAAATTGTTGAATTCAACAAATAATCCTAGAATTAATAGTTCAAGTTCTAATGAATAATTTCCTGAATAATCATTACTGGTATACTAACATAAATCCAACGATGAAAGTGTTGATGTGCTTATGATGGTCTGAATAGTAATGATGAGCCAACAGTCTTTTGTTGAATTATGATAATAATAATACCCAACGATATATCATTATTTTAATTTCAATTTCAATCCAAGTCTCTGTTCCCATGAATATTATATTGGATGAACATTTCATTTCATTTCTAGCGAATATATAATCTGAATAAAAAAGTTCCATCCCAAATGAAACTGTACAAAACCATAAGATCTGTTTATGTTTCAGATGATATTGCAAGAACAGATAATTGTCTCAGTAAACAAGATTTTTTACTTCTACATCAGACCTATGTCTACTTGTTATTTAAAAAAATAGAAACTATTACCTAATGGAAAATTTAATTCTAGAAGGCTCCAAGTTTTCAAATTATAAATACATTGTTTTAATTCAAATGTCTGTTACTGTATTTATAATAAAGAGCATGGTAAAGGTCATGTCCTCGACTCGGTTTAAGATAATAATCCTAATATGTATCCTTTAGTCAGAATAGGTTAAATAATGGGTTATTTTTCGCCATTACCAGCTATACAATTTTTCATTAGCTATTGCATATAATCAAATACATACAATAAAACGAAGCAACAAACATATGAAATATACAAAGCAATTGGCATACCAGAGGGGCGTCGATTATAAAGCTCCGTAATAGGATAGGGGCGACATCATTTACAATGTTTTCTACTGGCAAACGACAATTGGGAAATGTTAGAAATGGGTAACAGTAACATCTTGTAATTCAACTCACAAATTAAAACTGATTTCTTCAGCGTTGTCATTATGTTCTTGGGCTAGTCTTGCAGGAAAAAAGGTAAGAACGGACACATGTTTAGGTTAAACTTGATCTTGTAATGGAGCGATCACTTGCTCATAACAGACAAATATAGTGTGAATCTGAATGGTAAAACGTGACATAAATACAGATTTCGTTATTCACTCAGTATTATGTCAGTGCACTGGTGACAATTAAACTTATTATCTTGCTGGCTTCCTAATCAAACAAATACAAACACTTCGAACATGTCTGTTCTGTCTCTCCAATAAACATAACAATTGTGTTATATTTGTTAAAATCTTTCTTATTTCAAACATCAAACTAAAACACTTTACTGTATGCATCAATGACACAACAGTTCAGAAAACATTTTTTTCCTGCATTAATACGTCTTAAACTGTAATAGAATTAGGCATTGAGCCATATTTGAGGTCAGTCGATATCAGGAAACTGTGGCTATCTGTTTGTGCCTATGGCCATATATGCTTAGCTATTAGACATCTGAATAAACCCACCAAGGAAAGAGAGAATATAATAAAAACATGTTTGCCACAAAACAAAGACAAAAAGGATGACATGGAGGGCTTTTTTAAAACTCAAAACGTGTATTGATATATTCCATATTATATATAAAAAAATGAGGAAAAGTTATATTATCTGCATTTACAACGTTTGTAGAAATGTATTCTAAGACATGTGATTTAAATGCAATTTTGGTGGTTATCCATTATTGATGGTTTGACCAAAAAAAGTCATAATACATAGAACTTCTGAATTGGTGAATAGGCATGGCCAATTAACTTTACAGGTGGCTCTTTACTCTCATGTTTATACAATTTTGGTTAATTCCATCAAAATTACCAAACTGTGGTGCAATATAAAATGTTGAATTCAGAGTATAATTTTGTGCAAACAAGTTATGTTCTTTTAGAGCAAGAAGTTTAACAGGTACGTGTATCAAAGCAGACCATAATACGTTTAATTCGATACGTTTTATTAGATTTCACCGGAGTTACCAATAATATACATTCGGATGATTAATCTGTGTGAAGTCATGACGCACATATCAATGGACTTTACAACAAATTAGATCCTTGCCTTTCCCGTTTAAACGTTTCTAACATTTGTTGCAAATCCACTATTATGTGTGTTGGGGTCTTTGAAAATCCAAATAATTAAATTGTGTTTTAGCAAAGTAACAACACCGAATAATTCTTATACGTGGAGTGATACCTCCAAGTAAGTAAACTATACTCCTATGATTCATACACTATCAGGTATAAATTACATTATACATAAAAGTCTTAAGATCTAAACTGTAACTATCAGGTATAAATTACATTATACATAAAAGTCTTAAGATCTAAACTGGCGTCTACATTAAAGAGGCGCATTTCAGTTGCAGTTACAGCTGTATCAAATGTAGCTATAATCTTGTTCTTTTCTGGTGATAGTTATGGAAAGGTCCGGGTGTTTTGTTTTGTTTTTTTTTTTGTTGAATGGTGAATAAGCACACTCAAAGCAATATTCGTCACATCTCAGATATTTTATTTAGTTTCAAATGCTATACTGCATTGCTCGATATTCCATACCTAAAAGACGTTAGGAAACGTCCGGGTTTTTTTTGTTTTTATTGGTTTCAGTCCAAAATGATATTGACGGTATATACATTAAACCTGGGAGATATATACTTTTGTTTGTTTGTTTGTTTGATTAGGATTTTTAACGTAGCTTTAACAATTTTTCAGTCATATCGCTACGATGTCTGCTGTGAGGCAGTTTATAGTGATGTCTAGCACTGTGGCATCATGCCGCAGACATGTAGCATGATGTCCCACCCAGTCACATTATCCTGACACCAGGCCGACCAGTCCTAACACTAACCTCTTAAAGCTGAGCGTCAAGAGAGGCAGCTGTTAGTACCATTTTTGTAAGTCTTTGGTATGACTCGGCCGGGGATCGAACCCACGACCTCCCGCTTCCGCGGCGAACGCTCTAACCACTAGGCCACCGGAGCGGTCGGGAGATATATACTATGTTCCATACAATGCAAACACGATGAGACGATGATAGGCGTGGTCATTTTCCGGCGTTGAAGGTGAACACAAATATAATTGTAAAAATATATATGGGTCTAATGTAACAACTAAATGAATATATCAGCCAAATATGAAAACATATCTCCTTCATATATATATAAGAGGTGCAGTAGCTAAATGCAATTAAGAATATGTCAACGTTAATCCATATTTTTTATATATAATATACTCATGTATTTTTTTTTTAAAATTCAAAAATAAATCTCGTGCCCTAGGATGATACAGGTATACACACGTGATACAAACTGTTGAATAAGCACATTTAAAGGAATATTCGTCAAATGAAGAATAAGTTATTTCGTTTCAGAAGCTATAATAGATTGCTCGATATTACAAACCTACAAGGCGTTAGGACAAAATGTAGTGATATAACGTACAAGATTATGAGGAATATAATCTCCTTCGAAGTGAGTTCACGCCACTTTTATCCCATTTTAATTAAAGAAAACCAAAATTCTTCATTTGTCGATGGCTTATTACTGTTATGATCATTTCAAACTAAAGCTATAAAACTTGTAAAAAAAAATCCAAATTTTTAACACATTTCATAATTTTATTTTATATGTCCCTTTACGAAAGATGTTCTCTTTATTAGAGTAATGTCAATGATTCAAGATGACTGATTTCAATTTCATGCTGTTTCGATTTGGTACCGTCATGCCACAAAAGTGGTTTTTAAAGAAC
Source organism: Unio pictorum (assembly GCA_030141615.1). Taxonomy (NCBI): domain Eukaryota; kingdom Metazoa; phylum Mollusca; class Bivalvia; order Unionida; family Unionidae; genus Unio; species Unio pictorum. The sequence goes on along the minus strand of JARLTB010000152.1, from coordinate 5,281,223 downwards.
CTTATTATTTATTTCATCTGTCCAAATTTGTTCCGGACCATGAGAGTATACTAGTGAGTGATTGAAACTTTGCGAGGATGTGATTAAATGTATCGACTGTTTTCCCAAATTAACATTTATTAATGGCAGAGAAACAACCATATAAATGTATCAAATGGTCAGCAATTAGCTATACATACAGTGTAATGCAAACATTTTAAGCCTATTTGTTTCGTATAAAACGCATTTAGTATGATTTAATATTTGCAACACAGAACTAATAGTGAAAAGAATTAAGAACAATGAAATATTTAAATCATCTTAGATAATGGTTTCAAGATGATCTTCACTTGCTATGACGCAAGGGAATTTACTTTTACGGGTATATGACTGTTTGAGATAAATTCGCAGAAACATCGTCATATCATAAGGACTCTCTTAACAGCGCGTGGACAGGTAAGAAGATCACGGATAGTGATTTTGCGTTTGTTTATAAGGCTTAGAATCCAATCTAGTTACAAATTTGTTCGAGTAGCATAACTTGTACTTCACGAGGGTTGTATTATTACCCAAAAATATATTCAAACAGTTCATAAAAGCTTGCCAGTAGCTTCTCGTGGGTCGATGCTTCAAATACATATTTACTACTAAAACTTTGACATGCAGGATTTTTTTCTTATTGTCTTTTAGTATTTATCACCCGCGATGCACCGAGACACTTTGTGTAAATCCGCATTCGTTCGACTCAGTGCTACCTATTGACTGGCTGTGCGTGGTTTCCTCTGAATTTGACTGTTTCTTTCCCTCAGACGCTATTGTCTCCCACGAAACGAAAAACCACAAACTGCGTCAGTGTATTCCTTCAAAATTAGTAAACATTAGAATGTTGGAATGTTATTCATGTGATAATAAATATTTTCTTTTCATCGTATTAATCACTAGAGAAATAATGTTTGTGTGAACCAATATATTTGAATGACTATCAATAAAGATAGCGATGAACACGAGACATTTGATCTAAATATAATTTGCACATAATTATGTTACTTCACTGGAAGTAATCAGAAATCTTTTTTTTATGATGATTGTTTTTTTTTTTATAAATCACTGTGAACATTATTAACTAAAAAATATCATCTCTCGCTAGGTGTAGTGGTGAAAAATCTACCTGTGCAATTATTTTTAAAAGTTGCTTTCTGATAAAAGAATACAAGTAAATTGGAAGTCCTGTATGTAAACATGTTGTTGTATGTAAATGTCAAGATAAATGAGTTTTGGCATGTTTTGTTTTGTGATTCTTTTCATTCACGTAGGTAGGATTCAACAAATTTAACAAACCACTTGCAATGCACTTTTGTGTTGTTTCCTTTCTATTACCACGTGTAATTTTATTGGTATTCAAATTTTCTACATGATAGATCACTGAATCTGTTTATGTTTGATTTATAGTCGCACAGTGGCAATATAATTTAAAGACCCATGTAAGAAAGTTTGCCATCTTTAAGTTTGTTTGCATGTCACCTTATTCACCAAAATTATTTTAGAGAAATATCATAACAACTGAGTTCTGTATATGTCGATAAGTACAGACATCATTATTTTAAGTGCTTTAGATCTTTGGAATTGATCATACTCGGAGAGAGTATATGGTGAGCTAATGCGCATGAAATGTCGAGCAGAGGTAAAGTTAAAATTTCTTTGTATATAAGTATGAATGCAGGATTGACATCTCGTATTTGGACAGAATGGATATCTCGTATTTGGAGCGTTACATGCACTCAAGTATTCATTAACGCCTCACACGCTTTCGCGTTGTCAAAGACAAAATCAAGTAAAAGATCGCATAACATATGTAAAATGCCTGCTGACATTAACAGATGCATACGTGCAGTGACCTGACACACCACTGATGTGGCATTTGTCTTTCAGTTACTCCATTTTCTTGGATTAATGCAAACCATTTAACTTTTAAAACTAAAATATGCATAGTAATATTAAGGTTGACAAAAGTTAAGCATAACTTTATTGCGTTAAAAAATAATATCCTGCACGAAAATAGATTAGAAAATGTTATCTGAAAGCATGGGCAAGTAAAACAAATCATATCGTTATTCTCACTATTATATGTCATATATACTATAGCGTTTTTGTAGCACGAATGATTTTCTGATATTCGAAACGTGTCAATTGATTAAAGATATGTTATATTTATGCACTTATGTACACAAATAGATAAGTATCTTATGTACTAAACGTCATAGTTGAAATGGTACCTGCGATTTTTGCTAATGATTTTAAGATGTATCTCTTAGCAAAGAAACGTCATCGGTAATGACCAAACCGAGTAGAATTTACTCTGATATAACTTTTCACGACACTACATTTTCTGCCCAGTACACTGTCACGATACTACCCGTTCTGCCCAAGACAATGTCACGATACTATAATTCTGCACAAAACACTATAACGATACTACTTTTCTGAAAAGGACACCGGTGTAAACAGTGAGGAGCAAAATGCTCTCATAAAAAAGAAATAAACATATAATTTTGCATGATACATTTTAATGCACACGAGTACTTAACTCTTCCTTGGGAAAGTTTCATTGCATTAATTGTTTTATCAGGAATATCATCATTGTGTTAAACACCTTGAAGTACGTGTGTGTGTGTGTGTGTGTGTGTGTGTGTGTGTGTGTGTGTGTGTGTCTGTGATTTCAACTTTCCTGTGTTTATCACCATCTTTCAGTAAAATGATAGGCTATGCATGGTGACCATAATATTTAGCAAAGGAAAAACCCAGGGGTGCGCTCTGGAAGTACCACCGACATACATGAAGCTACTGCCATGCTTTCTCGTTGATCTAATAAGTGAAATTCATTCCACTTCTCAAAAACATTTTTCTTGGAAAATCCACTAATTAGTGGACAAGCGTAATATAAGGATCACGATTAAACTGCAATAACTAGTATTTGTATATAAACGAGGTTACTGGAACATATCTAGATCAGAATCATTTGGTATGAATACATTTCCTCTTCACGAAAATCATTTAATAAATGCTTTGGAGACCAACAGAGACCATTCGGTCGCACTTTGTCAATGTACGTAACAAATACACATAATCATGACCTGTTCGATGTCGCGAATTACTGAGTTGATGAGCATTATTTAATGAAAAACATGTTTACTGTTCCAACGTGTATGCTGTAGAATTGTTTCTGTTATGTTTGAGCGTAAATGTGTCTCTGTTTACCAACAGAATAGGAATTCAAATCTGCGCAGTAAATTGGAATCAATGTTGATTATTAACAGCTAAGTGGGACTTCACTGAATTGGACAGGTTTCCTGCATTGGGCGCGGTATCCTCTATCAATTATTAGTGGCTAGGTCAGGAAAGCATAAGTATTAAAACTCGGAGAGATATATTTCAGCAACAAGTTCTTGTGAAAACGCATTTCGAGAGAGGAAAGCTTCGTTAACTCTAGGTTGACATTCGGATTAACAATAACAAGACAACTGGACTAAGAGACAACTCAACAATATGTTAAACTGGACGATACCATATACCTTGTTTATTTGCATCTTCCTGGTAATGATCAAAAATACAACGGCGGCGGCAGTGCCTTGCCCGACCGGAGACTGCGTCACATATGACATATCTACCCAGGCTTCGTGCAAAGAAGTCAGCAGCAAGCCAAGAACTAGTGACTGCCGTTGGGGTGCTGGTTTAAACATCAATGTCGACCAGGTTATTCTCCAAGGCAGGATAGTGGCCTACAAGATACAATGGTTCAATGGAGGATGGTCTGGTTGGTATGTTCCTGGCATACATGACATTGACGGCAAGTACAATCCATCAGGCAGAGCGTGCTCTATTCCGTACAAGGCAAATACTATGAGACGGATGTGGTCCTATTTCTACGATCATACTCATTCGTACATCATATGCATGAATCCATAAAATGGAATTTTGTTAATGTGAATTTGTTCTATGACAAATGAGTCCATAGTATATACAGACGTTATGAAGAGACATTGATGATGCTCATAGTATTGAAACTTTCTTGGTTTGCTATTATTTACTTTTCCCATAGCGATTACAAGCTTCCATGTCCTCTACTAAACAGACGAATGCATTCTTAATCGAATGGATGAACATGGCTGCTCTGTATATAGCGTTTTATTGTTGGTGTCTACTTTACTTTAACGTCGATTTTAAGCAGACAGAACATTACATATATTGTCCAGCATTTTTATTGTTTAGTTTCCTAAAAGAGAAAAGTATTGTTTCTAACAGCATTTTAATTATATGCAAATATGCATGTCTTAAGTTTAGGTTACTTGTTTTTTGTCAATGCAACATAACAGAACACAATGTTTAGGAAAACTGAAGAATGAACCTTTACAAAGAACTTTTCATTGCCTTCTTAAGACGTGCTTTAATTTTGGTTTTAATCTTATGTCTTGTATTTTTGTATTATTACTAAACATTCTGAACACATCAGTGACTGGTCTTTGCCTATCCACAAATAAATATAATTAATTAGTTTATTCAAGAACTGTGTCTTTGTCTAATTTATTAATGTAGCTTTAACAATTTTAGTCAAATCACATCGCAACACTGTTTGCATTTTGGCAGTGTATTGGGATGTATAGGACTGGGTTATCATGCCGCAGCTATGTAGCATTATGTCCCACCCAGTCACGTTGTCCTTATACCACGGCGACCAGTTCTAACACTAATGTTTTAATGCCAAGCGCCAAGCAAAGCATCTACTAGTACCATTGTTATGTTTTTGGTACGACTCGGCTGGGGTCCACTCGGTCAATTCAGAAAGTGCCTTTTTTCCTTCTTTATTTCTTCATTCTAATTTCTTTCTTTCCTTCTTTCCTCTTTTCTTTCTTTCCTTCTTAATTCTTTATTTCTTTTTTTTAATCGTGATGAATATTTCATATTTCCTCGCGAACTATCGAACTTTCTAAGAGAAATAATTTTAAAAACTCACTAGAGTAAGATACGACTTTTAACACAATAGTGTTTGTGGGATTTTAATGTAACTTTAATAATTGTTCAGTCATATCACTACCATGTCTGCAGTGTGATAGTTCATAGTGATGACTGGAGTTGAGGCATCATGCCGTAAACATGTAGCATAATGTCTTATCCAGTCACATTATCCTGACATCATGCCGACCAGTCATACTGATGAGTGCCAATACTTGTATCTGCTAGAACCAATTTATATCTTTGGTACATCTCGGCTAGGTTTCGAAACCGTGACCTCTCGTATCCGAGTCGGACGCTCTAACCCATAGGCCACCGGAGCGGTCAAGTATAGTTTTAAAGCCTATGTAACAGTATCCCAAAGGTCATGATCCTATATTAACTTAAATCATAATTATCTGAAAGAAACATCACATGAACCTTTTTTTAAGGTCAGTAAAGTCTTTAATTAAAATTGTTGTTTGGGTGTCAAAGCACCAGAACAGAACATTGTGAAATATAATATAAATACTTTAGGAATCACGAGTAAAAAAGTGGTGTAAAATACGACGATTTGAGTCAGTTTTTCTGTTAGAGTTTATGCTGCCGAAAGGATAAAGAGATAGAAAACATTTTTTTCATTATTCGCTGGCTCCCAACCCAAAGTATTGTACAAGCAACCCTGTATAAAAGAAATGTTTGAATATATGAACTCTGCTAAATCTACAGTTAAACTAGCTGCGCATAAACCTGATGTAGGATAGCAAATTTTTATTTGTTTTTAAATTGTTGAATTCAACAAATAATCCTAGAATTAATAGCACAAGTTCTAATGAATAATTTCCTGAATAAACATTACTGGTATACTAACATAAATCCAACGATGAAAGTGTTGATGTGCTTATGATGGTTTGAATAGTAATGATGAGCCAACAGTCTTTTGTTGAATTATAATAATAATAATACCAAACGATATATCATTATTTTAATTTCACTTTCGTTCTAAGTTACTGTTCCCATGAATATTATTTTCAACGAACACTTCATTTCTAGCGAATATATAATTTGAATAAATAAGTTCCATCCCAAATGAAACTGGACAAAACCATAAGATCCGTTTCTGTTTCAGATGATATTGCAAGAACAAATAATTGTCTCAGTAAAGAAGATTTTTTTTACTTCTACATCAGACCTATGTCTACTTGTTATTTTAAAAAAAATAAAAACTACTACCTAATGGAAAATTTAATTCTAGAAGGCTCCAAGTTTTCAAAATATAAATACATTGTTTCAATTAAAAGGTCTGTTACTAAATTTATAATAAAGAGCATAATAAAGGTCATGTCCTCGACTCGGTTTAAGATAATAATCGTAATACGTATACTTTAGTCAGAATAGGTTAAATAATGGGTTATTTTTCGCTATTACCAGCTATACGATTTTCCATTAGTCATTGCATGTAATCAAATAAAGACAATAAAACGAAGCAACTAACATATGAAATATACAAAGCAATTGGCATACCAGAGGGGCGTCGGTTATAAAGCTCCGTAATAGGATAGGGGCGACATCATTTACCACGTTTTCAACTGGCAAGCAACAATTGGGAAATGTTAGAGATGGGTAACTGTAACATCTTTAATTCAACTCACAAATTATAAGTGATTTCTTCAGCGTTGTCATTATGTTCCTGGGCTAGTCTTGCAGGAAAAAAGCTAAGAACGGACACATGTTTAGGTTAAACTTGATCTTGTAATGGAGTGATCACCTGCTCATAACAGACAAATATAGTGTGAATCTGAATGGTAAAGAGTGACATAAATACAGATTTCGTTATTCACTCTGTATTGTTATGTCAGTGCACTGGTAAAAATTAAACTTAGTTTCCTGCTGGCTTCCTAATCAAACAAATACAAACACTACGAACATGTCTGTTCTGTCTCTCCAATAAACATAAAAATTGTGTAATATTTGTTAAAAATCTTTCTTATTTCGAAAATCAAACTAAAACACTTTACTGTATGCACCAATGCCACAACAGTTCAGAAAACAATTTTTTCCTGCATTAATACGTCTTAAACTGTAATAGAATTAGGCAGTGAGCCATATTTGAGAACAGTCGATATCAGGAAACTGAGGCAATCTGTTTTTTGCCTATGGCCAGTTAGTCTTAGCTGTCAGACATCTGAATAAACCCACCAAGGAGAGAGAGAATATAATAAAATCGTGTTTGCCACAAAACAAAGACAAAATGGATGAAATGGAGTGGATTTTTAAAAACTCAAAACGTTTATTGATATCTTCCATATTATATATAAAAAATTATGAGGAAAATGTATATTATCTGCATTTACAACGTTTGTAGAAATTTATTCTAAGACACGTGATTTAAATGCAATTTTGGTGGATATCCATTATCGATGGTTTGACCCAAAAAAATCATAATACATAGAACTTCTGAATTGGTGAATTAGTAAGGATAATTAACTTTACAGCTGGCTTTTTTATCGTGTTTATACATTTTTAGTTAATACCATCAAAATTACCAAACTCTGGTGCAATATAAAAAGTTGAATTCAGAGTATAATTTTGTAAGTTCTCTTAGAGCAAGAAGTTTAACAGTTACGTATATCAAAGCAGACCTTAATAAGTTTAATTTGATACGTTTTAATAGATTTCACTTGAGTTATCACTAATATACATCCAGATAATTAATCTATGTAATATCATGACGCGCATATCAATGGACTTTCCAACAAAATAGATGTTTACCTTTACCATTTAAACGTTTCTTACATTTGATGCAAATCCACTAGTATGTGTGTGTGTGCGTATTTGGGTGTTTGAAAATCCAATTGTGTTTTAGCAATGTTACAGCACCGAATAAGTATTTTACGTGGAGTGATATCTGCAAGGAAGTAAATTATACTGCTATGATTCATACACTATCCGGCATACATGACATTATTCATAAAGTCTCATAGAGTTAAACTAGCATCTACATTAAAGAGCCACATTTCAGTTGCAGTTACAACAGTATCTAATGTAGCTATATTCCTGTTCTTTTTTGGTGATATTTATGGAAAGGTCCGGGTGTTTTGTTTTGTTTCTTTTGTTGAATGGTGAATAAGCACACTCAAAGCAATATTCGTGACATCTAGAATACGTTATTTAGTTTCAAATTCTACACTGCATTGCTCGATATTAAATACCTACAAGACGTTAGGATAGATCCGGGTTTTTTGTTTTAATTGGTTTCAGTCCAAAATGATATTGACGGTATATACATTAAACCTGGGAGATATATACTTTTGTTTGTTTGTTTGTTTGATTAGGATTTTTAACGTAGCTTTAACAATTTTTCAGTCATATCGCTACGATGTCTGCTGTGAGGCAGTTTATAGTGATGTCTAGCACTGTGGCATCATGCCGCAGACATGTAGCATGATGTCCCACCCAGTCACATTATCCTGACACCAGGCCGACCAGTCCTAACACTAACCTCTTAAAGCTGAGCGTCAAGAGAGGCAGCTGTTAGTACCATTTTTGTAAGTCTTTGGTATGACTCGGCCGGGGATCGAACCCACGACCTCCCGCTTCCGCGGCGAACGCTCTAACCACTAGGTCACCGGAGCGGTCGGGAGATATATACTATGTTCCATACAATGCAAACACGATGAGACGATGATAGGCGTGGTCATTTTCCGGCGTTGAAGGTGAACACAAATATAATTGTAAAAATATATATGGGTCTAATGTAACAACTAAATGAATATATCAGCCAAATATGAAAACATATCTCCTTCATATATATATAAGAGGTGCAGTAGCTAAATGCAATTAAGAATATGTCAACGTTAATCCATATTTTTTTATATATAATATACTCATGTATTTTTTTTTTAAAATTCAAAAATAAATCTCGTGCCCTAGGATGATACAGGTATACACACGTGATACAAACTGTTGAATAAGCACATTTAAAGGAATATTCGTCAAATGAAGAATAAGTTATTTCGTTTCAGAAGCTATAATAGATTGCTCGATATTACAAACCTACAAGGCGTTAGGACAAAATGTAGTGACATAACGTACAAGATTATGAGGAATATAATCTCCTTCGAAGTGAGTTCACGCCACTTTTATCCCATTTTAATTAAAGAAAACCACAATTCTTCATTTGTCGATGGCTTATTACTGTTATGATCATTTCAAACTAAAGCTATAAAACTTGTAAAAAAAAAATCCAGATTTGTAACACATTTCATAATTTTATTTTATATGTCCCTTTACGAAAGATGTTCTCTTTATTAGAGTAATGTCAATGATTCAAGATGACTGATTTCAATTTTATGCTTTTTCGATTTGGTACCGTCATGCCACAAAAGTGGTTTTTAAAGAACCTTATTATTTATTTCATCTGTCCAAATTTGTTCCGGACCATGAGAGTATACTAGTGAGTGATTGAAACTTTGCGAGGATGTGATTAAATGTATCGACTGTTTTCCCAAATTAACATTTATTAATGGCAGAGAAACAACCATATAAATGTATCAAATGGTCAGCAATTAGCTATACATACAGTGTAATGCAAACATTTTAAGCCTATTTGTTTCGTATAAAACGCATTTAGTATGATTTAATATTTGCAACACAGAACTAATAGTGAAAAGAATTAAGAACAATGAAATATTTAAATCATCTTAGATAATGGTTTCAAGATGATCTTCACTTGCTATGACGCAAGGGAATTTACTTTTACGGGTATATGACTGTTTGAGATAAATTCGCAGAAACATCGTCATATCATAAGGACTCTCTTAACAGCGCGTGGACAGGTAAGAAGATCACGGATAGTGATTTTGCGTTTGTTTATAAGGCTTAGAATCCAATCTAGTTACAAATTTGTTCGAGTAGCATAACTTGTACTTCACGAGGGTTGTATTATTACCCAAAAATATATTCAAACAGTTCATAAAAGCTTGCCAGTAGCTTCTCGTGGGTCGATGCTTCAAATACATATTTACTACTAAAACTTTGACATGCAGGATTTTTTTCTTATTGTCTTTTAGTATTTATCACCCGCGATGCACCGAGACACTTTGTGTAAATCCGCATTCGTTCGACTCAGTGCTACCTATTGACTGGCTGTGCGTGGTTTCCTCTGAATTTGACTGTTTCTTTCCCTCAGACGCTATTGTCTCCCACGAAACGAAAAACCACAAACTGCGTCAGTGTATTCCTTCAAAATTAGTAAACATTAGAATGTTGGAATGTTATTCATGTGATAATAAATATTTTCTTTTCATCGTATTAATCACTAGAGAAATAATGTTTGTGTGAACCAATATATTTGAATGACTATCAATAAAGATAGCGATGAACACGAGACATTTGATCTAAATATAATTTGCACATAATTATGTTACTTCACTGGAAGTAATCAGAAATCTTTTTTTTATGATGATTGTTTTTTTTTTATAAATCACTGTGAACATTATTAACTAAAGAATATCATCTCTCGCTAGGTGTAGTGGTGAAAAATCTACCTGTGCAATTATTTTTAAAAGTTGCTTTCTGATAAAAGAATACAAGTAAATTGGAAGTCCTGTATGTAAACATGTTGTTGTATGTAAATGTCAAGATAAATGAGTTTTGGCATGTTTTGTTTTGTGATTCTTTTCATTCACGTAGGTAGGATTCAACAAATTTAACAAACCACTTGCAATGCACTTTTGTGTTGTTTCCTTTCTATTACCACGTGTAATTTTATTGGTATTCAAATTTTCTACATGATAGATCACTGAATCTGTTTATGTTTGATTTATAGTCGCACAGTGGCAATATAATTTAAAGACCCATGTAAGAAAGTTTGCCATCTTTAAGTTTGTTTGCATGTCACCTTATTCACCAAAATTATTTTAGAGAAATATCATAACAACTGAGTTCTGTATATGTCGATAAGTACAGACATCATTATTTTAAGTGCTTTAGATCTTTGGAATTGATCATACTCGGAGAGAGTATATGGTGAGCTAATGCGCATGAAATGTCGAGCAGAGGTAAAGTTAAAATTTCTTTGTATATAAGTATGAATGCAGGATTGACATCTCGTATTTGGACAGAATGGATATCTCGTATTTGGAGCGTTACATGCATTCAAGTATTCATTAACGCCTCACACGCTTTCGCGTTGTCAAAGACAAAATCAAGTAAAAGATCGCATAACATATGTAAAATGCCTGCTGACATTAACAGATGCATATGTGCAGTGACCTGACACACCACTGATGTGGCATTTGTCTTTCAGTTACTCCATTTTCTTGGATTAATGCAAACCATTTAACTTTTAAAACTAAAATATGCATAGTAATATTAAGGTTGACAAAAGTTAAGCATAACTTTATTGCGTTAAAAAATAATATCCTGCACGAAAATAGATTAGAAAATGTTATCTGAAAGCATGGGCAAGTAAAACAAATCATATCGTTATTCTCACTATTATATGTCATATATACTATAGCGTTTTTGTAGCACGAATGATTTTCTGATATTCGAAACGTGTCAATTGATTAAAGATATATTATATTTATGCACTTATGTACACAAATAGATAAGTATCTTATGTACTAAACGTCATAGTTGAAATGGTACCTGCGATTTTTGCTAATGATTTTAAGATGTATCTCTTAGCAAAGAAACGTCATCGGTAATGACCAAACCGAGTAGAATTTACTCTGATATAACTTTTCACGACACTACATTTTCTGCCCAGTACACTGTCACGATACTACCCGTTCTGCCCAAGACAATGTCACGATACTATAATTCTGCACAAAACACTATAACGATACTACTTTTCTGAAAAGGACACCGGTGTAAACAGTGAAGAGCAAAATGCTCTCATAAAAAAGAAATAAACATATAATTTTGCATGATACATTTTAATGCACACGAGTACTTAACTCTTCCTTGGAAAAGTTTCATTGCATTAATTGTTTATCAGGAATATCATCATTGTGTTAAACACCTTGAAGTACGTGTGTGTGTGTGTGTGTGTGTGTGTGTGTGTGTGTGTGTGTGTGTGTGTGTGTGTCTGTGATTTCAACTTTCCTGTGTTTATCACCATCTTTCAGTAAAATGATAGGCTATGCATGGTGACCATAATATTTAGTAAAGGAAAAACCCAGTAGAAGTTACTCTAATATAATTTTTCACGACACTTCATTTTCTGCCCAAGACACTGTCACGATACTACCCGTTCTGCCCAAGACACTATCACGATACTACCCGTTCTGCCCAAGACACTATCACGATACTACCCGTTCTGCCCAAGACACTATCACGATACTACCCGTTCTGCCTAAGACACTATCACGATACTACCCGTTCTGCCCAAGACACTATCACGATACTACCCGTTCTGCCTAAGACACTATCACGATACTACCCGTTCTGCCTAAGACACTGTCTTGATACTACCCGTTCTGCCCAAGACACTGTCTTGATACTACCCGTTCTGCCCAAGACACTGTCTTGATACTACCCGTTCTGCCCAAGACACTGTCTTGATACTACCCGTTCTGCCCAATACACTGTCTTGATACTACCCGTTCTGCCCAAGACACTGTCTTGATACTACCCGTTCTGCCCAAGACACTGTCTTGATACTACCCGTTCTGCCCAATACACTATCACGATACTACCCGTTCTGCCCAAGACACTATCACGATACTACCCGTTCTGCCCAATACACTGTCTTGATACTACATTTTATGCGCTAAACACTATCACGATACTAAATTTTCTGAAAAGGAAACCGGAGTAAACAGCGAAGAGCAAAATGCTCTCATAAAAAAGAAATCATCATATAATTTTGCAGTATATATTATAATTCACAGGAGTACAGAACTCGTGTTTGGAAAAGTTTAATTGCATTAATTGTTTTATGAGAATTATCATCTTTGTATTATACCCCTTGAAGTAAGAGTGTGTGTGTGTGTGTGTGTGTGTGTGTGTGTGTGTGTGTGTGTGTGTGTGATTTCACCATTCCTGTGTTTATCACCATGTTTCAGAAAAATGATAGGCCATGCAAGGTGACCATAATATTTAGTGAAGGAAAAACCCAGGGGTTGCGCTCCGGAACTACCACCGACATACGTGAAGCTACTGCCATGTTTTCTCGTTCAGCCGAGCCGAGATTCGAACGTACACTGGCATAGATATATGAGTGATCTATAACGTGGAGTGCCTTAGACCACTAGATAACTCGGAGACCAGATGTCTGTTGAATATATGTTCTTGATCGAATAAGTGAAATTCATTCCACTTCTCGAAAACATTTTTCTTAGAAAATCCACTAATTCGTGGACAAGCGTAATATAAGGATCACGATTAAACTGCAATAACTAGTATTTGTATATAAACGAGGTTACTGGAACATATCTAGATCAGAATCATTTGGTATGAATACATTTCCTCTTCACCAAAATCATTTAATAAATGCTTGGAAACATGCACAGACCATTCGGTCGTATATTGACAATGTACGTTAAAAATACACATACTCAGGACTTGTTTCATGTCATGTATCACTGAGGTAATGAGCATTATTAAATACAAAAACATGTTTACTGTTCCACCGTGTATGCTGTAGAATTCTTTATGTTATTTTTAGCGTAAATTTATCTATGTTTACCAACAGAATCGAAGTTTCAAATCTGCGCAGTAAATTGGACTCGATGTTGACTATTAACTGGCTATGTATGACTTTCACTGAATTGGACAGGTTCCCTGGACTGGGTGCGGTATCCTGTATAAATAATGGGGGCTAGTTCTTAAAAGGACAGATTACTAAACCTCTGAGACATATATGTCAGCAACAATTGCTTGTGAAAACGCATTTAAAGAGAGCAAAGCTTCGTTAACGTTAGCTTGTCATTAGGATTAACAATAAGAAAACATCTGGACTAAGAGAACATTTAACAATATGGAAAACTGGACAATACTGTATACCAGGTTTATGTGCATCCTCCTTCTGGTGATGCTCAAAAATACAGCGGCGGCGGCAGTGACTTGCCAGACCGGAGACTGCGTCACATACGACATATCTACCCAGGCTTCGTGCAAAGAAGTTAGCAGCAAGCCAAAAACTAATGACTGCCGATGGGCTGCTGGTTTAAACATCAATGTCGACCAAGTTATTCTCCAAGGCAGGATAGTGGCCTACAAGATACAATGGTTCAACGGAGGATGGTCTGGTTGGTATGCTCCTGGCATAAATGACATTGACAGCAAGTACAATCCAGCAGTCAAAATGTGCTCTATTCCGTACAATGCAAATACCATGAGACGGATGTGGTCCTACTTCTACGATCATACTCATTCGTATATCATATGCTTGAATCCATAAAATGGAATTTTGATAATGTGAATTTTGTATTTGACAAATGAGTAAATAGAATACACATATTTTGTGAAGGGACAACGATGATGCTCATAATGATTGGACTTTTTTGGTTTGCTATTATTTACTTTCGCTATAGCTCTTCCAAGCATCCATGTTTTCCCCTAAAGAGACGGATGAATTCTCGGTCGAATGGCTGAACATGGCTGCTCTGTATAAAACATTTTATTGTTGGTGTCTGCTTTACGTTTACGTCCATTTTAAACAGACAGAACATTATATATATCATTATATATATCAATATATAAATATATATCATTGTCCAGCATTTTTATTGTTTAGTTTCTTAAAAGAGAAAAGTCTTGTTTCTAATAGCAGTTTTGATTATATGCAAATATACATGTCTTAAGTTTAGGTTACTTGTTCAGTGTCAATGCAACAAAACAGAACACAAACTTCATGGACGGAAGAAGGAAAACTGAAGAATGAAACTTTACAAAGAACTTTTCATTGCCTTCTCAAGACGTGCTATTATGTTGGTTTTTATCTTGTGTCTTGTATATTTGTATTAATACTATATATTCAGAACACATCAGTGAATGATCTTTGAATATCCAAAAATAAATATAATTAATTAGTTTATTTAAGAGGTGTGTCTGTGTTTAATTTATTAATGTAGCTTTAACAATTTTAGTCAAATCACATCGCAACACTGTTTGCATTTTGGCAGTTTATTGTGATGTATAGACCTGGGTTATCATGCCGCAACTATGTAGCATTATGTCCCACCCCGTCACGTTGTCATTATACCAGGCCGATCAGTTCTAACACTAACTTGTTAAAGCTAAGCGCCAAGCGAGGCATCTGCTAGTACCATTTTTTTGTTTTTGGTACGACTCGGCTGGGGTCGACGCGGTCAATTCAGAAAGTGACTTTTTCCTTCTTTCAATCTTCTTTCTTTTCTTCTTTCTTTCTATCCTTCTTAATTCTTTATTTCTTTCTTTCTTTTAACTGTGATGCATATTTCACATTTGCTCGCGAACTGTCGAACTTTCTAAGAGAAATAATATTAATAACTCACTAGAGTAAGACACTACTTTTTCACTAAATAGTGTCTGTGGGATTTTAATGTACCTTAAATAATTTTTCAGTCATATCACTACGATGTAAGCATTGTGATTGTTTATAGTGATTACTTGAGTTGGGGCATCATGCCGTAGACATGTATCATAATGTCTTATAGAGTCACATTCTCCTGACATCATGCCGAAAAGTCATAATGATGAGCGCCAATCCTTATATCTGCTAGTACCTTTTTATGTTATTGGTACAACTAGGCTGGGTTTCTTAACTGTCACCTCTCGCATCCGAGGCAGACGCTCTAACCACTAGGCCACTGGAGAGGTGAAGTATAATTTTGAAGCCTATGTAACAGTACCCCAAAAGGTCATGATCCTATATTAAATTAATTCCTAATTATCTGAAAGCAACAGCATATGAACATTTTGTAAGGTCAGTAAAGTCTTTTAAGTCAACTAGTTTTTTGTGTCAAAGCACCAGAACAAAATATTGTAAAATACAATACAAATACTATAGGAGTCACTAGCAAAAACAATTGGTGTAAATTACGATGATTTGAGTCAGTGTTTCAGTTAGAGTTTATGCTGCCGAAAGAATAAAGAGATAAAAAAACAAACAGTTTTTCATTATTCGCTGGCTCCCACCCCAGTTATTGTACAAGCGCCCCTGTATAAAAGAAATGTTTGAATATATGAACTCTGCTAAATGTACAGCTAAACTAACTTCGCAGAAAACTGATGTAGGATAGTGATTTTGTTTTAAATTGTTGAATTCAACAAATAATCCTAGAATTAATAGCACAAGTCCTACTGAATAAAGTCCTGATAAAACAATATTTGTATACTAACATAAATCCAGTGCTGAAAGTGTTGATGTGCTTATGATGGTCTGAATAGTAATGATGATCCAACAGTCTTTGGTAAAATTATAATAATAATAATAATCATATCAAACAATATATCATTTTTTGAATTTCACTTTCGATCCAAGTCTCTGTTCCCGTGAATATTATTTTCGATGAACATTTAATTTCTAGCGAATATATAATTTGAATAAATACTTTCCAGCCCAAATGAAGCTGAACAAAACCATAAGACTTGTTTCTGTTTCAGATGTTATTGCAAGAAGAGATAATTGTCTCAGTAAACAAGATTTTTTACTTCCAAATCAGACCTATGTACACTTGCCATTTAAAAAAATAGAAACTATTACCTAATGGAAAATTTAATTCTAGAAGGCTCCAAGTTTTCAAAATATAAATACATTGTTTCAATTAAAATGTCTGTTACTAAATTTATAATAAAGGTCATGGTAAACGTCATATCATCAACTCGGTTTAAGATAATATTCCCAATATGTATCCTTTAGTCAGAAAAGGTTAAATAATGGGTTATTTTTCACCACTACCAGCTATACAGTTTTCCATTAGTCATTGCATGTAATGAAATAAAGAAAATAAAAAGAAGCAAATAAAATATTAAATATACAAAGCAATTGGTATACCAGTAGAGCGTCGGTTATAAAGCTCCGTAATAGGATTGGGGCGACATCATATACGACATTTCCAACTGGCAAACAATAATTGGGAAATGTTAGAGATGAGTGATTGTAACATCTTGCAATTCAACTCACAACTTGAAACTGTTTCCTTCAGCGTTTTGATTATGTTATTTGGCTAGTCTTGCTGGACCAACAGCTATGAACGGACACATGTTTAGGTTAAACTTGATCTAGTAACCGAGTGATCAACTACTCATAACAGACAAATATAGTGTGAATCTGAATGGCAAAACGTGACATAAATACAGATTTCGTTATTCACTCAGTATTGTTATGTCAGTGCACTGGTGACAATTAAACTTATATTCCTGCCTACCTCCTAATCAGATAAATACGAACACTACGAACATGTCTGTTCTGTCTCTCCAATAAACATAACAATTGTGTAATATTTGTTAAAAATCTTTCTTATTTCAAACATCAAACTAAAACACTTTACTGTAAGCACCAATGACATAACAGTTCAGAAAACAATTTTTTCCTGCATTAATACGTCTTAAACTGTAATATAATTAGGCATTGAGCCATATTTGAGGTCAGTCGATATCAGGAAACTGTGGCAAATTGTTTGTGTCTCTGGGTTATTAGGCTGTTAGACATCTGAATAATCCCATCAAGGAGACAGAAAATATAGGATAAACATGTTTGCCAGAAAACAAAGAAAATAGGGATGAAATGGTGTTTTATCACTCAAAAACGTTTATTGATATCTTCCATATTATATATATATATATATATATATATATAAATTAATGAGGAAAATGTATATTATCTGGATTTACAACGTTTGTAGAAATTTATTTTAAGACATGTGATTTAAATGCAATTTTGCTGGATATCCATTATGGATGGTTTGACTCAAAAGAAATCATAATACATAGAACTTCCGAATTGGTAAATAAGTAAGGCCAATTGACTTTACAGGTGGTTGTTGTTTCGTGTTTATACATTTTTAGTTAATACCATCAAAATTATCAAACTCTGGTGCAATATAAAAAGTTGAATACAGAGTATAATTTTGTAGTTCTCTTAGAGCAATAAGTTTAACAGTTACGTGTATCAAAGCAGACCTTACTAAGTTTAATATGATACATTTTATTAGATTTCACTTGCGTTATCAATAATATACATTCAGATGATTAATCTATGTGATATAATGACGCACATATCAATGGACTTTACAACAAAATAGAAGCTTTACCATTTAAACGTTTCTAACATTTGATGCAAATCCACGTGTGTGTGTGTGTGTGTGTGTGTGTGTGTGTGTGTGTGTGTGTGTGTGTGTGTGTGCGTGTTTAGGTGTTTGAAAATCCAAATAATTCAGTTGTGTTTTAGCAATGTTAGAGCACCGAATAAGTCTTTTACGTGGAGTGATATCTGCAAGGAAGTAAACTATACTCCTATGATTCATACACTATCCGGCACACATGGCATTATTCATAAAGTCTCATAAGAGTTAAACTAGCGACTACATTAAAGAGCCACATTTCAGTTGCAGTTACAACAGTATCTAATGTAGCTATAATATGGTTCTTTTTAGTGATAGTTATGGAAAGGTCCTGGTGTTTTGTTTTGTTTCTTTTGTTGAATGGTGAATAAGCACACTCAAAGCAATATTCGTGACATCTCAAATATGTTATTTAGTTTCAAATGCTATACTGCATTGCTCGATATTACATACCTACAAGGCGTTAGGAAAGGTCCGGTTTTATGTTGTTTTTATTGGTTTCAGTCCAAAAGGATATTGACGGTATATACATTAAACCTGGGAGATATTTACTATGTTCCGTACAATGCAAACACGATGAGACGATAATAGGCGTGGTCATTTTCAGGCGTTGAATGTGAACACAAATATAATTGTAAAAATATATATGGGTCTAATGATACAACTAAGTGAATATATCAGACAAATATGAAAGCATATCTCTTTCATATATATATATATATATATATATATATATATATATATATATATATATATATATATATATATATATATATATATATATATATATATATATATATATATAAGAGGTGCAGAAGCTAAATGCAGTTAAGATGTCAACGTTAATCCATATTTTTATATATAATATACTCATGTTTATTTTTAAAAAAATTCAAAATAACTCTCGCTCGCTAGGATGATACAGGTATACACACGTGATACAAAATGTTGAATAGTCACACTCAATGGAATATTTGTCACATGAAAAATATGTTATTTCGTTTCACAAGATATACTACATCGTTCGATATTACAAACCTACAAGGCGTTATGACATAATGTAAAGATATAACGTTCAAGATTATGAGGAATATAATCTCCTTCGAAGTGAGTTCACGCCACTTTTATCCCATTTTAATGAAAGAATGCCAAACATTTTCCTGTGTCGATGGCATATTACTGTTATGATCATTTCAAATTAAACCTATAAAACTTGTAAAATAAAATCCAGATTTTTAACACATTTCATAATTGTATTTTAAATGTCCTTTTACGAAAGATATTCTCTTTATTAGAGTCATGTGAATGATTCAAGAGGACTGATTTCAATTTTATGCTTTATCAATTTGGTACCGTCATGCAACAAAAGTGGTTTTTAAAGAACCTTATTATTTATTTCATCTGTCAGAATTTGTTCCGGACCATGAGATTAAACTAGTTAGTGATTGAAACTTTGCGAGGATGTAATTAAATGTATCGACTGTTTTCCCAAATAAACATTTATTAATGGCAGATAAACAACCATATAAATGTAGAAAATGGTCAACAATTAGCTATACATAAAGTGTAATGCAAACATTTTAAGCCTATTTGTTTCGTATAAAACGCATTTAGTATGATTTAATATTTGCAACACAGAAGTAATAGTGAAATGAATTAAGAACAATGAAATATTTAAATCATCTTAGATAATGGTTTCAAGGTGATCTTCACTTGCTATGACGCAAGGGAATTTACTTTTACGGGTATATGACTGTTTGAGATAAATTCGCAGAAACATCGTCATATCATAAGGACTATCATAACAGCGCGTGTACAGGTAAGAAGATCACGGATAGTGATTACGCGTTTATTTATAAGGCTTGGAATCCTATCTAGTTACAAATTTGTTCGAGTATCATAGCTTGTACTTCAAGAGGGCTGTATATAAGGTAAGAATGCAGGATTGACATCTCGTATTTGGACAGAATGGATATCTCGTATTTGGAGCGTTACATACACTCAAGTATTCACTAACGCCTCACACGCTTTCGCGTTGTCAAAGACAAAATCAAGTAAAAGATCGCATAACATATGTAAAATGCCTGCTGACATAAACAGATGCATATGTGCAGTGACCTGACACACCGCTGATGTGGCATTTGTGTTTCAGTTACTCCATTTTCTTGGATTAATGCAAACCATTTAACTTTTAAAACTAAAATATGCATAGTAATATTAAGGTTGACAAAAGTTAAGCATAACTTTAATGCGTTAAAAAATAATATCCTGCACGAAAATAGATTAGAAAATGTTATCTGAAAGCATGGGCAAGTAAAACAAATCATATCGTTATTCTCACTATTATATGTCATATATACTATAGCGTTTTTGTAGCACGAATGATTTTCTGATATTCGAAACGTGTCAATTGATTAAAGATATATTATATTTATGCACTTATGTACACAAATAGATAAGAATCTTATGTACTAAACGTCATAGTTGAAATGGTACCTGCGATTTTTGCTAATGATTTTAAGATGTATCTCTTAGCAAAGAAACGTCATCGGTAATGACCAAACCGAGTAGAATTTACTCTGATATAACTTTTCACGACACTACATTTTCTGCCCAGTACACTGTCACGATACTACCCGTTCTACCCAAGACAATGTCACGATACTATAATTCTGCACAAAACACTATAACGATACTACTTTTCTGAAAAGGACACCGGTGTAAACAGTGAAGAGCAAAATGCTCTCATAAAAAAGAAATAAACATATAATTTTGCATGATACATTTTAATGCACACGAGTACTGAATTCTTCCTTGGAAAAGTTTCATTGCATTAATTGTTTAATCAGGATTATCATCTTTCTGTTAAACACCATGAAGTAAGTGTGTGTGTGTGTGTGTGTGTGTGTGTGTGTGTCCGTGTTTGTGTGTCTGTGATTTCAACTTTCCTGTGTTTATCACCATCTTTCAGTAAAATGATAGGCTATGCATGGTGACCATAATATTTAGCAAAGGAAAAACCCAGGGGTGCGCTCTGGAAGTACCACCGACATACATGAAGCTACTGCCATGCTTTCTCGTTGATCTAATAAGTGAAATTCATTCCACTTCTCAAAAACATTTTTCTTAGAAAATCCACTAATTCGTAGACAAGCGTAATATAAGGATCACGATTAAACTGCAATAACTAGTATTTGTATATAAACGAGGTTACTGGAACATATCTAGATCAGAATCATTTGGTATGAATACATTTCCTCTTCACGAAAATCATTTAAAAAATGCTTTGGGGACCAACAGAGACCATTCGGTCGCACTTTGTCAATGTACGTAACAAATACACATAATCATGACCTGTTCGATGTCGCGAATTACTGAGTTGATGAGCATTATTTAATGAAAAACATGTTTACTGTTCCAACGTGTATGCTGTAGAATTGTTTCTGTTATGTTTGAGCGTAAATGTGTCTCTGTTTACCAACAGAATAGGAGTTTCAAATCTGCGCAGTAAATTGGAATCAAAGTTGATTATTAACTGGCTAAGTGAGACTTCACTGAATTGGACAGGTTTCCTGCATTGGGCGCGGTATCCTCTATCAATTATTAGCGGCTAGGTTAGGAAAGCATAAGTATTAAAACTCGGAGAGATATATTTCAGCAACAAGTTCTTTTGAATACGCATTTCGAGAGAAGAAACCTTCGTTAACTCTAGTTTGACATTCGGATTAACAATTACAAGACAACTGGACTAAGAGACAACTCAACAATATGTTAAACTGGACGATACTATATACATTGTTTATATGCATCTTCCTGGTAATGATCAAAAATACAGCGGAGGCGGCAGTGCCTTGCCCGACCGGAGACTGCGTCACATATGACATATCTACCCAGGCTTCGTGCAAAGAAGTCAGCAGCAAGCCAAGAACTAGTGACTGCCGTTGGCCTGCTGGTTTAAACATCAATGTCGACCAAGTTATTCTCCAAGGCAGGATAGTGGCCTACAAGATACAATGGTTCAATGGAGGATGGTCTGGTTGGTATGTTCCTGGCATAAATGACATTGACGGGAAGTACAATCCATCAGGCAGAGCGTGCTCTATTCTGTATAAGGCAAATACTATGAGACGGATGTGGTCCTACTTCTACGATCATACTCATTCGTACATCATATGCATGAATCCATAAAATGGAATTTTGTTAATGTGAATTTGTTCTATGACAAATGAGTACATAATATATACAGACTTTATGAAGAGACTTTGACGATGCTCATACTATTGAAACTTTCTTGGTTTGCTATTATTTACTTTTCCCATAGCGATTACAAGCTTCCATGTCCTCTACTAAACAGACGAATGAATTCTTAGTCGAATGGATGAACATGGCTGCTCTGTATATAACGTTTTATTGTTGGTGTCAACTTTACTTTAACGTCGATTTTAAGCAGACAGAACATTACATATATTGTCCAGAAGTTTTATTGTTTAGTTTCCTAAAAGAGAAAAGTATTGTTTCTAACAGCAGTTTTGATTATATGCAAATATGCATGTCTTAAGTTTAGGTTAGTTGTTTGTTGTCAATGCAACATAACAGAACACAATGTTCGTGGCTGCAAGCAGGAAAATTGAAGAATGAACCTTTACAAAGAACTTTTCATTGCCTTCTCAAGACGTGCTTTAATTTTCGTTTTAATATTATGTCTTATATTTTTGTTTTATTACTATATATTTTGAACACATCAGTGACTGGTCTTTGCCTATCCACAAATAAATATAATTAATTAGTTTATTCAAGAACTGTGTCTTTGTCTAATTTATTAATGTAGCTTTAACAATTTTAATCAAATCACATCGCAACACTGTTTGCATTTTGGCAGTGTATTGGGATGTATAGAACTGGGTTATCATGCCGCAGCTATGTAGCATTATATCCCACCCCATCGCGTTGTACTTATACCACGGCGACAGCTTCTAACACTAACGTTTTAATGCTAAGCGCCAAGCAAGGCATCTACTAGTACCATTGTTATGTTTTTGGTACGACTCGGCTGGGGTCCACTCGGTTAATTCAGAAAGTGACTTTTTCCTTCTTTATTTCTTCATTCTATCTTCTTTCTTTCCTTCTTTCCTTCTTTCTTTCTTTCCTTCTTAATTCTTTCTTTCTTTCTTTCTTTTAATCGTGATGAATATTTCATATTTACTCGCAAATAATGGAACTTTCTAAGAGAGATAATTTTAATAACTCATTAGAGTAAGATACGACTTTTTAACTCAATAGTGTGTGTGGGATTTTAATGTAACTTCAATAATTGTACAGTCATATCACTACCATGTCTGCAGTGTGATAGTTCATAGTGATGACTGTAGTTGAGGCATCATGCCGTAAACATGTAGCATAATGTCTTATCCAGTCACATTATCCTGACATCATGCCGACCAGTCATACTGATGAGCGCCAATCCTTTGTATCTGCTAGAACCAATTTTATGTCTTTGGTACATCTCGGCTGGGTTTCGAAACCGTGACCTCTCGTATCCGAGTCGGACGCTCTAACCAATAGGCCACCGGAGCGGTCAAGTATAGTTTTAAAGCGTATGTAACGGCATCCCAAAGGTCATGATCCTATATTAACTTAAATCATAATTATCTGAAAGAAACATCACATGAACCACTTTTTAAAGGTCAGTAAAGTCTTTAATTAAAATTGGTTTTTCGGTGTCAAAGCACCAGAACAAATTATTGTAGAATACAATATAAATACTATATGAATCACGAGTAAAAAAGTGGTGTAAAATACGACGATTTGAGTCAGTTTTTCTGTTAGAGTTTATGCTGCCGAAAGGATAAAGAGATAGAAAACAATTTTTTTCATTATTCGCTGGCTCCCAACCGAAAGTATTGTACAAGTGACCCTGTATAAAAGAAATGTTTGAATATATGAACTCTGCTAAATCTACAGTTAAACTAGCTGCGCATAAACCTGATGTAGGATAGTGAATGTTTATTTGTTTTTAAATTGTTGAATTCAACAAATAATCCTAGAATTAATAGCACAAGTTCTAATGAATAAGGTTCTGAATAAACATTACTGGTATACTAACATAAATCCAATGCTGAAAGTGTTGATGACCTTATGATGGTCTGAATAGTAATGATGATCCAACAGTCTTTTGTTGAATTATAGTAATAATAATACCCAACGATATATCATTATTTTAATTTCACATTCAATCCACGTCTCAGTTCCCCTGAATATTATTTTGGATGAACATTTCATTTCTAACGAATATATAATTTGAATAAAAAAGTTCCATCCCAAATGAAACTGTACAAAACCATAATATCTGTTAATGTTTCAGATGATATTGCAAGAACAGATAATTGTCTCAGTAAACAAGATATTTTACTTCTACATCAGACCTATGTCTACTTGTTATTTAAAAAAATAGAAACTATTACCTAATGGAAAATTTAATTCTAGAAGGCTCCAAGTTTTCAAAATATAAATACATAGTTTCAATTAAAAGGTCTGTTACTGAATTTATAATAACGAGCATGGTAAAGGTCATGTCCTCGACTCGTTTTAAGATAATAATCCTAATATGTATCCTTTAGTCAGAATAGGTTAAATAATGGGTTATTTTTCGCCATCACCAGCTATACAATTTTTCATTAGCTATTGCATATAATCAAATACATACAATAAAACGAAGCAACTAACATATGAAATATACAAAGCAATTGGCATACCAGAGCGGCGTCGGTTATAAAGCTCCGTAATAGGATAGGGGCGACATCATTTACAACGTTTTCAACTGGCAAACAACAATTGGGAAATGATAGAAATGGGTAACAGTAACATCTTGTAATTCAACTCACAAATTAAAACTGATTTCTTCAGCGTTGTCATTATGTTATTGGGTTAGTCTTGCAGGAAAAAAGCTAAGAACGGACACATGTTTAGGTTAAACTTGATCTTCTAATGGAGCGATCAATTGCTCATAACAGACAAATATAGTGTGAATCTGAATGGCAAAACGTGACATAAATACAGACTTCGTTATTCATTCTGTATTGTTATGTCAGTGCACTGGTGACAATTAAACTTATTATCCTGCTGGCTTCCTAATCAAACAAATACAAACACTTCGAACATGTCTGTTCTGTCTCTCCAATAAACATAACAATTGTGTAATATTTGTTAAAATCTATCTTATTTCGAACATCAAACTAAAACACTTTATGGTATGCACCAATGACACAACAGTTCAGAAAACATTTTTTTTACTGCATTAATACGTCTTAAACTGTAACAGAATTAGGCATTGAGCCATATTTGAGGTCAGTCGATATCAGGAAACTGTGGCAATCTGTTTGTGCCTATGGCGAATTATGCTTAGCTGTTAGACATCTGAATAAACCCACCAAGGAAAGAGAGAATATAATAAAAACATGTTTGCAACAAAACAAAGACAAAAAGGATGACATGGAGGGCTTTTTTAAAACTCAAAACGTTTATTGATATCTTCCATATTATATATAAAAAATAATGAGGAAAATTTATATTATGAGCATTTACAACGTTTGTAGAAATGTATTCTAAGACATGTGATTTAAATGCAATTTTGGTGGTTATCCTTTATTGATGGTTTGACCAAAAAAAGTCATAATACATAGAACTTCTGAATTGGTGAATAGGCATGGCCAATTAACTTTACAGGTGGCTCTTTACTCTCATGTTTATACAATTTCGGTTAATTCCATCAAAATTACCAAACTCTGGTGCAATATAAAATGTTGAATTCAGAGTATAATTTTGTGCAAACAAGTTATGTTCTTTTAGAGCAAGAAGTTTAACAGGTACGTGTATCAAAGCAGACCATAATACGTTTAATTCGATACGTTTTTTTAGATTTCACCGGAGTTACCAATAATATACATTCGGATGATTAATCTGTGTGAAGTCATGACGCACATATCAATGGACTTTACAACAAATTAGATCCTTGCCTTTACCGTTTAAACGTTTCTAATATTTGTTGCAAATCCACTATTATGTGTGTTTGGGTCTTTGAAAATCCAAATAATTAAATTGTGTTTTAGCAAAGTAACAACACCGAATAATTCTTATACGTGGAGTGATACCTCCAAGTAAGTAAACTATACTCCTATGATTCATACACTATCAGGTATAAATTACATTATACATAAAAGTCTTAAGATCTAAACTGTAACTATCAGGTATAAATTACATTATACATAAAAGTCTTAAGATCTAAACTGGCGTCTACATTAAAGAGGCGCATTTCAGTTGCAGTTACAGCTGTATTAAATGTAGCTATAATCTGGTTCTTTTTAGTGATAGTTATGGAAAGGTCCGGGTGTTTTGTTTTGTTTCCTTTGTTGAATGGTGAATAAGCACACTCAAAGCAATATTCGTGACATCTCAAATATGTTATTTAATTTCAAATGCTATACTGCATTGCTCGATATTCCATACCTAAAAGACGTTAGGAAACGTCCGTTTTTTTTTTTTTTTTTTATTGGTTTCAGTCCAAAATGATATTGACGGTATATACATTAAACCTGGGAGATATATACTATGTTCCGTACAATGCAAACACGATGAGACGATGATAGGCGTGGTCATTTTCAGGCGTTGAAGGTGAACACAAATATAATTGTAAAAATATATATGGGTCTAATGTAACAATTAAATGAATATATCAGCCAAATATGAAAATATATCTCCTTCATATATATATATATATATATATATATATATATATATATATATATATATATATATATATATATATATATATATAAGAGGTGCAGTAGCTAAATGCAATTAAGAAGATGTCAACGTTAATCCATATTTTTATATATAATATACTCATGTTTATTTTTTAAAAATTCAAAATATCTCTCGTGCCCTAGGATGATACAGGTATACAGACGTGATACAAACTGTTGAATAAGCAAATTCAAAGGAATATTCGTCACATGAAGAATAATTTATTTCGTTTCAGAAGCTATAATACATTGCTCGATATTACAAACCTACAAGGCGTTAGGACGAAATGTAGTGATATAACGTACAAGATTATGAGGAATATAATCTCCTTCGAAGTGAGTTCACGCCACGTTTATGCCATTTTAATGAAAGAAAACCAAAATGCTTCATTTGTAGATGGCATATTACTGTTACGATCATTTCAAATTAAAGCAATAAAACTTGTAAAAAAAATCCAAATTTTTAACACATTTCATAATTTTATTTTAAATGTCCCTTTACGAAAGATATTCTCTTTATTAGAGTTATGTCAATGATTCAAGATGACTGATTTCAATTTTATGCTTTTTCGATTTGGTACCGTCATGCCACAAAAGTGGTTTTTAAAGAAGCTTATTATTTATTTCATCTGTCAATATTTGTTCCGGACCATGAGATTATACTAGTGATGGTTGGAACTTTGCGAGGGTGTGATTAAATGTATCGACTGTTTTCCCTAATTAACATTTATTAATGGCAGAGAAACAACCATATAAATGTAGAAAATGGTCAGCAATTAGCTATACATACAGTGTAATGCAAACATTTTAAGCCTATTTGTTTCGTATAAAACGCATTTAGTATGATTTAATATTTGGAACACAGAACTAATAGTGAAAAGAATTAAGAACAATGAAATATTTAAATCATCTTAGATAATGGTTTCAAGATGATCTTCACTTGCTATGACGCAAGGGAATTTACTTTTACGGGTATATGACTGTTTGAGATAAATTCGCAGAAACATCGTCATATCATAAGGACTCTTAACAGCGCGTGGACAGGTAAGAAGATCACGGATAGTGATTTTGCGTTTGTTTCTAAGGCTTGGAATCCTATCTAGTTACAAATTTGTTCGAGTATCATAACTTGTACTTCAAGAGGGTTGTATTATTACCCAAAAATATATTCGAACAGTTCAGAAAAGCTTGCCAGTAGCTTCTCGTGGGTCGATGCTTCAAATACATATTTACCACTAAAACTTTGACATGCAGGATTTTTTTCTTATTGTCTTTTAGTATTTATCACCCGCGATCTTAGATCTTTGGAATTGATTATACTCGGAGAGAGTACATGGTGAGCTAATGCGCATGAAATGTCGAGCAGATGAGAATCGACTAATTCGTGGACAAGCGTAATATAAGGATCACGATTAAACTGCAATAACTAGTATTTGTATATAAACGAGGTTACTGGAACATATCTAGATCAGAATCATTTGGTATGAATACATTTCCTCTTCACGAAAATCATTTAATAAATGCTTTGGAGACCAACAGAGACCATTCGGTCGCACTTTGTCAATGTACGTTACAAATACACATAATCATGACCTGTTCGATGTCATGTATTACTGAGTTGATGAGCATTATTTGATGAAAAACATGTTTACTGTTCCAACGTGTATACTATAGAATTGTTTCTGTTATGTTTGAGCTTAAATTTATCTCTGTTTACCAACATAATAGGAATTTCATATCTGCGCAGTAAATTGGAATCAATGTTGATTATTAACTGGCTAAGTGGGACTTTCACTGAATTGGACAGATTTCCTGCATTGGGCGCGGTATCCTCTATAAATTATTAGCGGCTAGGTCAAGAAAGCATAAGTATTAAAACTCGGAGAGATATATTTCAGCAACAAGTGCTTGTGAATACGCATTTCGAGAGAGGAAAGCTTCGTTAACTCTAGTTTGACATTCGGATTAACAATTACAAGACAACTGGACTAAGAGACAACTCAACAATATGTTAAACTGGACGATACTATATACATTGTTTATATGCATCTTCCTGGTGATGATGAAAAATACAGCGGCGGCGGCGGCAGTGCCTTGCCCGACCGGAGACTGCGTCACATATGACATATCTACCCAGGCTTCGTGCAAAGAAGTCAGCAGCAAGCCAAGAACTAGTGACTGCCGTTGGCCTGCTGGTTTAAATATCAATGTCGACCAGGTTATTCTCCAAGGCAGGATAGTGGCCTACAAGATACAATGGTTCAATGGAGGATGGTCTGGTTGGTATGTTCCTGGCATAAATGACATTGACGGGAAGTACAATCCATCAGGCAGAGCGTGCTCTATTCCGTATAAGGCAAATACTATGAGACGGATGTGGTCCTACTTCTACGATCATACTCATTCGTACATCATATGCATGAATCCATAAAATGGAATTTTGTTAATGTGAATTTGTTCTATGACAAATGAGTACATAATATATACAGACTTTATGAAGAGACTTTGATGATGCTCATACTATTGAAACTTTCATGGTTTGCTATTATTTACTTTTCCCATAGCGATTACAAGCTTCCATGTCCTCTCCTAAACAGACGAATTCATTCTTAGTCGAATGGATGAACATGGCTGCTCTGTATATAGCGTTTTATTGTTGGTGTCTACTTTACTTTAACGTCGATTTTAAGCAGACAGAACATTATATATATTGTCCAACATTTTTATTGTTTAGTTTCCTAAAAGAGAAAAGTATTGTTTCTAACAGCATTTTGATTATATGCAAATATGCATGTCTTAAGTTTAGGTTACTTGTTTTTTGTCAATGCAACATAGCAGAACACAATTTTAGTGGCTGGAAGCAAGAAAACTGAAGCATGAACCTTTACAAAGAACTTTTCATTTCCTTCTCAAGTCGTGCTTTAATTTTGGTTTTTATCTTATGTCTTGCATTTTTGTATTATTAATAAATATTCTGAACACATCAGTGACTGGTCTTTGCCTATCCACAAATAAATATAATTAATTAGTTTATTCAAGAAGTGTGTTTGTGTCTAATTTATTAATGTAGCTTTAACAATTTTAATCAAATCACATCGCAACACTGTTTGCATTTTGGCAGTGCATTGTGATGTATAGAACTGGGTTATTATGCCGCAGCTATGTAGAATTATGTCCCACTCCGTCACGTTGTCCTTATACCACGGCGACCAATTCTAACACTAACGTTTTAATGCTAAGCGCCAAGCAAGGCATCTACTAGTACCATTGTTATGTCTTTGGTACGAGTCGGCTGGGGTCCACTCGGTCATTCAGAAAGTGCCTTTTTTTGCTTCTCTATTTCTTCATTATATCTTCTTTCTTTCCTTCCTTCTTTCTTTCCTTCTTAATTTTTTCTTTCCTTCTTTTAATCGATATGAATATTTCATATTTGCTAGCAAATTATCAAACTTTCTAAGAGAAATAATTTTAATAACTCGCTAGAGTAAGATGCTACTTTTTCACCCCAAAGTGTTTGTTGGATTTTAATGTATCTTTAATAATTGTTCAGTCATATCACTACCATGTATGCATTGTGGTAGTTTATAGTGATGACTAGAGTTGGTGCATCATGCCGTAGACATGTAGCATAATGTCTTATCCAGTCACATTATCCTGACATCATGCTGACCAGTCATAATGATGAGCGCCAATCCTTGTATCTGCTAGTACCATTTTTGTCTTTGGTACAAACTTGGCTGGGTTTCTTAGTATATACAGTCTTTATGAAGAGACTTTGATGATGCTCATACTATTGAAACTTTCTTGGTTTGCTATTATTTACTTTTCCCATAGCGATTACAAGCTTCCATGTCCTCTCCTAAACAGACGAATGCATTCTTAGTCGAATGGATGAACATGGCTGCTCTGTATATTGCGTTTTATTGTTGGTGTCTACTTTACTTTTACGTCGATGTAAAGTAGACAGAACATTATATATATTGTCCAGCAGTTTTATTGTTTAGTTTCCTAAAAGAGAAAAGTATTGTTTCTAACAGCAGTTTTGATTATATGCAAATATGCATGTCTTAAGTTTAGGTTACTTGTTTGTTGTCAATGCAACATAACAGAACACAATGTTCGTAACTGGAAGCAGGAAAACTGAAGAATGAACCTTTACAAAGAATTTTTCATTGCCTTATCAAGACGTTACTTTCATTTTGTTTTTTATATTACGTATCAGTGACTGGTCTTTGCCTATCCTCAAATAAATATAATTAATTAGTTTATTCAAGAAGTGTGTCTTTGTCTAATTTATTAATGTAGCTTTAACAATTTTAGTCAAATCACATCGCAACACTGTTTACATTTTGGCAGTGTATTGTGATGTATAGAACTGGGTTATTATGCCGCAGCTATGTAGCATTATGTCCCATCCCGTCGCGTTGTACTTATACCACGACGACCAGTTCTAACACTAACGTTTTAATGCTAAGCGCCAAGCAAGGCATCTACTAGTACCATTGTTATGTTTTTGGTACGACTCGGCTGGGGTTCACTTGGTCAATTCAGTAAGTGTATTCTAAGACATGTGGATTAAATGCAATTTTGGTGGTTATCCTTTATTGATGGTTTGACCAAAAAAAGTCATAATACATAGAACTTCTGAATTGGTGAATAGGCATGGCCAATTAACTTTACATGTGGCTCTTTACTCTAATGTTTATACAATTTCGGTTAATTCCATCAAAATTACCAAACTGTGGTTCAATATAAAAAGTTCACTTCAGAGTATAGTTTTGTGCAAACAAGGTACGTTCTTTTAGAGCAAGAAGTTTAACATGTACGTGTATCAAAGCAGACCATAATACGTTTAATTCGATACGTTTTATTAGATTTCACCGGAGTTACCAATAATATACATTCGGATGATTAATCTATGTGACGTCATGACGCACATATCAATGGATTTTACAAGAAATTAGATGCTTGCCTTTACCGTTTAAACGTTTCTAACATTTGTTGCAAATCCACTATTATGTGTGTTTGGGTCTTTGAAAATCCAAATAATTAAATTGTGTTTTAGCAAAGTAACAACACCGAATAATTCTTATACGTGGAGTGATACCTCCTAGTAAGTAAACTATACTCCTATGATTCATACACTATCAGGTATAAATTACATTATACATAAAAGTCTTAAGATCTAAACTGTAACTATCAGGTATAAATTACATTATACATAAAAGTCTTAAGATCTAAACTGGCGTCTACATTAAAGAGGCGCATTTCAGTTGCAGTTACAGCTGTATCAAATGTAGCTATAATCTGGTTCTTTTTTGGTGATAGTTATGGAAGGGTCACTGAAGAATGGGAAGGCAGCAGGAGTAGACAACATCCCAGCTGAACTTATCAAGAATAGTGAGGAATCAGTGATAGAGCTACTAACAAAAATATTCAACAAGATCTGGCGGACAGGCGAATGGCCAACACAGTGGACCCAGTCACTGATTATAACACTCCCGCAAAAAGGCAATCTCCAGCTGTGCCAAAATTACTGAACTATCAGTTTGATCAGCCATTCTAGTAAGGTGATGCTGAAGATCATCTTTAACAGTCTGAACCCACAAGCAGAAAAAATAATCCCTGAAGAACAGGCAGGGTTCCGGAGTGGAAGAAGCACAACAGAACAAATATTCAATCTTAGGATTCTTTGTGAAAAGTTTTCACAACATCAACAAGACATCTATCATGTGTTCATAGATTTCAAAAGGGTTTTTGACAGAGTGTGGCATGAGGCATTGTGGGCCACAATGACGAAGTACAACATGGGTCAAACGTTGACCAACACCATTAAGCAGCTGTACGCCAAGGCTACCAGTGCAGTAGCTGCTCAAGCTTCTGTGGGGGAATGGTTCATTACAACAGTTGGAGTACGGCAAGGTTGTCTCCTGTCACCTACGCGTTTCAACATCTACTTAAAGCACATCATGAGCGAAGCCCTGGAAAACCACTGTGGGACAGTGAGCATCGGAAGGAGTAACATCACCAACTTCCGCTTTGCAGACGACATTCTTGGGCTAGCAGGCAGTGAAGACGAGCTTGCCACCTTAGTGAAGAACCTGAATGAAACAACTTCCAAATCTGACATGGAGATAAGTGCCGAGAAGACAAAGCTGATGACAAGTAGTGAAAAACAAATCTCAACCAAGATTAAAGTTAGAGGTCTAGGCCTGGAAACAGAGGGCCAATTCAAATATCTTGGTTCCATAATCACTGAAGTGTGATCAGGAGCAGAAATTGTGTCAACAGCTGCACATACGACGGCAGCTATGTAAAAGCTAAGACCCATCTGGAGAGACAAAAATATCTGTCTGAAAACTAAAATCAGACTATTGAGAGCAATAGTCATCTCAATCTTTTTGTATTCATGTGAGGCCTGGACCCTGAGAGCAGAATTACAACGAAGAATTCAGGCACTTGAAATGAGATGCTACAGAACCATCCTTGGGATCTCTTATATGGACCAAATCACAAATGAAGAAACGCGTAACACCATCAGGCACAAAGTAGGTCATTATGGTGATGACTGATGAGGATAGAATAGATTCTGACAATGAGGTTGATTACCATGTTTGAGAATTAACTTGGATGATAAGGAACATCGAAGTGTTAGAAATTACAGCCACTCTATGGGAAGTACACAGATGCCACAAATGATTACCGTAATTGTTACCTCACACGACCTGATTGTATTGCCGCGGTCTCACATAAACTAGTATCATCAAGTGATTCGTAAAGTATAATCGAACGATCACATGCGATCCGTATACTATTAAAAAATAGATGTATTTCTTATTGAGCAGATTGATGTTCATCAGCAGTTTGTTGTTCACGAACGCAAAATTAGATGAATGAGTAAAGAAGAAAGATATCTTTAAATCAAATTAGAGAATGCTTTCAAGATGATCACTCTCTGGTATGACGCAAGAGAATTTACTCTTACCGGTATATGATAGATTGAGATCAATTTGCAGAAACGTCATTATATGATAAGGACTCTCTTAACAGCACGTGGACAGGTGAAAAGATCACGGATAGTGATTACGCGCTTGTTCATCAGGCTTATAATCCTATCTAGTTACAAATTAGTTCGAATATCATAGCCTGTACTTGAAGAGGGTTGTATTATTACCCAAAAATATATTCGAACATTTCAGAAACGTTTGCCAGTAGCTTCTCGTGGGTCGGTGCTTCTAATACATATTTACTACTAAAACTTTGACATGCAGGATTTGTTCTTATTGATTTTAGTATTTTTCCCCCGCGATGCACCCAGACGCTTTGAAAATCCGCATTCGTTCGACTCAGTGCTACCTATTGACTGGCTATGCATGATTTCCTCTGAATCTGACTGTGTCTTTCCCTCAGGCAGTATTATCTCCAACGAAGCGAAATACCACAAACTGAGTTAGTGTATTTCTTCAAAATTAGTAAACATTAGAATGGTGGAATGTTATTCATGTGATAGTAAATATTTTCTTTTTATCGTCTTAATCAATAATGAAGTAAAGATTGTGTTAAACAATATATTTGATGACTATCAATTAAGATAAAGAAAGAAGTGGAAAGTAAGTATATGCTACCATTTTGAATGCATCAAAGCAAAGATAAACATGAGACATTTGATTCAAATGTAATTTAAACATAATTGTGATACTGCAGTGGAAGTAATAAGAAATATTGTTGTATTTCTTCTGATTGTTTCTTTTACATAAACCACCGTGAAAATTATTACCAAAGAATTTCATCTGTCCCTAGGTGTAGTGGTGCGAAATCTACCTCTACAATTATTTTCAAAAGTTGCTTGATGATAAAAGTATACAAGAAAATTTAAAGTCTTAGTTGTAAACACGTTGTTGTCTGTAAATGTCAACATAAAGGAGCTTTGGCATGTTTTCTTTTGCAATTCTTTTCATGCTCGTAGGTAGGATACATTTGGTACAAATTTAACAAATCACTTGCAATGCACGTTTGAGTTGTTTCCTTTCAATTACCACGTGTACTTGTATTGGTATTCAAATTTTCTACATGATAGATCACTGAATGTGTCTATGGCTGATTATAGTCGCACAGTGGCAATATAATTCAAAGACCCATGTAAGAAAGTTTGCCATCTTTAAGTTTGTTTGCCTGTCACCTTATTCACCTAAATTATTTTAGAGAAATATCATAACAACTGAGTTATGTATATGTCGATAAGTACAGACATCATTATTTTAAGTGCTTTAGATCTTTGGAATTGATTATACTCGGAGAGAGTACATGGTGAGCTAATGCGCATGAAATGTCGAGCAGATGAGAATCGACTAATTCGTGGACAAGCGTAATATAAGGATCACGAGTAAACTGCAATAACTAGTTTTTGTATATAAACGAGGTTACTGGAACATATCTAGATCAGAATCATTTGGTATCAATACATTTCCTCTTCACAAAAGTCATTTAATAAATGCTATGGAGACCAACAGAGACCATTCGGTCTTATTTTGTCAATGTACGTTACAAATACACATAATCATGACCTGTTCGATGACATATATCACTGAGTTGATTAACATTTTTTTAATGAACATCATTTTTACTGTTCCAACGTGTATGCTATAGAATTGTTTCTGTTATGTTTGAGCTTAAATTTATCTATGTTTACCAACAGAATAGGAGTTTCAAATCTGCGCAGTAAACTTGACTCAAAGTAGACTATTAACTAGCTAAGTGTGACTTTTACTGAATTGGACAGGTTTCCTGCATTGGGCGCGGTATCCTGTATCATCTATTAGCGGCTAGTTCAGTATTAAAACTCTGAGAGATATATATCAGCAACAAGTGATTTTGAAAACGCATTTCGAGAGAGGAAAGCTTCGTTTACTCTAAGTTGACATTAGGATTCACAATAGCTAAACAAATAACAAAACATCTGGACTAAGAGACAATTCAACAATATGAAAAACTGGACGATACTATATACCTTGTTTATATGCATCTTCCTGGTGATGATCAAAAATACAGCGGTGGCGGCAGCAATATGCCCGACCTGAGACTGTGTCACATATGACATATCTACCCAGGCTTCGTGCAAAGAAGTCAGCAGCAAGCCAAGAACTAATGACTGCCGTTGGGCTGTTGGTTAAAACATCAATGTCGACCAGATTATTCTCCAAGGCAGGATAGTGGCCTACAAGATACAATGGTTCAATGGAGGATGGTCTGGTTGGTATGTTCCTGGCATAAATGACATTGACGGCAATTACAATCCATCAGGCAGAGCGTGCTCAATTCCGTATAAGGCAAATACTATGAGTCGGATGTGGTCCTACTTCTACGATCATACTCATTCGTACATCATATGCATGAATCCATAAAATGGAATTTTGATAATGTGAATTTGTTCTATGACAAATGAGTACATAGTATATACAGACTTTAAGAAGAGACATTGATGATGCTCATACTATTGCACTTTCTTGGCTTGCTATTATTTACTTTTCCCATAGCGATTACAAATGTAACAAGATAACCGGGAGGGATATTTCGGATTGACAACAGAACACGTTTGATGATACAGATAATAAATATGATTTAATGTGGAAATATATAGAAGCACAAAAATGAAATGTGTGCGTATTGTAATCCAAATATCAAATATTGGATTTATTTAAACATAAAACGCACAGACTCAAAGATGCAAACAAATTATACAAGGATACAAATAAATTTTACAACACTACAAAAATATATAAATATACACAAATGATTCTAAAAGATGAATATATTTCACTCACATAGTACACAATGCAGGGTTGTTTTTTTTTACTCATATAGTAAAAATGTATTCGCTCAGACATACCACCTATCTTTCTAGACTCTAAGAAAACACTGGATTTTACAAACCCATAATTTGCCTAAACCCCTTGAAACATTAGACCCTCCCGTCACCCTGGTCCTTTGACGGCTCTATAGCTGGGACTCCTTCGTCACTCTTGATCCTAAACGCTCCGGACACACGGACGTTTCTACCTTCAGGCAATTCCGGTCACCCCGGATATTCCTACCCTCGGATCAATAGCTGAAAATATACCCGACACCGTATACTAAACTTGATACAGACATAAAGTAATGACGTTATACACGGTCAATTATAAAGACTATATTATTATCACAATTTGAAAATGACAGGTTCTATAGTAAAACTTCCCTGTTCGATAAAGCTTATAGTAAACCATTCTTTTTTTAAAAGATATAGCTTTACATTACCAATCTAAATGCCTTGCAAACAAGAGTAGAAAATGCACGCATTATGCGGTGAAAAACTATAACAAACATGCAAAGGTAAATATAGTAATACAAAAGTTATCACTCAGTACCAAAATTTTACCTACCCCTACAGCTAGAGTTGTGCGAATCCTCCCTCTGATCAATAGCCCTACAGCTAGAGTCCTTTAAACAAGCCGCTTGCTGACAAAACCATTAGTAATGTGTAGACCCTTCACATATAGTAGAGTGTTTATACGTTTTCGTTCTCCGTATCGAGAACACCCTCACGATTTCGAAGTACAACCGCCCATATATATGAATCACCCTCGGGTATCGTTGCACACGATAAATAAAACCCGAGTACATGTATTTGCTGAATAAAAACTACATCATTCCGTGACAACAAGCTTCCGTGTTTTCTCTCCTAAACAGACGGATGTATTCTAAGTCGAATGGTTGAGCAAGCCTGCTCTGTATATAGCATTTTATTGTTGGTGTCTACTTTACATTTACGTCGATGTAAAGCAGATAGAACATTACATATATTGTCCAGAAGTTTTATTGTTTAGTTTCCTAAAAGAGAAAAGTATTGTTTCTAACAGCAGTTTTGATTATATGCAAATATGCATGTCTTAAGTTTAGGTTACTTGTTTGTTGTCAATGCAACATAACAGAACACAATGTTTAGGAAAACTGAAGAATGAACCTTTACAAAGAACTTTTCATTCCCTTCTCAAGACGTGCTTTAATTTTGGTTTTCATCTTGTGTCTTGTATTTTTGTATTATTACTATATCTTCTGAACACATCAGTGACTGGTCTTTGCCTACCCACAAATAAATATAATTATTAATTTATTTAAGAAGTGTCTGTGTCTAATTTATTAATGTAGCTTTAACAATTTTAGTCAAATCACATCGCAACACTATTTGCATTTTGGCAATGTACTGTGATGTATAGAACTGGTTTATCATGCCGCAGCTATGTAGAACTATGTCCCACCCCGTCACATTATCCTAATACCAGGGCGACCAGTTCCAACACTAACGTTTTAATGCTAAGCGCCAAGCAAGGCATCTACTAATACTATTGTTATGTCTTTGGTACGACACGGCTGGGGTCCACTCGGTCAATTCAGAAAGTGCCTTTTTTGCTTGTTTATTTCTTCATTCTATCTTCTATCTTTCTTTTTCTTTCTTTCCTTCTTAATTCTTTCTTTCTTTCTTTTAATCGTGATGAATATTTCATATTAGCTCGCGAATTATCAAACTTTCTAAGAGAAATAATTTTAATAACTCGCTAGAGTAAGATACTACTTTTTCACCCAAAAGTGTTTGTTGGATTTTTATGTACCTTTAATAATTGTTCAGTCATAACACTACCATGTATGCATTGTGATAGTTTATAGTGATGACTAGAGTTGAGGCATCATGCCGTAGACATGTAGCATAATGTCTTATCCAGTCACATTATCCTGACATCATGCTGACCAATCATAATGATGAGCGCCAATCCTTGTATCTGCTAGTACCATTTTTGTCATTGGTACAACTTGGCTGGGTTTCGAAAATGTGACAACCCGCATCCGAGGAGGACGCTCGAGCCACTAGGCCACCGGAGCGGTCGAGTATAGTTTAGAAGCCTATGTGACAGTATCCCAAAGGTCATTATCCTATATTAAAATAAATCATAATTATCTGAAAGCAAGATGACGTGAACAAGTTTTAAAAGGTCAGTAAAGTCAGGAACAGCACCGAATAATTCTTTTACGTGGAGTGTTATCTCCAAGGAAGTAAACTATACTTCCATGATTCATACACTATCCCGCATAAATGACATTATTCGTAAAGTCTTAGGAGCTAAACTAGCGTTCACGTTAAAGAGACAAATTCCAGTTGCAGTTACAGCTGTATCAAATGTAACTACATTGAGGGTTTTTTTGGTGACAATTATGGAAAGGTCCGGGGTTTTTGTTTGTATTGTGTTGTTTGTTTTTTATTTTTTTGGGTTCAGTCCAAAATGATATTAATGATATTGACGGTATAGACAATAAGCCTGGGAGGTACTTACTATGTTCCCTATGCGTCATATTCAAGCGTTCAAAATGCACACAAATTTAATATATATATATATATATATATATATATATATATATATATATAAGTAGTAGAAGGGGTCAACAGACCAAATTTTCAAACAAAAATGAAGCCCTTACGGAGAGAGGTTGTACAGAGTACAGATCGAAACTATTTTAGATAAACTAATATATGACAGTTTCGGTTTCGTACAAGGTTTCTCTTTGTTAAACCAGGTCTGTTGCGTGAACATTTAATGGGGTTTCTGAAATTATTTCACGCGCTAATTCGCACTGGATTTTATCCGGTTGTAATCTGATTAATTTCTTGAACTCAATTAATTCTGGATCAAGAGATCTATGATCAGCATTAATTTCTTCATAATAATGTACAAAATTTTTCAACCAATTATGTGGAGACAAACCGACAAATGGTGGTGGTTGTCAATGATCGCCACAAATTATCACAGCTGTATTTTTCAGTATCAACCAATCAAGAAACATTTTTAATATATCTCACGACACTGTACATATCTCATCCCAAATAATGATTTTCGAAACATATTTCTCACTCATTCTATCAGGAGTCCATGCGTCACCTTTCCATCGAAAGAAACTGATATGTGCAAGAATCAGCTCCTCGTTGTTTCGTCTCTCTTGCAAGTCTGTATGTTGGTGTTAGTACAATCATGTCTGAATTCTCCCGAAATAATTCGATCACTCGTGTTGTTTTTTCCAGATCTGCCACATCCATTTAAGAAAACGGTTTTGTATCTACACACTGGATCGTATAACGAAGGAGCGCTCGATAGTTCTGATATTTGATTATTTTTCATGTAATTATCTTCAATCATAACATCTGCTGATTTAAGATAATCGCGCAACATTTCTTGTTTTAGTATCCATGACCTCCAACACTCATCAGAATTTGTAAAACGAGTTACTGTTTCTTTATGTTTGATATATATATATATATAAAATGAATCAGTGGCGACTCTTAGTGCGATGTCAGGAAATATATTTATCATCGATATCAAATTGATCAAAACATAAGCCAGCATAGATGCCCTTAGATGTACGTATTGCGGAGAGTCGCCATCAATGTAGCTAACAATTGTCCCGAATTTTTTTCCATTGGACAAGAAAGCATCTTTACGATTGACATATATATCTCTAAATGTTGCATCCGCGATTATAGAATCGTATTCAGAGTCATCGAAAATCAATCGGGTACAACGGCGTTTATGATCGCATGATCCGCCCTGGGTGAATTTACCAATTATTCTTCTACCGAGAACCTTTGCGTGTTTATTATTAACTTCAAGGATCTGCTTGGATGCTTTAATAATACGTTTTTCTTCCAGGGAAGAAAATTTTCCTTGTAATCGTTAATAATATTATCAGGACTATTGGGTTGTGGTAATCAAACAGAAGTTTGTTTCCAATATGATATAATTGCATCGGAGACAGTCAACGACATTATTTTACAATCGATCATATACCGTAATAACACTATTGGTACCCAGTGGTATTCAATTATATGTCTACCAAACCAAATATAACAGCATGGATGAAGTCCTCTAGCGAATTCAAATGATACACACGAGCGAATCCGGTTAGATCTAAATCGGGTCGTGGTCCATTAATCGCAACTCGTGTCATCAATTGTGTGGGATGCCCAAATCGTTGAAAATACCCAACACATTCTCCATACCCGAGAAAACTCTCTGGATAACACGGAACCATATCAACCGAAAACACGTCTTCAGGATCATATTTGGTATTCCATAATCCACGATGTCCGTAATTAACACAACTGGCTTGAACATCTGAGAGAAATTCATATAGTGTAGGCTTCCTTTGATTTTTCTCTCTGGCGAAATGAGCTGCAACTGTCGGGATTGGAAAACAGTTTGTTAGTAATTGCTCGTTATTATCCGTTGAAAATTTCCGAGCTAGTTTACTCATCTCATCGTAAAGAGATTCGGTATGGTATATTTCATCGTTAGGTCTTCCAAATTGATCGAATTTACCATCTTGTTCTTCAAAACGCTGAAATAACCACACTCACACAGGATCCTTTTTACTTTCCGCGTAAATAAAATCAAACAAATGCCCCCCCGGAGGTATTTTATGGTTCTATTCCGCGGAAATATTGTAACTGTGTTAATCCACGCGTGTGCATTATGATCAGTGATCTGGATTGGAGCCCCCCTTTGATTTATATTTCGTTTCGTATTATATTTCTCCTGTTAATGTCGCTACTGTTATTGGGAATTTTAATATCTTTTCTAGCTCAGCCACATTTTAAATTGTGGCCCCAGCATCCTTGACTGTTAGCGCCCATTTGTTTATTTTGTTACGTCTTAGATCTGTCAACCCGTTTCCACGCAACGCATTTGTAAAATGCTCTATTACTCGTTCTGCTACACAATTTATCTTTGACTATTTCATAGGTTTCAATTTCTCAACACTCGGTGCTTTATTTATCGGATAAAACCCATAAACAACCGCTGTTACAGGATAACGTCTCTCTTAATACGGTTTGTCAGTTCCAGTCCATATTCCTAGTTTGGAATTTTGACTCACGGTGACATTTGCTTTTATTTGTCAAGATAGGATCAAATTTAGCACGAATAATCCAGTTGTTTGTTTCTGATAGTATAATAAATTTCACTTTGAAAAATACTTTTGATGATCATGATTCGTTACTGTTATTGCTGCTCCTTTGTCGTTCATGATAACATCAAACTACCAGCGATTCGAAATGTTCACCAACAATGGGATGCACCATCGTGCTTAAATTCGTTAAACACTTCATGGATTTTACCCACCATGCTTCTACCACTTATTAGACCCTTATTTGGTGCATCTATAGAGATTCTATCGAGATTGAATTTAACATTATTCCAGTTTTTTTGGATAATCTCCCCAACTCCTTCATATTATAATTAAAACAAGTATTTTAATAAAGAATTTAATATAATGAATCACTGTAAATGGCTTATGATAGGATCAGTAACCATTTCTAACAAATCGTGCAGAAACTAATTATGTGGATATCATTCACAGAGTGTAGAACATGGAAGCTTAGGTCCGCAACATTGTATACGATGTGCTGTTGGAGTACGAGGTAAAACACAGTGTGTCTCAGTTGTGGTGGTAAACGATACAGAGAGCTATTATGATAAAAAAGTGACTCTGTCAGCGTCAACAACAAAGTCATAAGAACACCTC
Source organism: Unio pictorum (assembly GCA_030141615.1). NCBI lineage: Eukaryota > Metazoa > Mollusca > Bivalvia > Unionida > Unionidae > Unio > Unio pictorum. Next base: position 5,238,580 of record JARLTB010000152.1, on the reverse strand, counting down.
AAGACTACATTGAAAGATTACCAAGTAATAATTAAAACAAATAATCAATTAGACAAATAATATATGTGTATTATATATATATTTATTATATTTATAATTAGTCAAGAATTTCAACCACTTCCCACGATCAGCAACTATGAAACATCACGAAATAGTGTAGTCAGACACGGCAGGCTGAAAAAAACCAGTAGGTACTGTTGATCGTCATGGGTATCTTAGATTTACTGCTGGGAGGAAAATATATCACTTGTTAAGATTCGTTTTGGAATATTTACACGAATTGACCAAAGATGGCCTTGTGCTTGACCACATTGATTCGGATTTTACAAATAAACAATTGGATAATCTTTAGGCTATCACTCAGAGTGAGAATACCAAAGGCGGCCGTACAGGAATGCATAAAAAAATTGCAAAACCTGTCAGATCTATAAATATTAACACAGGCGAAGAATTAATAAATTTCAATTGATGAAGGAAGCCGGCAAGCATTTGTATATTTGTATGCCCTCGGTTTGATATGTTGCAGAAGGTATATGTAAGTCAGCGTTTTCAAATAAAATAGGCAAAAATTTCGGTTTACATATTTACAATGAAAACTCTCAATACCGAAGAGAGATAACTCCTCCAGGGATATGTGTATGTGTGTGGGGGTTGTTAGAGTTACTGTCCTTCATATGGGATTTTCCGATAAATATAAAAAGACATAGCTCACATTTGACTATTTTTCTTTCAAACTACGAATATATTGTGTTAAGCTATTTCAGCTACGAATATAAGTTTATTTCAGCGTTGAATATATATATATATATATATATATATATATATATATATATATATATATATATATATATATATATATATATATATATATATATATATATATATTCTGTTAAGTTTATTTTGAAAATCTATGATTTTTAGCTACATGTTAAATTTATTCCATCTACTTGTATGTCTCAATGACTATATCTTAATTTCAAAATATATACTTGTAGATTTGAACACTTAATGCAATCGGTAACGCGGCTGAGTCTCGTCCCGGGGCCGAGCGTTCGAATCTCGTGGCAGGCATTATTGTCGACGGTACCGATTATACGGATTTTCTATATAGTAAGGGTCCGCCGCAAGCTCAAAAGTTCAACAAAAAAAATACACACCCTCCCAATGCAGTTACTTTGGAGATACTGTTTTGTACCCCCGGGAATTAATTTCATGGGGGAGGATGTGCAAAAAAATATGTTGAATTGAGAGAATGGCCTCCGTCTACATGTTTGTGCAGTCCTGTATATAATTGTACATTATACATATATAGACATTGTTTCGTCATTCATCATCATCAAATCACGCCTTATTGGGATTCGCTGGACTGTTGATGTTGACAGGCTAGGTATTCTGATATGTTGTGTCGTCATTCATATTGGGCTCGCTAGACTGTTGTTGTTGACAGGCTAGGTGTTCTGATATGTCATCGTCACCCCTTATATACCTTAATTAAGATTGTATGTTGTACTGTCTTACGGTATTGTAAAACCGCGGGGGCAGGGGAAGCGATTATACCGTACTTATATTTACCTAACTAAAAACGGGTCAAAATTGACCCCACATTTTTGGGGGAAATATCTATATATTAAAGATATATTTATTATATAATGAATTATGAAAATATCAATGATATAATTTCTGCTATTACAGGTTTGAGAACTCAAGGAATAATATTATCAGATAAATTAGATTGTGATAAAATCCTTTTTGACTTTCAATATTTAGAAGACATAGTCCGCGGAACAGATATGTGTTACCGTCTCAATATTCTTTTATCAAGGAGCTACAACAGGCCATTAATGCATCATTAGCGTATATTAGCGACATAGATACGTTCACACCATTGTTTATCGCAGTAGAGAGAATAAAAAGTGATTTATCACAACAATATGAAATTAAAAAAGTCATAAATACCAGAGTTAGACAGTTAAAACAGCTTATTCAAAAATGAAAATAGAAACACTTCCTGGAAGCTAAGTACATGACCGAAGTCTTATTATTTCTTTTACACCCCGCGCAACGCGGAAGTAAAATAACACTGAAATCTTACGATGAAAGTCTTACGATGGAAATCTTAAGATAAGAAAACCTTTAGGATGAAAGTCTTCAGACGGAAATCATTTAGGATTTCAAATACAGACTAATTTGTAAAGTCTCTCCCCCTAAGTCAAGTAAATTATTGGATTGGTCAGTGAGTTTAAAATTATATATAGCTTTAAGTACACTTATTACTTCTTGACCTCATATTGGTGGGTCGGTCATTTTCTGTGTTGGTGGCGTGGAGTACCAGAGCCTCACTTTGTGAGGGAATTTTAATTGATGTATATAACGCGTAAATTCTTTAGGTGGCGCTAACCCGTAAGAATCAAAATAAACAATTCCACATGGATCAATCGCGAATGCACCCAATGAGTTCCAGGTCCGGTACTGGTATCGATATTAATGATACCGGTTTCAGCACTGTTTGATTGTTGTGGTAATTGATCTAGCATAAATACACCTCTGAAGTTTCTTATCGCGTATTTTTAGCAGCATCGAGTAAATCAAATTTTGACAACGTTGCTAGTAAACTGTCCCTGGTAGTCTCAGGCCGTTTCCGCTGTACCATGAATACGGAGTTCCTGGTAGTCTTAGACCTTTTCCTTTTATGGATCATCTCTTTTATTATATCCTCGCCAAGTCGCCTTCTTTAGTGCCATCCTAGCAGCGGTACCAACAGCTCCGAGAGCGGCCGCCTTCGCGACACGGGGGCGACGGCGGCAATCAGTGCAGGTAACGCAGCGAGAAGTGGAAATACACCACCTGATCTAATCATATCTTTGATCGCGGCCGTAGAGAGAGTAACCTGAACACCTTTTTTATCTTTTTCAGCATCAATGAAATGCTTAATCTGACGAGCTGTCAGTGATAGTTTATTTTGACCACCAGACATCTGATTGTGTTTTAACGATATCGTAGTACTACATTTTTTTAGCTGAATCCGATTGTTACTTTTTAATCTGACCAGGAGTCAGAGTAACACTAACGTGACTATATGACATTTTATTTAATACGAGATTGATCTAATTGTCTACGTGTCAAATGTTGTCTACATCAGCTATACTCAATCGTTCACCAACACCTTCCAGTAGCATTGATTTGTCACTGAGTATGACGACAATTGCTCTGTAATCACCGTAAACAATTGGTGGACCTGCCGCGACAATGGGAGGTTGTGTTACACGAGCTTCGAAGTATACGTCAACGATGGATTGTCTAATTAAGTCAGGATGCTCCAGTGAAAAGTGATAAATCGGATATAGGGTTCTAAAATCTTTGTGACATTTGCAGACCCGTATCTACATTCTGATCACGTCCCATAAATGTCAGCAAAGGATGATATGCGCGTGCTATTTGGTTTTGGTCGTAATTGAGTGTAATATTCACAGCTGGTTCCTGTTGACCGTTTATTTTTAACGAGACTTCGTTAACCCCTAGTCGATCAAATGTCATATGGCAGCACGTTTGTGAATATAATCTCCTAACATCCTGTAATGTAATAAATATATGTCGAGGTTCAGAAACCCCCCTGTTTGATGTAACATGCCATGAAAATTCTCCACTATTGGGACTCTGCAGACTACCTGTTGCTGTTGTTAGCCATGAGAGTAATTATTTACCACCTACACTCATAAATGATAGTAATTTTTTATTTGCAACGAGTGATGGAGTCATTGCTGGCATCCATAATGAGAGTTTTATTATATTAACTTTACCAGCAGGAACATCAGCATGTCGCCTTATTGCATCGTTATCATCACCTTTTCTCACAAGAACAACTGTGTGTTTAGCTCCAAAGATAACTTTTTTAACATTTCTACAAAATCCAAATATATGATGCAGTGGAATCGCGCATGAACATAATCTACGCGGTTTCTGCATCATTAATGTACGTGTTGCAAATCCTAGGTTGTAATTAGGATTAATATCTTTCATAATATCAAAAACATCACCTGGTCTATCTCCATGTTCAACGTCGACTGGTTGTGGATCACGTGCAGTAGCTCTTGGTGTCCTTACTTTAACATACTGAACATGTTCAGCGTGATCATTAACATCCTTAGCGAACATCATAGATGGTCCAGCCGATCTTGTATAATCATCAGAATATCTCGCTAATCCCACTATTGTTGTGGCGATATCAACACCCTTCTGAATAGATTCGATCTCTACCATCAATCATATATGTAGCGCGACTAAGTAATGCCATAATACCATTATTGACGAAACCAACTCGGAGATTTGCGTCATATGGCTTATTAGCTTCAACATTTGTTACAAGTTCTCCTTCTACTTCAATTAATACTTTAGCGGGCAGAAAGTACTTACTCGTATCATGAACTTGAAGTTCAATTCTCCCTCGTTAATTTGATTGTATTGCTTTATACTGATAAAACCGATAATTATTTAAAGAATCATCTTTGAGCACTGGGGCTTCCATATCCAATGCTGAATCGGATGAAGGTTTGAACATTTCATTATATATTTCTCGATCTAAATCGGGATTTCAAACCACTTTCCGCTATCATATTTGTAGTGATATTTCCCTCAGCATCAAATCCTTCATTTATTCGCTCTGCTATTTTTTGATCCACCGCTTTATTTGTTATTTTACTAGCCTTCGCAGGAATAATCTCCGTAGATGGTAGGTTTCCTCGTAGTGGTTTTTTTCGTCGTCGAATCAGCGTGATTATTTTTTCCTTGGCGGCGGAAAATGCTTTACCGGCATCATCACTAACAGCGCTAATACCCTTATCACGAATAACATCATTAGCTTTCATCGATAATTGTTTTGCGATTGGTGCTATTTTTGGCGCCATGCGTGCAAATAACCCTTGAACAATATCACCGAGACCATCTCCATAATACATCTTATAAATAGGCAATCGTGAATTTACTACGTAGGTCATGGTTGGTTTGTTGTGATTACGATGTATGATCATTTTATTTAAATGCTATTTATCTAATCGGGCGTCATAGATAATTAATCATTATGATAATCATCAACGAGTTCATCGATAAATTCAAATAGTCGTCGGCAGATATCAGCAGCTTCATTAAGTATTTCCTGTGAGATATTTCCAGCTCGTTTACACCACTCCCCATGAAAATTTATAATCGTGCTATGTCCAAGAGAATATTATGGTTGTACAGGGAACAAGACCACTACCATGGGTTCCAGAATGAGAAAATCCCTCACCGGTAACGCCAGTTGCCCCTTGCGCATTGCGAGATATTTCATTCAGTGATCTGTTCAGTTCTTGAAGATCATCATCTGTTATTTCTTCTTGTTGAGATGAGAAAGACTCTTGTTTTGAAGATTTTTGTCTTTTTCTTTGCGATTTTCGCTATATTAATTCTTCTTCTCGTTGTTTTGGTTCTTCTCTTCGCTATTTTTGTTCTTCCATTTTTTACCATTTTCGTTCTTCCTTTCGTTGGGTTTGTTCTTTTTTCAGTTGTTCTTTTGGTGTTTCATTTTTATTATATATTTTTCCACCCCATCGATATATAATGTATATCATGGATCCTCACTATCAATTCGACTTGTGTTAGTTCTAATTTTATAAAGTACATCAGCCCAATGGCGCGTATCTCTGATATATTTTTATGTCCTGGTTTCAACCTTATATTTTTATCGTAACGACCCCTAGCAGCAAAATTAATAAAATCTTTTGAATCACTTTTATCGATATACGCTAACGTTTCCTCGGTATTTTTATTTCGTAATTCTTCTACTATTTCTTAATCGGTTTTTTTCGGACCGGATTGAAATCTTGCCCGACCAGGAAGATTTTGTAACAGTTCTGATGTTTGTTTAGTTTCTTTTGCTATTCTATTAAGTTCAAGAGGAACACCTTTCTTGTTTTTATTCCTCATCTCCTTCGTTTCCATATAAAACCTCTTTAGTGGTTGTAGTTACAAGTTTGAATAATTGTTCAGCACCTATTGCAAAATCGACTTGAGCTTCCTGTCGCTGTTGAAGCTTTTCTCTGACAGAATCTCTCACGGGGATATATTTCTTTATTGCCTCTAATTGCTCTCGAGCTAGTCTAGTTGTTAACGATTCTCCTACCATTATTGTTATATCATATGATTTAATTCATAACAACTAACAAAACCGCGACAACAAATACGTCTGTGCTTGACGTAACAGTCCTGGTTTGACAAACAGAAACCTCGTACGAAACCGAAACTGTCATATATTAGTTTATCTGAAATAGTTTCGGTCTGTTCACCCTCTCTCCGTAGAGGCTTCATTTTTGTTTATATATATATATATATATATATATATATATATATATATATATATATATATATATATATATATATATATATATATATATCTGCCTAATCTTACAACTAAGCGAATATATATCATATCTCTTTCGTATCCATGTAAGAGATAAAGTAGTTCAATGCAATTAATAATATGACACCGTTAATCCATATTTTTATACACAATGTACTCATATTTATTTTAAAAATTTCAAAATATCTCTCGTGCCCTAGCATGATACAGGTATGAACACATGATACAAAATTCAATATGTACACTCAAAGGAATATTCGTCACATCTCAAATATGTTATTTAGTTTCACAAGCTATTATGCATTGCTCGATATTACAAACCTACAAGGCGTTAAAACATAATGTGAAGATATAACGTACGAGATTCTGATGAATCTAATCTCGTTCGAAGTGAGTTCACGCCACTTTTTAAGCCATTTTAACGTAAAGATTACTGTAATTTACATCTCACAGGATCTGATTTTATTTCCGTGGTCTTACATAATCTGCGATCATCAGCTGATTCGGGAAGTATCATCGAACGATCACATGCATTCCGAATAAGATTACAAAGTGTGTTATTCTCATTGTGCCGATTGTGGTTGATCGGCAGTTTGAAGTTCAGGAACATGAACTTAGACGAATGTATTAAAACATTGAAGGATTTAAGTCATATTACAGAATGGATTCAGGATGATCGCGATTTGGTATTACGCAAGGGACCTTATCCTTACGTGTGTATTCCTGATTGGGATAAATTCGCAGAAACGTCATTATGTGATAAGGACTCTCTTGACAGTGCGTGGACAGGTGAGAAGATCACGGATAGTGATTATGCGTAGGTTCATCAGGCTTGGAATCATTTCGAGTTAGAAAATTTTTCGATTATAATTACCTGTACTTGAACAGATATGTGCTATTACCCGGAAATATATTCGAAATTTTCAGGGACATATGCAAATCTTCTTATCAAGTCGACTGAGCAAGATATTTTTCTTGTCCTAGACTGTCATAGGATGCCGTACTGAAAATTAGGAAGATTACGCCGAAGGTTTTTACCGATGTGGACATCTTTATTATTTTCGAAAAAGGAATCCGTTGTGTAACTCAGTGATTAAGCAAACGCATTCCCTCGCCAACAATAAATACATACCTAATTAGAATCCCACAATCCAATGAGACGTCTTATAATGTAGCTGACAGGCAATTCTAATATCGATTATCATGAGTGCGTGCTGGGTCTATTCCCACTCATGCAGTCTTCCATACAGGTCGTTTGGCACTTATGGTGCCACGACCTGTCGACTAATTAAAAAGCACTCAAATGAGTGCATTAATGCGTGGGGGATGAGGCACGATTCCTTCCCCCCGAAATAATTAATTATCCCCAAACAGGGAATTAACCAGTCGTACATGCCCATATGGGCGAAAAAGACTTTAATTAAACTAACTAACTAACTAATCCCACAGAGGAGTGAGTGTACAACATTGACTTTACACCAATATCCTATATAATTGGGCGATGTCGCAGAAAATGCCAGTATACGAATTACGATACACGTTACATTATAAAAATCTGAAGTATTACACAAGTTTTGGTATGCCTGTGATTTTATTCACCATGTGCTTAAGTTTAATCAACTTCCATGGCTTCAAACTTAAGTTGGTTTTCATACCGTTAAACAAACAGAAGCCACGTCGGATTTTGAAAATGATTTTTTTAATAAAGCTGATGAAGCGGTAAAATCCTAGCATTCGAATGTCAATTTTGTGCAGTACTTGTGGAGTAAGATTCATATTTATATATAATACAATCTTACATTTTAGATTATTTCAAATGATATTCGTGAAATGCGTTGAATTATTTCAGTCTTTAGTCATTCAACCGTTTCATAATTGACAATCAAAATACGCTATCGTAGAAGATCCTGAAGCGATGTTTACATAAGTGTACAGTATGAATAATCAGTGTAGTCTTTCTATAAAGAACGTCTTAGAGGTTTGTTATTTTTTTTCCATTCCATTGTATAAACGTCTTCGGTAATAATAAAAAAGAGGACGGGAAATAAATTAAGAAAATTCAGAAAATCATACAGACAAATTATATTTGCTAATGAAGGCGAAAATTGTAAGAAAGAAATATCAGTAGTGGATGTATTTAGTTATTGATGAATACAAAGTGAATTTGAATGAAAAAAGTAAAAATATCA
>JARLTB010000152.1:4987500-5227500 GCA_030141615.1 Unio pictorum | reverse complement strand
ACATACATGTGACTGGGTGCTACATATCAGTGGCATGATGGCCCAGTGCTAGACATCACTAAAAACTGGCACAATGCAGACATCGTAGCGATATGACTGACAAATTGTTAAAGTTACGATAAAAATCCTTATCACACACACACACACACACACACACACACACACACACACACCAGAGGGAAAACCTTATAACATGTATTTATGGTTAGCAATGAGCTATTGATGAAGAAGACTGCATCCATTTTACTTTCAAGTTTCAATCGGAAATTATATGCCTAGTTTTCACCTATGCCATATGGGGGGGGGGGGGTAGCGCGATTATATAAAATTCTCACTTTTACGTCTAAACATGATTATTAATAAATCCTTAACAAAATTGAAAAGTGTGTCAACAATATTCGTAAGAAACAATTATTTCATGTAAGCAAGGCTACTGGAGTAATATAACCGTCTATTACATAAAACATACATAGAGAATACGAAATGGTTACAGTTCTGTTGAAGACATATCTTGCATTTGACTGCATCATGGTTGCTGATTAGTATTTTATTTTAAACGATTAAAAGAAGAAAACTGTTATGATCAGTCTGATTTGGATGGAAACTAGTCTTCCTTTTAAACACATATCGGTAAAGAAACATGCCCTTAATAAAACACTGATTTTATGACTGAAACAAATACATTGGCGATACGAAAAAGTTTCAGTAAGTGTATTTTGTAGCTTTCACCTGAAACTGCCACATAATTTTGGGACTCAATTTGTCACAGAATGTTACTACTTAACGTAATAAGTTCAGCAATGACATGTTTTTCTGTGCAAAATTTTGATGTAATGTCACATCAGGTGTGTTTCTTCGCAATAAACGTCTAGCCTGGGGGAAAACCACATTTAAACATGAACGTATGTGGGCAATTAAAACAGAAGTCTTGACAAGTGTAAATAAATTCAACGAGGAAAGTGCCCATTAAAATGAGACACAAAGACACAGCGATCCCTTAAAGAGTGCTCTTAAAACACATCTTTTCGACTGCAATAACAAGCTAAGACCTAATATTATTTCCTACCTTAAATATACTCACAACACTTATTAAATTGATACCCACAAAACTGCATAGGGGTTCTGATTAATCGAATGTGTGTAAATTTTGTAATTGCATACAAATGAATAATTGTGTCCGGTGGCTGTTTGAATTATGTACGAAAATGCCAATAAGCTTGCATTGTCTTACTCCGAAATCGATCTAGCAAATTTGTGATGAATAAATACATTCTTCGTGAAACGCTTCGGGGAAAGGAAAACACACTTTACGAGACAACCTTCATTCACAGAAACACCAGCGGGTAAATCATTGATAATGCAGACAAGCCCGATTACATTGTCATTACGCGTGCGTACAGGCATGTCTTTAAACCTATACATATTTACCACTCTAAGATTGGCATGCAGGATTTGTTCTTATTGCTTTTAAGTGTTTATCTCTCGCCATGCACCCATGTAATGAAACTTTGTAAATCTGCATTCATTCGACTCAGTGTTACCTATGGACTGGCTATGTGTGATGTCCACTGGATCTGACTGGATCTTTCTCTTTGGCAGTATTGACTCCATCGAAGCGAAATACCACAATCTGCGGCATTGTATTCCTTTAAAATTATTAAACATTAGAATGGTGGACTGTGATTGATGTGATGTTAAACAATTTCTTTTCATTGTATTAATCGCCAGAGACACAATCTTTGTGATAACCAATATATTTGAATGACGATCAGTTAAAAGAATGACAGAAGTGCAAATTAAGTATCTCCTACCATTTTGAATGCATAAAAGCAAAACCCATCATTTATAGTATGTTGTATAGATCAATAAACGTGTGCATTTATTGTATGTAAGTCCGTGGAATAGTGACTTCTCTATTAAAGATATTTACGATAATTTACTGGAAGTAATTACAAATCCTATTGTTTCGCTCATGAACTTTTTTTTAAATTACTTCAACCATCGTTAACATTACCACGTAATGTCACATTTCGTAAAGTGTAGTGGTGACAAATCTACCTGTACATCTTTAATGTTTACTATGACGACATTCTACACGGATATTGAAAATCCTAGTTGTAAACATGTTGTCTCTAAATGTGAATATAAATGAGCCTTGTCACGTGACCTTTGATGGAAACTGAACAAATCCCTTGTTATATACTTTGGAGACGTTTCTTTTATATTACCGCGTGTAAATTGCATTTGGATTTCAACTTTTCTACATGATAGATATGCGTTTACGTTTAATGTAAAGTAGCACTGTGTCAATATAATTCGAAGACATTTCTTTGAAAGTTTCCATATTGTAATACATTTGTAAGAAACTTTGCCATCTTTAAGCTTATTTGCCTGTCACCTTATCCACCAAACGTATTTGAGTGAAATATCATAACACCTGAGTTATGTACATGTCGTTAGGTTAGGGCATCATCACTATATTTGAATTACTCCAAAGAACTGGCATTGATTCTACTCGGAGAGAGAATATGGAGAGGTTATGTTGAAAAATGCCGAGCAGAAGTAAAGTTAAAATTACTTTAATATAAGGTATGAATGAAGGATGGACATCTCGTATTTGGACAGAATGGACATCGCGTATTTAGAGCGTTACGTGCACTCGAGTAGTCACTGACCCCTCACATGCTTTCGCGTTGTCAAACACAAAATCAAGTAAAACTTCGCATAACATATGTAAAATGCCTACTGGCATAAACAGTGCAGTGACCAGACACAACTCTTATATGGCATATGTGTTTCAGTTACCCCATTTCCTTGGATTAATGCAAATCATTTTACTAATATTATTAAAACATGCATAATAATATTATGGTTGATAACAGTTAGGCATATCTATATTGCACTAAAAATCATTTTCCTGCACGCAAATATATAGGATATTTTCATATAAAAGCATGGGAAATTAAAACATTGCATTATTAAACGTAAGCACTTCTGTACACAAGCCGATAAGCAAATTATGAAATAATCGTCATTGTTGAAACGGTACCTGCGATTTTTACTAATAATTTTAAGAGGTATCTATTAGCAAAGAAACGTCACCGGTATTCACAAAACCGAGAAAATTTACTTTGATATAACTTATCATGATACGACATTTTCTTTACAAAATACTATCACGTTACTACTTTTCTGCATAAGCATTCTCTTGAAATAGTTTTGCAGAGCAAAATACTCTCATACAAAAGAAATGAACATCTATGAATATGATTTAAAACAGTCTGTTCAGGTGAAACAATCTTTGTGAATATCTAATTATCCATTCACGTCCATTTATCCCAATCTATGATCCGTGTATGTACTTTTCTCTCTATCTGTTATTAGATACTAGTATTCTAGAAAAACTCTAAGGGATGCATGCAACAGGTTCGCAGGTAAAACTTAGCATCTTTGTGCTGATGAATAAGTATGCAGTGTACTTTTAATGCACAACTCTTGTTTGCAAAGGATTAATTGAATTAATTGTTTTCTCAGAATTATCATCTTTAATCATGTTGCACTGGTTTTAGATAACACTAACACATTTTTAGGAATGGCGACGATGCGAGTGAATAATCTGGAAGTTTGATTCGAAGATATGAAATATTTGTGTTATTCACACTGAATTAAGTGTGTGTGTGTGTGTGTGTGTGTGTGTGTGTGTGCGTCTTTTCGTGTGTACCTGTGTATGTTTTTGCTTTCCTGTGTTTAGTGTCATGTCCATGGTGGCGATAATATATATTGAAGGAAAAGCCCGGGGAGTGAGGGGTTCTCGTGATGAACCACTGACATACGTGAATATACGGGCAAGCTTTATCGGTTAGTCGCGTTGAGATTCGAACGCACACAGTTAGAGATGATATATCAGTGATCGATAAAGGTGAGTGCCTTAGACCACTAGATTACTCGGGGACCGGATGTCTATTGAATATATGTTCTTGATCGAATAAGTGAAATTCATTCCATTCAATTATCAAAATCATTTATCTTGGAAAAAAATCCACTAATTCGTGGACAAGCGTAATATAAGGATCACGATTAAACTGTAATAACTAGTATTTGTATATAAACGAGGTTACTGGAACATATCTAGATCAGAATCATTTGGTATGAATACATGTCTTCTTCATGAAAATCATTTAAAAAATGCTCTGGAGAAATGTCGCTCAAATATTGAAAATGTACGTTACAAATTCACCTACTCGGTACATGTTGGATGTCATGTACTACTGAGTTGAGAATTATTTAATGATTAATATGTTTACTGTTCCACCGCGTGAGCCTAAATTTATCTCTGTGTACCAATAGAATGGTATCTATTAACGCGATATGTGCGACTTTCACTGGATTGGACAGTTTCACTGGATTGAGCGCGGTATTCTGTATAAATTAATCGCAGGATAGCACAGAGCATTAAAACTCTGAGAGATATCTTTCAGCAATAATTGCTTGTGAAAACGCATTTGGAGAGAGGAAAGCTTCGTCAACTCTAGGTTGACATTAGAATTAACAATAACAAAACATCTGGACGAGGAGATAATTCAACAATATGGAAAAGTTGACAAAACTGAATACCTTGTTTATATGCATCCTCCTGGTGATGCACAAACATACAGCGGCGGCAGCGACTTGCCCGACCGGAGACTGCGTCTCATATGACATATCTACCCAGGCTACATGCAAAGAAGTCAGCAGCAATCCAAGTACAAGTGATTGCCGTTGGGCTGCTGGTTTAAACACCAATGTCGATCAGGTTATTCTCAAAGGCAGGATAGTAGCCTACAAGATACAATGGTTCAATGGAGGATGGTCTGGTTGGTATGTTCCTGGGATAAATGACATTGACGGAAAGTACAATCCCAGTGGCAGAACCTGCTCTATTCCGTACAATGCAAATACCATGAGACGGATGTGGTCCTACTTCTACGATCATACTCATACGTACATTATCTGCATGAATCCATAAAACGGAATCTTGAAATGTCAATTTGGTCTTTGACAAATGAGTACATAGAATATACAGACTTTATGAAGGGACACGATGATGCTCATAGTAATGAGACTTTTTTTGGTTTGCTATTATTTACTTTTTCCATAGCTATTCCAAGCTTCCATGTTTTCGCGTACGGAGACAGATGAATTCTTCGTCGAATGGATGAACATCGCCGTACTATAGTTTTGAGTTCTTGTTGGAGTCTACTTTACTTTTACGTCGATTTTAAACAGACATAACATTATATTTATTAGTGCAGCATTTATATTGTTTAGTTTACTAACAGAGAAATTTAAGTCTTGTTTCTAACAGAAGTTTTGATTATATGAAAATATGCATGTCTTAATTTTAAGTCAGTTGCTCTGTGTCAATGTAACAAAAAGAAAATAAGAATCATTGATGGAAGCAAGCAAATTAAAGTGTTGTACTTCACGAAGACGTTTTCATTGCCTTTTCAAGCCGTGTATTTATTTTGGCTTGTATCTTTCTTGAAATTATGATTACTATATACATGAGAGATAATCGTTGCACGAAGGTCTCACTATATCATTATTATTCAAACTTATTTTTATGTTCAAGTGTCGAGAATGTTATAACCACGTCAGGTAGTTTCTTCGACTGCTTCCTTGTTTGTCACATTTTCCGCGCATATATCTTGTAGTGCAAAAACACAGTAATTGGAGTATATATATGCCATTGCGTAGCGTCATGTGACGTGACTTTCATTACTATTTTACTTACTCTAGACCTTCGGTCTGTGCATATTTTCAGGTGGAAAGACTATGTGAAGAGGTCATATTTGCAAAAAATAATGGTGAAAACAGGAACACTTTAAACTATTTGTGCACAGCATGATTTGCTTGCATTTACGAAATAATGACGAATATTATATTCTTTTAAATGGCGGATAAAACAATGATGTGATGTCCTTTTAGTATCTGTAACATGACTTCTTGCCAAGCTGGTGACTGTGAGTCAGAGAGTTTACCAGACTATCTCGAGGAACGAATACCGATTATAAACGCAACAGTGCTGAATAACAAGTATTTCATTACAAGAAAGTTGTGATCTGTATTTTAATTTCTTGCAAACGTAAAAACGAACACTAAACAAAAATCCGTTGATGCCGTCCTCCTGAAGAAAAAACATTTATATGGAATTTTCTGTTTGACTTTCTCAACTGATGTGGCTCAACTTTTGACTTTCTCTTTTTTTTTCAAGCATAATTTATTTTGAGGTCGATTTTCTTGAAGCATATCGTAGCGATATGACTGAAAAATTGTTAAAGCTACGTTAAAAATCCGACACACACACACATACACACACACACACACACACACATACTAGCAACACGAGTGTTATGGAATGTAGAAGCCATTTATGTCACCAGTGTGTTATGTTTAGGCTAGAGGAATAGTGATATGCTGGGACGTTGACCTAGGTACGAGTATAATTTGCGGCGCGTAAATATATCGCTGCCTAATGTCAGACATAAGTGAATTGATCTATTTAAGAAAAAATAATTAAGTGTAACATTACGTGAACACAGCTAGCACATTTGTTCTCATTATGTCACTCAATGTAATGCAAAAATCAAGTAAAATTAAAATTTCTCCAAATATGTCAATTTGATTATACAGTGATATAAAATGGTGAATACATTAACGGAAAGTAATATTTATTACGTGATTTCACTCCACAACATCAAATCATGACTTTTCACACTTTTGATGCATTCTTCGTCAAATTTACATCAATATCTCCACTCATTTTGTCTTTGTAAATGGGTATATATGCGACTGTATGAATGCTCCCGATTGTAAGCTATTACACATCATGAAATTCTTACAACCAACTGATGTGTGTAGACCATAACAATTACGACGATTTCAATGCCATCTTATATGAAATCCTAGCGTGCCAAATAGGAAGGTCTAGAGGTTTTTCAATAGTGACTTTCATTTTTCCTGTAGAACAAACTTGAGTTTTGACGTTTCCACAATTATTAGGAAAACTATTAGTTTCCGTCAGTGGAAGTGGAAACGGTAATATTCTGATCATCCGTATAAAACGGAAATTAAATACGTCACTGAGCACACTTAGGTACTACATGAAAAACTAATACATTAAGATATGAGGCTGAGCGAGAACACAATCACCATACTATCAGGTAATACAGATCCCAATTATAAAGTACGTAATTCAAATATTGATCGATCGATCTGCAAACATTGTTGTACTGGAACGTACACTCATATTCAAGGATTTTGTATGAAATACATCTCCAATATTTATGGCTACACTCATGATCGAGGATTGTGTGTCTAATACGTCTCCAATATCTATGGCTATAGTCTTGTTCGAGGATTTTTTTTAAAAATAATATTTAATAATAATAATAATAATAATAATAATAATAATAATAATAATAAGCTCCTAGCGTTTTACAAAATCTATAATTATATGACTACAAACAAAACCAAAAACCCATGAATTTGGAAAATATAAAAATGCTGAAAATATTTAAGGTCGGAAACATTATTAAGTCCTTATGTTTGTTCTTGCAGTCGAAAGAGGTGAGTTTTAAGAGCACTCTTGAAAGGGATCGCTGTGTCTTTGTGTTTAATTTCAAAGGGTAATTCATTCCACTGGACCCTGGTATGTAAACGAACGTTGTCCATATGACTTCGTTTTCATAGTGCGAGGAAAGAGTATACGATTGTCAGAAGAGGAGCGTAAGTATCTTCAATATATACGGCTAAACTCGTGTTCAAAGATTGTACCCACGCGAGCATTGAGACAAGTCATGTCTTAATCTGAACAATACCTGCGTATGTTCTTGCTACTTCAACGGGCGTGTACGGAGCAATATGATCATAACAGGTTTTTCATTACTTATCCAGGTTGAAGTCTTCTACCCACATGACGTTCCTGTTTCGTGGGGACCTGATGGTAACGTTCAGTGTGCATTTGGTGTGTGGACAAAGTCATGTGGGGTAGAAGGCTTTCACCTACATCAGTACAAAAATACGAAACCGCTACTATCATCCTATGTGTTGTAAAACAAAACTGAACTGCACTTTCCATTACAACCTGGTACCACGTGATTCAAAACACCTGAATAAGATGGACAGTATAAATGACAAAATAAAATAAAGACTTATAAAAATATAAATTCACAGAATCATAGTGTATAGGGTTCATTTAAAATTTAGAATGAAAGGATATATGTTTCATGATACTAATGTCCTATAAAACCTTTCAAAGCTTCGATAAAATCTAAATAATGGCGACAATATGCGCTGTCTTCTTCAGTTATCCGCATTTAATTGTAGGGGACGGCACTCAATTGCAATTCGTGCTTCATTAACATCTGGAGTTAAATATTTACTTGAATCGATTTAAGCATAATATGTTTACCTCTTCTTGGCGGAGGTTCGAGACAGAGATCCCTTTTTGTCAGAGCGCATGTCCATTCGTCCAAACATCCACCCGCACCCTAAAATTAAAATCAGTTTTAATTAAGTACTTCATTTTCTTTTTATTTCAGTAATAGTATGACCTCATCGCTTCAGATTTAGAATATAGGTTAATGTCGCGTTCAACATCCAGGATATTCCCAGCTGCATGTGAGATCCTGTCAACATTTAGTTTTGAGGATTGATGCTCGCAAAGAATTAAGATTAATTCTTTGTTTTGCAATAATTCACCATTGGATTGAGACATAAAATATGTGATGTTTTATAGCGAAAAATGATTCATTCATGGCCAATAGCTTTCCTTTAAATTCCAGTTATTCTACTAACTGTGGAAACATGAACGTAAAACAAAATATGTCCGTTCAAAGGTTTAAATTATCCATCCACACTGCGGAAGAAAATGAAATTGGGATTTCGATGAACACTATACAGTTTTACATGTTGTACCGAAGGTGATTGTGGCCGCGAGTCTCTCTATTCAGTTTATATATTCAAACCGAATTTAACACGTTGAATCAAAGGTATCAAAATATTTGCCGGCTCCATTACTTGATTAAATATTGTAATAAATTTGGAGTAAGTGTTAGTGAATTTGAACCATGCTGGGGTCGTTAGCAGTGAATTTGGGTACAAGCCGAATGACTGTCCCTTTTTGTAACATAGTCCATATTAAAATTCAGCGGTGTATACAAGTATTGTGATTGAAAAGGCAGCATTTATGGTTGGAAATCAGTAAATTATAGAATGGAATCAACAAGTTGGAACTTGGTAGGTACCGTTTATGTGGCCATAGTGGAAAATGGGCGTATGTATATGAGCGTGATACGCCGGAATTTCTGTGGATTGACTGGCCTAGGGTCGCGCAGTTAAATATTCCCCATTTAGTAAGGGAATACTAGTGGAATTTCTATGGCATGACGGGCTTGCGGTACGGAATTCGGATGATAATGAATAAAAGCCATGCAAAGGTGCGGTTAATGGACTCTTGGGCAAGTTGTCTCCTCTGGGTCGCCCATTGATTACAGCAAAGATTAATAATTATAGCAGACACGGCTTTCTTTCCATTTTACAACTCAAGTTGTATGGAAGTCTTTGGAAATTTGGGGAAAACTTATGACTTCCAGCGAGACTCGCGCCAGGGTTTTGACACCGCTCGGTCAAGTGAATACCCCTGTGCGTATTACAATATTTTTTCTTCAACAGTCTCTATAAGTATAGATTTAATACGTCTTTTCCCAACGGTCTTAAACCTACCACTCCCACCTCGTGCATTATTCTGACTTAGAAATAAGATTCGATTATAAACGTTGGCAGAGATATGTTTTCTTTCCAACAGTAAACATCAGATTACCAGTATTACTGACAGTGACGACTGGTCTTTCTACCGACAGTTTCTGATTACACCATCATGAGATGCTTCATAATTCTTGATCGTTGGATGCTTTACAAATTCTTGTCTCATTTATATAATAATATTATTTATTAAAATCATTGTTTGTCTAAATTGTTACCTGAGAATCTAGACAAATAGTATTCAAGGGTTCTTATAGCTTTTTCACTGTCATTTTTTTTTAATCATAATACCGCTTCAGCTCTCTGTATCTTTTACCGCGATATTGTACACATAGTTCTTTTCCTCTAACTCCAATACCTCATTGTAAACACAAATTCAGACCTAGACTGTCTCGCCCTACACTTTGTCAATGCTGTCCGCAGAATTCATTTATACACTATTTGTTACAAGGGGTTGAAGGACCCTATCATTAACCACCTACAGTGATTCTTTTTCTTGAGTCATGGTTTATAAATATAATATTTTCCATTTAAATATTTGTCTTAATTATGGTATGGAGGATTTATCAAAGATCAAGCCATGGTTGAGAATAATAATCTGATAAATATTATTCAGAGTGTTCAAAAAGAATTACGTGATGATGGGGCAACGTATGTATGGTCCACATTCAAACTAATAAGCAATACCAAGGGTGTCGACAAAGTCATTGACGCTAAAAATGAACGATAAGCGAGCGGGAAAATACATTGACTATCTTGATCAAAGATATTTTGTCACAACAAACCTTACTATGCAATCACTGTGTGGATTATGCATGACAAACGTGACCTTATCTTTAAATAACAAAATAAAACACAACCGTGTTAATTAAATAATCCAAACCAAAAATGTTAATTGGGATTGATATACGAGCATACCCTGTAACCGCAGTTGTGTATGGAATTTATCAGCTAAATGACAAACCTGATAGTAATGATCTTGCTTCAATGAAATTATCATCAGTGACAAGGATGAACTGTGTCGCTGAGCTAGTAATATAACATTTTACGAACGCGATTCGTGGAAATGGATTTTTTTTTATCTAAGACGTAAAAAGATAAACGAGTGGGCTGAATTTGTCAAAAGTACGGGAGCTACAATTAATGAGGTATCTAAGCTATATACAATACTAAAAGTTCCAATATTAGTAGCAATTATCACAGGATAAATTGTACACGATTCGAAATATTATAAAAAAAAAGAAAGCTCTAATAAATATAATTGATCATATCGCGCACGCGTGGACAAACGCAGTAACAATATTACACGAGATCGAACTGTAAGATTTTATCCCCAGAATTATGAAAGAATTATGTTTGATTTTATTCACAAAATAAGTAAAAACGATTCTGTATCAGTATGGCTATTTCAAAGTGATGAAAAATGATATGATCAATTTGTACGACCTAACGGTGCAATATACCGGTTAGAATTTCTCCACGAAACGATGAGAAATCTTGCGCAGAACTTTTCAACTGATAATGTAATATTGACGAGTTGCTAGCAACTGTTTCACCGTTCCGTCAGTTGCTGCCCACGCTGCAAGGGAGAACCATTCATGGAAACCAACACACGATGAATTCCTCAAATATGTGCAGCTAAGCTGATGTGAATACGGAATCGGTGGATTGTGGAACACTAAGTACGATTATAAAGATGTTATCTCGGTTGATATGGTCGCGTGTTATCCGTGAAGTTTTTCATGGATGGGAGATTGATCTTGATACTTTAAAAGATTTGGACATCCCACGCACGAAATGACCAGAGAGGCGATTAATGAACAACTACCTAATTTTTGATCTAATGAAATTAGCTCGCATCGTATCGTTTGAATTCGCTAAGAGTCTTCATCCGATCTGTTATGTTTGATTTGGTAGACATTTCTCTGAGAAACGCTAGGCTCCAAGAGTTTTATTACGCTATATGATTGTAAAATGCTGATATTGTTGATTGTAAGTGAAGCAATTATATCATATCACTCGTAGATTCAAGTTTGGTTACCACACGATGATGATAAAACCGAAAAGGATCTCCGAATAAGAATAATCGGTAAATTTACTCAAGGTGGTATATATGATCATTGAGCGACATTACGCATGATTAATTTTAGATGATGCTGAATACGATTTTTTAATTGCAGATGCAACAGCGAAAACATATCTTCGGAAAGTTGAGACAATGCTTACTTGTCTAACGGAACACGGTATGATACAATTGTTGGCTTTATTGATGAAGTCTCTCCGCAATATATGCATCTAAGATCATCCATGCTCGCTTATGTTTCTATAAATCTGATCACGATGAATTGCAGTATGTCCTCGTCGTATTTTGACATTATGTTACTTCATCAGCGATAATACTGCACAAAGGAATTCCTTGTTAGGATCAACCTGTAATAATTGTGGCGATCGTAGCCCACCTCATTGATAAATTTGCTGAAAAGCAAAAGCTACTAAGCTGATGTTTTAGTTGACTGTGGTTCTGCATCCTTGTATCTACTGGCAACGTCAACAACAGTCAATGCATATGCGTATGTTATTTGACTTCTTTGAATTGACAGTATCGTGCGGTAAAAATAAAATATCAGACTGATGAACTTCATTAGGAACACTGACAGTTTTATCATCATTCATCTCCTGATTATTACATGCCATCCATGATTTCACAACAGAAATGCGCCTCTCTAATCCTTGGATGGTAGCATCAACTTCAGTTACGTGGCTAGACTTGTATGTTTGGGTGTCATCAGCGTACAATTGGTGATACACTGGATGCTGATATATGACACTTGAGAGCGGCTGAGTGTATATAATGAAGCCAACAGGTCAAAGAACAGACCCCAGTGGAACACCACAATATAGATCAACTATGTCGGAGTGTATTCCATTTCAAGATACAATGTGTGTCCTGTTGACTAAGAAGGAATTAAACCACAGTATTGTGAATGCTAACTGCATGCTGGAAACGGTGAAGTAATATATCGTGGTCTATTGTGTCAGATGCTGCAGATAAATCGAAGAAGGCCAGGACAGTAATCTTTCCGCTATCCAAAGCAGAGAGAATGCCATTAAATACTTTCAGAAGAGTAGTTTCAGTACTGTGGCAAGGGTAATGGTCAGACTGTACATTACTAACAAGACTGTTTGAATTGAGATGAGATAGAAGTTTGGTTAGAAAAACATTTTGTAAGAATTTTTTTATGAACTGGAGATTAGAAACAGGACGGTGGTTCTTTAAATCGTTATGGACGAGTGTGTTTCTTCAGCAGAGGCTTTACAATGGCAGGTTTGAAAATATGATGGGCATTCTCCAGATAAGAGAGAGATCTTAATAAGACTAGTTACTGAAGGCAATATTGGATCTAAGCACTCAAGCAGCAGTGATGTTGGAGTTGAATTAAGTTCACATGACTTTGGTGCACTGCTCATCCCGATAGTCCGTACTATATCCATAGAGACAGGTTCAAATGCAGCTAATAGGTGTCGCTCAAATTCTATATCAATTCTGTATAGTGACGACGAGTCAATTGAAATTGTGTTGTCAAGCTTACCGAACATGGTTTTTACCTTGTCACGGAAGAACACTACAAACACGTCCGGAAGGTCTACTGGAGATAAGGTAGTTGGAAGTGGTAAACGTTTGTTCCTTGACATAAGTTTGTTAGTAATCTCGAAGAGCTATTTGCAGCTGGAAATCGTGATCTTATTATGTAGTGGGATAATGTGGCTACATGGACTATATGACGTTCATTTTAGCGGCAACATAGATTTGTTCATGAATAGTGAGTCTGGTGGAAAAAGAAAGCCTCTTCGCTTTACGGCGGTCTCTTTTAGCAGTGCGAAGCTGGTTTCGGACTCTGCTATACCACGGAGAACACTTTTGAATTGATACGCTGCACTTGTTAGCTGGGCATCTTGTTTTTCAAGCCATTAACGCAGGCAGTTATCAAGTTGTTCTCCTGTAGGAGGTAAGCAAATTGTTAGGTTTGCTTGGATGTCATGCATTAATTTGGTTCTATTTATCATACGGAAGTTTCTCTTAGTAGCAAATAAAGGCGGAGTGTTAGGGACTGATACGTCCAGAAGGCATATAATGCAGAGTTGATCTGATGCAAGTTCTTGGGATACAAAGGTGAACCGTAGAATATTATCATCAGGTCTCTGAAGAATCCAGTCTCAAATGTCACGATGTTTATGGGTGGATTGGTTAACTGACAGTTTAAGGTTGAAAACATGAGTAGAATATAGGAATTTTGATATGTAAGGGTTTCCAGAACAGTGAAAGTGAAAGTTAAAATCTCCAAGAATAATCATGTTGCCACCTATGGAATTTCCATATTCCAGGAGATTCGGAAATCAGTCAGCTTGTTTGTTTCTGCTAGGAGGAGGGCGGTGGAGGCAGAAAAATGGACTGACCTTTGTTCCAGTGTGAGTGTTGTTTGGACTAGTTCAAATGATGTGTGGCAGAAATTGAAGGTTGTGTTCTCTTTTTAAAAAAAATTATTATGGAAGTTTTTGTGATAATGTCAGTTCCATCTCCGCGAAAGTGGCAAGGGAACAGCTTGATGAAGTAGCCGGTGGATCCGCGCACATCGGCTCATCACCTGATGTTTTAGCCATGTTTCTGTCAGGAAGAAGAGATCGATATTCTGATCGTTGATAAATATAATTATTTCTGAGCGCTTTTTCGGTGGTCTTACTGATTGTGTGTTGAATAATGCAATACCCAGTGGTATCTCTGTGATCGTTGACACAAAGGTTGACGATTTAATATGGATTTGCACCAAGTTATCTAAATTAACGGTTGAATCTTTATCTAGAAAGGGCGCAAGGGAGATAACTGTAAATCGTCCGTTTCTACACCGTCCAGCTTTTAAACTTTTTTTCGCCTCTGTTTACATTCAGGTATTGATGAATGTAGTCCTAGTTTGTTTAGTCTTCTGCACAGTGTAGTAGGAAGAGTAGAGGAAATGCTCATTTAAAAAAATTAATGAGGGTTCATACTAGCATGAACGGATTCACTGGCGATCACGTGATGGCGGTTTATTCAGGAACAAAGGACGTCGTAACAGTGGAGCAAGACGGCCGAAAAAATATAAATGTTCTCGTTTCGAAAATAAGGAGATGAAGAGAAACATACGACCTGTACAACCAATGCAGGATGAAACACAATAATGTAGACGAAGATAGACAACAAGCACATATATCATGAGAAACTGCACAAAAACGTTAAAGTTGATTCAAGCCGGTTAAGCGATAGCGACCATCTTTCCGGAAATCCCTAATTCCCAAGCATGTTATGAAAAAGGATCACGAATAAAATAAATAAATAAATAAATAAATAGAAAAATAAAGAAAATAGAAAGGTACTTCCTGAATTACCGAGTCGTCCCCAGCAGAGTCATACCAAACACATAAAAGTGGTACTACCAGATGTCTCGCTTGGCGAGTAGCATTAAGAGGTCAGTGTTAGGACTGCTTAGGATAACGTGACTTGATGGGACATAATGATACACGTCTGTGGCATGATGCCCAAGTTCAAGATATCACAATAAGCTGCCACACTGTAGACATTGTAACAATATGACTAAAAATGTTAAAACTATGTTTAAAAAAAAAACTATACACACACACATTTCTTGAATTCACAAATTACTGATATTTAGATGTAAATAGACAAACACTAGTCAGTGATGCATTCAGAATGTGTAAAATATACGTTACACGTGATCATCGTCTGCTCCGTTTCATGTGTGATTGCATTAAAGACACACGGGAACGAGACACATGTCTACTAGTCCACTTTTTACATGTTATATTTATTTTTACCACCTTAGTGTTCAAATTTATATCTATAAATTTATTTTATTGAGATCTGCATAAATGTATAAAATTATATTTAAATTTGCATAGATACGACTTACTGTTGACTTCACTCGATGATCATCTGTACGAAATCTATAAACTCAGACATTTGCAACAATGTGGCTTCCTGATTAAGAATTGCATATAATGTAACAAAAAATGTTTCCAACGTGTTCACGAATTTCTTGTTCCTTATTTACCTTTTCCATCGCTGTTCTCCGTGTCCGTACTTTTTCTGACCAGAGAGGCGCGTTTTATTTCATAATTATCGTCCAATATAATAATTTTGATGAGTTTTGTCAAATGTTTGCTTTGCCAATGTTTGGCTGTCGTAGATGTAGACTAGTTCTTGTATGTAAATTGGATGTATTTTTAATTTGTATTGTGTTATTGTGTGATTACATTTGTTTTTGCAAATAACATATTAAATAGCTAATTGTTGCTTATGATTGTATATTGGTACTGTTTGTACTAAGCATGTTTACTTGGATTTTATTTTTCTCACGGGAATTATTGTTGCAACTGCTCTTTGACATGTTCTTTACTAAGATGTTTAGTAACAGACATGATATTGTTGACAACATGAATAAAATGAAATGTCGACTCTCATCCTGGTCATCAGATTGTACATTAGTTTTTCTTATAAGGAAGATGTAAAGCATAATTTCTTTATTCCTATATTTAACTTTATCTGGGTTCAGATTTAATTTGAGAAGATTTGTTATACATTGGAATTACAAGGTGCTCAATAATACTTTCGGACTAAATCGCAATTCTGGGATTGTTGTGAACTGATTTAGAGACATTTTGGATTATATCATTGTGATACATAAATACTGCTATCAAAAATAGTCCATGCCTTTGGCACATCAGCATTTTCAAGAAAGACTAGAATTATTCGGAACACCACTGGAACTCATTTTCAACTCTATAATTCTGGACTTGTGATACAACGTTAAGGACTAGATGGGATTTAATTCACACTGCCGTAAGTTCTTTGTAAATTTTCATTTCGTATTGTAAGGAAATAAATGATTTGCTGAAATATACAAACGTTGTTAATTTTCGCTCTTTTTCTGTCACTTAGATTACGAGCATCTTGAGTAGAAAATGAGTGCACAAAATATTCCGTCTCCTAGTTACTCTGTTTTATGCATTCTTAAACAATTTTTAGCTGTCAACGTTTGTTTACTTTTTCTCTTCTATTTTGAAATACTATACACTAGTATTAACTACCATTTCCTCGTAAATAAATGGACACGCATCAAGAAAAATTGATGTTGTACGTACTGTTAGCTGGCTATGGGTAATAATACAAATCAATGGTATTTTTAGATAAAGAATTCTTGGATGTCATGGCTGAAACACACTATTCGAATTGTAAGACCTAACAAAAAATAATGCATGAACGAAGGGAAAGGTTCCCTCTTTCCTTTCTGCAGTATAAACTCAAATTAAGTACTGACTTAATTCATTTTCTTTTATACCATTGGTCTCACAAGTGTATTAATATAATCTGCATCATATTCCAGGATATATGTATTTAGCTATGTTTACAACGTCTGAATTGCGCCAATAAAGAGACATCAATGTCTTTGGGGAAAAAATGTTTCTATGTAATATTTTTTTTTCTTCTCTTCTTTTCAATCAACTATGTATTGGTTGAATTAGCAAGATGAAATATGCCAATGACAGGTACTTCACTAGTTTATGAAAGGTTTATTTAGATCAGTTACGCTGCACAACATGCATCTGTAGTAATCGTTGAGGCTTGGGTTTTTTTGACGAGGCGAATACGGGTTAATATGGCGGTAACATAGCAGCAAGAGAGCTTAAACATTGTCGATATTTACCTGTGTTGATTGGTTAATTGGCTTATTTCATCGAGTGTGTGAAACGCTAAATGTTCGTGAATGAGGAAGTCAATCTAGTCTCTGTTTCTTTCATTAGAAGAAATGTAACCGTTATTAAATACGTACAAGAAAATTTCTTTTATATGCTGAAATGAGATGGCTAGCTTAAGTGAATGCCAGTTTAAAGTAGCCGAGATTTTACAGTAAAGACATGTGTTTACTGGTCATGTGCTGCTATCTTGTGTGTGTATGTTTCTCACAGGAAATATGTGTAGTAAAATAATGCTCTTCCTTTAGATAAGGTAATAAAGCACATATTTATATTTTTTAGAAACTGAAAGGAAAAGCCGATTGTTCTCGTAGGTTGATATGTTACCACTGCGCGAAATAATTGACAACATTCTTTGGTCTTAAAGTGATCGACGTCTTCTGAATTCATTTGCTCGAGAGGAAAAATTACATTCACTCAAGTGAATCATCATCTGTATTTCTCTTGAATCATCCCATTATTTTCTGCAAAGAATACAGTAAGGATCACGTTTTTTTTAATAACAAAAAATTCATGAAGTTGTCAGCCGTTATTATAGATAGATAAACGAGGCGGCTGGAACATGTGAAAAACTCAGACCATTTGTTAAGAATTAATATCCTCGGAAAATTGTTAAATAAACATTTTACTTTAAAAAGCACTTGTATATTTACACTGACTAGTTGGTGATATATTTACAACATACTTATCATTCCAACTTGCAGAATCATCTCTCTCTCTCTCTCTCTCTCTCTCTCTCTCTCTCTCTCTCTCTCTCTCTCTCTCTCTCTCTCTCTCTCTCTCTTTCTCTCTCTCTGCTTTTTCCCATAGACCGTGCCCTTAAGAGTAGACCTAGACAAGCCCACTACCAGTAATAATTCTGCAATAACGACACCAACCCAAGTAGATCCGATTTCCACACCGTTCATCCTTTCATAATGTACACTAGGCAGGGTTATTTGCTGGTACCATCAAGCTGAGTTCCAAGATAAAAACAGACTCCCGGAATCAAAAGCAATCCAGTGGGCTGACACTATTCATCTTTGTATACCCATGAACTGTGACACAATAACAAGACAATTTGCATCAGAAATATGCGTGTTCTTAGCTGCTATTTGTATTGACCTTTACTTTCTGGGAGTACTCAGTACGGAGAAATATCGCATTTAAGATAAAATCCAGATGTCTATAACAATATCCAATTACCATCAGTAATAATAGTTTTCATGAAAGATTTTTTAAAATGAATCTGAGAATGTATCCATGTATATACACCATAATGTGAAAATATCCCTTCAGGCCAGACTACAGTGTTATGTTCTGCAGACCCAAGCTTCAATCTCCTCCGCGACTTTTTTGAAAGGTGGCTGAAACAGTAGGTAGAAACGAACTGAATGCAAGGTTTCGCAAATGCAGAGAAAGTGTGAACTTGCATTGTCATGGATGGGTGGGTGAGTGAGAAATATCTGAACGATTTTCATAGCGGGAATCCCAGAACTAATTCAAAGCAGTTGGAAGCCATAATGCAACAGGGTGACAACCTCTGAAGTCTACTTTATACATCTTACACTGAGTTACCTCCCTTTTACAAAAAAATTGCAATATCCCAATCTTTTCCACGCAACATGGACTCTCCAGAAACACAGTATTAACTTGTCTAAGCTTAATTAAGCCAAATTATAGTTAAATTGATAATTGTTAGTACAATTGACTCTATATTTATCATTAAATCTTTATTTTGTTTTAACTTCTTAATAATGATAATATGATTTTTAAAACTCGTATATGAGTATTAAACAATGTTTTTCATTTTAGTTTTTAAATTACTGGCTGAAATATGACTATGCATCAGAAATAACATTTTATGTTCACTGGGTATGATATGATTGTATTTACAAAAACAATGAGAGAGAGAGAGAGAGAGAGAGAGAGAGAGAGAGAGAGAGAGAGAGAGAGAGAGAGCACGTAAATCGAAATAATAAATAGCTTAAGCTTTAAATGAAATGGTCCTAAGATTTCGATGATAAAGGGTTATTTTCATTAAATGTACCACCTTTCCAATCAATTAATGCATATATGTTATGGAAGGAATACAATAATTATGTATAACAATGTAACTAAACTAATTATGTATAACAATGTAACTAAACTAATTATGTATAACAATGTAACTAAACTAATTATGTATAACAATGTAACTAAACTAATTTTGTATATCCTTTCTTATCTAGCCCTTTCCCGCCCCGAAAAGACAATGAAAATGACAATAACTCCAGATTTTAGAACCATTGTCGGACAAATCAAAGAGAGACAAATACTGATTGCTTGTTCTATACATTTGAAATTAAAGCTTTAGGAAGTCTAGTTGCTACCGAACTTCTTTTCTTACGGTAACCTCAATGGAGACTATACAGTTTTTATTATTTTGACTACATAATGACACTAGTACAGTGACATATTAAGATATCCAGTTGTAGACCATGGACTATATGCACTACTATTACAGTTAATCCTTAAAGATACTTACGCTCCTCTTCTGACAATCTAATACATGGACTCAGTATTCCCACTATATAAACGAAGTCATATGGACAATGTTCTTTTGCTTACCAGGGCCCGGCAAGTTAGCAACGTGGAATGAATTGCCCTTTGAAACTAGACACAAAGACACAGTGGTCCCTTTCAAGAGTGCTCTTAAAACTCACCTTTTTCTACTGCAAGATAAACTTAAAAACCTAATAATATTTCCTAGCTTAAATATTTTCAGCCTTTTTATGTTTTCCAATTTCATGATGGGTTTCTTTTGGTTTTGTTTGTAGTTATATCATTATAAATGTTATAAAACGCTTAGAGCTTCTAAAGATTAGGCGCATGCTCATTATTATTATTATTATTATTATTAGTAGTAGTAGTAGTAGTAGTAGTAGTAGTAGTAGTAGTAGTAAATAGAATTACATTTTAAAAAAATCCTGGAATGTGATTATAGCCATAGATATTGGAGATGTATTAGACACACAATCCTCGAAATGACAGTAGCCATAAATATTGGAGATGTATTGCATACATAATCTTTGAACATGAGCGTAGCCATAAATATTGGAAATTTGCATACACAATCCTCGAACATGAGTGTACGTTCCAGTACAACGTTTGTAGATCGATCAGCATTTGCACACATTCTGAAGATCTTGTATCTGTATTACTTGATAGTATGGCGGTGGACTAGTGTAACTTTCACAGTGGGTTATTATAGTGGTTGTGTTCTCGCTCAGCCTTATATCTTCATGTATTAGTTTTTATTTAGTACCTAAGTGTACTCAGTGACGTATTTAATTTCCGTTTTATACGAATGATCAAAATATTACCGTTTCCACTTCTACTGACGGAAACTAATATTTTTCCTAATAATTGTGGAAATGTCAAAGCTCAAGTTGGTTCTACAGGAAAAAGGAAAGTCACTATTAAATAACATCTGGACTTTCCTATTTGGCATGCTAAAGTTCATATAAGATTGCATTGAAATCGTCGTAATTGATATGGTCTACACACATCAGCTGGTCGTAATTGATATGGGCTACACACATCAGCTGGTCGTAATTAATATGGGCTACACACATCAGTTGGTCGTAATTGATATGGTCTACACACATCAGTTGGTCGTAATTGATATGGTCTACACACATCAGCTGGTCGTAATTGATATGGGCTACACACATCAGCTGGTCGTAATTGATATGGGCTACACACATCAGTTGGTCGTAATTGATATGGTCTACACACATCAGTTGGTCGTAATTGATATGGTCTACACACATCAGTTGGTCGTAATTGATATGGTCTACACACATCAGCTGGTCGTAATTGATATGGGCTACACACATCAGTTGGTCGTAATTGATATGGTCTACACACATCAGCTGGTCGTAATTGATATGGTCTACACACATCAGCTGGTCGTAATTGATATGGTCTACACACATCAGCTGGTCGTAAGAGCTTCATGTGTAATAACTTACAATCGGTAGCGTGCATACAGTCGCAAAGATACTTATTCACAAAGACAAAACGAGTGGAGATGTTGATGTAAACTTGACGAAGAATGCATCAAAAGTGTGAAAAGTCTTTTTTTGGTGTAGTGGAATGAATTCACGTAATAATTATTACTTTCCGTTAATGTATTCCCCATTTTATTTCACTGTATAATCAAAATGATATATTTTGAGAAATTTTAGTTTTTCGTGCTTTTTTGCATTGCATTATGTTGAGTGACATAACAAGGAACAAATGTGCTAGTTTTTGTGTTCCCGTAATGTTACACTGAAATTATTTTCTCTTGCATAGATCAATTCACTTATTTCTGATATTAGGCAGCGGTATATTTACGTGCCGCAAATTTCAATCGTACCTAGGTTAACGTCCCAGCACATGACTTTTCCTGTATGAAATGGTGTTAGAAACAAAAGGAAGCAAATCGTACTGTTTAGATGGAAGACTTACGTAATTCGCCCGAAAACTTGTAACAAGGATTTATTAGAAACACAAAAAATTAGTCAAACAATCATCTGCAAGTTGTGACAAAAATGGCTTCTACATTGCATGACACTTGTGTAGCTGGAATGCCTAAAGATGATCACAAAGCTGTATAGTTTTCATACAACTGTCAGTATCTCATTGTGCAGGCATTGGAGGAAGCATAATTACTTCCCCTAAATAAATATATAAAAAAGCTAAATTAGAGTTCCGCTGATTTCACCATATTCCGGAAAGATGGCCACTATCGCTTAACTGCTTGACACAGCTGCTCGGATCATCTTTAGAGTACTTCGATCAGAGCACACCTCACCACTGCTATGTACCCTACAGTGGCTATGCATTCGAATCAGAATGAAACAAAATTTGTTCTCTGTGCTACGTTTCACTGACAGTCTCCAGTCCAACATACCTATCCGGCCTCACCCATGCGTATACACCAGTTATGATACTAGCGCTGCTCTTCTGACAATCGTATACTCATTGTTCCAACTATGAAAACGAATTCATATGGACACCGTTCTTTTGCATATCAGGGCCCACCAATGTGGAACGAATTGCCCATTGAAATTAGACACAAACACACAGTGATCCCTTTTAAGATTGCTCGTAAAACGCACCTTTTTTGAATGCAGGAACCAACTTAGAAACCTAATAATGTTTTTACCTTTAATGTTTTCAGAATGTTTAATGTTTTCTATTTTTATGGTTTTTGTTGGGGTTTTTTTTCTGTAGTGTAATCATATTAATATAGATGTTGTAAAGCGCTTAAAGCTTCTAAAGATTAGGCGCTGTACAAAGTCCTCATAATAATAATAATAATAATAATAATAATAATAATAATAATAATAATAATAATAATAATAATAATAATTATTATTATTATTATTATTATTATTATTATTATTATTATTATTATTATTATACATTAGGGCGAATATACGGGTTAATACATGCATTTAACAGGTACTGAATTTTGCAATATTCCTAAGATAAAACAGAAGGACACTGAATGGGACATAAAAAATAAAGAAACACGTAAAGATATTGACTTATTTATCCGTACGTTTATATCAATTTGATGAAATCTTTTCTGAGTATGTGAATAAAAAACACCATTTACCTTTTCGAACATCACATATATTTTTAGGCAATAATGATATGCTTCATGAAAATCACCCTCAAGATAAATAATCTTAAATTAAGAAAGAAATTCAAAAGTTGAGCGACATCAGTTGAGAAAGCCAGACTGAAAATTTCATATACATGTTTTTTCTTCAGGCGCACGGCATCAACTGTTTTTGTGTAGTGTTCATTTGAACGTTTGCAAGGAATCAAAATGCAGATCACAACTTTCTTGTAATGAAATACCTGTTATTCAGCACTGTTGCGTTTATAATCGGTATTCTTTCATCGAGATAGTCTGGTAAACTCTCTGACTTACAGTCATTAGCATGGCAAGCAGTCATGTTACAGATACTACAAGAACATCACATCATTTATTAATCCGCCATTTAAAAGAAAATATTGTACAATTTCCAATTATATTTTTCCAGAAACAATATTTTAGGACATATATTACATAGGCAACTCACAATAGTTAGTCTCCAGTTTCTTCTCTTGCATATAGGAATGTCAGAGCAAGATCTGCTAAACCATTCCTAATTAATACATGTCCTGGGCGAGACGCAAAGCGTAATCAACGTTTAACGTACATATTTGAATGTCATTGCAAGCCCTGCTACATTCTTCGTTACGTTTAACTTGAGATTCAATCCGTATGAATTGACATATATCAGTTTTACTAACCCTACCAGTCTTGGCAATCATCTTCCATCCACAGGTCTACCCTTTCTGACCAAAGACCAAATCAAAGAATAACGTAATATAATATTCGTCATTCCTTACTAAGTGCATGCAAATCAACCTGTGCTAAAAACGTTTAAAGTGTTCCTGTTTTATACATTAGTTTTGCAAATATGACCTCTTCATATAGTTTTTTTCCACCTGAAAATATGCACAGACCGAAGGTTTAGAGTAAGTAAGTAAGAGTAATGAAAACCATCTCACACCACGCTACACAACGGCATTCAAATACTCCATTTGTGTTTTGTCATTGAAAAACATAATGCATGTGAGATGTGACAAATAAGGACACAGTCGAACAAACTGAACGACTAGGTTATTACGGTAGACACTTGAACATAAAAATGTTTTCAAAATAATTATTTAGCGAGACCTTTAAAAAAAGGTACAACGATTCCGTTATCTCTCATGTATATGGTACTCCTATTAACAAGCAAGATAACAAAAACAAAAAGCAGGACTTGAAAAGGCAATTAAAAGTTCTTTGTGAAGTTTAATTCTTCAGTTTTCCTGCTTCCGTCCATGATCTACGTGTTCTTTTACGCTGCATTCACGCAAAGCAAATAATCTAAATTTAAGGCATGCATCTCTTCATATAATCAAAAGAACTTTCAGAACAAAGACTTAAAATTTATCTGGTAGGACTCTAAACTAAACTAAATAAAAATACTGGACAATAAATAGAATGTTCTTTCTTTGGGAACCGGTGCGTCTATATCAAATGCTGTGTCGGGTGTAGATTTGAACATTGTATTATCAATTTCTCGATCTAAATCTTACCAATAAAATGCTATATACAGAACAGTGATGTTAATCTTTTCGATCAAACATGAAATAGTTAAAGAAAAAAATATATAATAGCAAGCCAAAAAGTCCCAATATTATGAACATCATCGTTGTCCCTTCATAAATAAATATATATGGCAAACTGACCTCTGTGTGTGTGTGTGTGTGTGTGTGTGTGTGTGTGTGTGTGTGTGTTTCATTCACCTCGTTTATATGAAATTTAATCTCGATTTTTATATTACGCTTATCCACGAATTAGTGGATTTTCCTAGATTTACGTTTTCGCTCAAGAACATATAATCAAAAGACATCCGGTCCACGAATGACCTAGTCGTCAAAGGCACTCACCGTTATAAATAACTGAGATGTCACCTCAGCTCGTGTACTTTGGAATCTCGGCTCGGATAACCGAGAAAGCGTGGCAGTAGTTCTTACACAGCCCACCCCCAGCTTTCTCCTTCGCTAAATATTATGGCAACCACGTCATGCGCTAAAACACGGTGCAAAACACAATAAAATTAAACTTACGCGCGCACACACACACACACACGCACGCACACACACTAAATTAGTTTTACCCAAAAGCAGTACATCTAGATTCAAGATGATAATCCTGATAAAACAGTTAATGCAATTAATCATTTCCAAAGAAGAGTTTAATACTCCTGTGCATTGAAAAGTACAACCTATAATTATGTATCATCACCACAAAGATGATAACTTACCTGCGAACCCATTACATGCATCCTTTAATATTTATATATAATACTAGTATTTAATATCAGGTATATATAGATTGGCATAATTAGATGTGAATGTTGATATTTAGACACATAGTCATATTCATAAATGTTCTTGTTTTTGCTATAAGAGCATTTTGTGTGCAGAAGTGCTTATGTTTAATAATCTTTAATCAATGGACACATATCGAATATCAGAAAATCATTCGTGGAACAATATCTGTATGCTAAATATGATATACAATAGGGAGAAATAACGATATACATTATTTTACTTCACATGCTTTCAGATGAAAATGTCCTATCCATTTTCGCGCAGGAAATTCATTTCTAGGGCAATAACGATACATTTAACTGTCATCAACAACAATATTATTATGCATGTTTTAATAATAAAAGTTGAATGGTTTGCATTAATCCAAGGAAAAGGAGTAACTGAAACACAAATGCCACATCGGATCTGCGTCAGGTCACTGCACATGTGTGTCTGTTAATGTCAGCAGGCATTTAGCATATACTATGCGAAGTTTTACTTGATTTTATCTTTGAGAACGCGAACACGTATGAGGGGTCAGTGAATACTCAAGTTCATGTAACGCTCCAAATACGTGATGTCCATTCGGTCCAAATACAAGATGTCCTTCCTTCATTCACACCTTATATACAAAGTAATTTCAACTTTACCTCTGCTCGACCTTTTGTTCTATTTAAGCACTCCATATATTTTCTCCGTGTATAATCCACGGCAAAGATCTAAATCAATTCAAACAATGATGGTGTCCATTTTTAACATTTAAATACATCAGTTGGTATGATATTTCACTAAAATACTTTTGGTGGATAAAGTGACAGGCTTCTCAAGTTTTAGGTGAAATCTACAGAAAAATGCGCATACTGAAACTCTTTCAAGTACACATTGTATTGCTTTCAATCATGCAATAAGTATTTTATTAAAGGGCAGTTTACCTTATTGATATATGTTTAATAGCAACACTAGTATCCATTGAAAAAAGACTGATCTTACATACAACTTTTTTATTCTTTCAATCGTTTAAAATAAGAAAAACATCAGCAACCGTGCTGCAGTCAATGCAAGATATGTCTTCAACATCACCGAGTCATGTTTTATTCTCTGTGTATGGTTTATGTAATAGACGGTTATCTTACTCCAGTAGCCTCGCTTACATTAATATTTGTTTCCAAAGAATATTGTAAAGAACCCTTTCAATTTTTTTAAGGATATGTTAATGGAACGTTAAGAGGTAAAAGTGAGCCATACCACCCAAACACACCGATATGGCATAGGTGAAATATATACATAACCTTTCCTACTGACACTTAAAAGTAACATGTATGCCGTCCTCTTCATCAATAGCTCATTGCTGAATATAACTATGTCACAGAATAAGGCCAAAAAATAACTTAGCTATGCCTCAGAAGTATTGGAATATTTTTCGTTGTACATGCGTACGTTATCTAGAGTGAATAATTATTTTCCCAGGTAAGTGCATGTAACAGAATGTATCTCGCCGGAAATTACTTGCGACGACAGACATTAAGAGCA
Organism: Unio pictorum; assembly: GCA_030141615.1. Classification (NCBI taxonomy): domain Eukaryota; kingdom Metazoa; phylum Mollusca; class Bivalvia; order Unionida; family Unionidae; genus Unio; species Unio pictorum. The sequence continues at coordinate 5,200,425 of JARLTB010000152.1, read as the reverse complement.
TGATATGCACGGATATTTTACCCTGACTAGTATTCACTCTCCTATGGATTCAAGGAATATCAATTTATATGCGACACGCTTGTCGTTTTCGATCTTTTCAAGGAGTGTACGCTCTCCATTGTGTTCTTCAGCCATAGGGATAAGTGATACATTTATATTTCACTTGATATGCGACGCTTAGTCAGTTTGTAATGTCATGTCGTGTAATGATGCATTTATTAAAATGCAAATTTGAAACGTTGTGAACTTTGAATTACCAGTTGCTATTAGAGTTTAATGTATTAGCATATATCTAGATATTTTTCAGAACCCATTCTTATGACCATGTGTTTTTTTCTTATTGAACCTAACTCGAGTTGACTAGTGCTAGAGCTAGAGTTGACTAGAACTGTCTGTACGTATGTCTGTACATGTGCTGGAGCCACGAACGTAGACGTAGCTAATTCAAGGGTGATGTATGCTGAATGAACGTGTGGATACGTATGACTGTACATGTGGTGGATCCATGAAGGGTGCAAGCGGCCAATACAAGTATGGGCCAACCCAAGGACTCGGTGAAATTGTGCTGTTTGTTCATCAGTTTAAGAATCGTAGAACTGTACAAGGGTCAAGAAGCATGTGTTTGTTCCAATTGCTGTTTCAATTTGGTACATTTTCATTTACATGAGATTATTTTGAATCTTAGTTGTATTCCAGGAGATTATGTGAATCTCACGGACAGTACATAAGATTATTTGAAATATATTGGAATACCTTAAGATTGTTTGAATCTTAATCGCAGTCCATACGTGAGTGAGATTATGAATCTCTTATAGTCCATAATATCTTTTATCTGCAGTCAATGAGGTTTCTTGAATCTATATTTCATATTGAATTTATATTTTTGGTTTATTATCAATGTGTAAATGTTCTTACTCCATCAATAATACTGGTCGCCATGTATAGTCATTTGTGTGGGTCCAATATAAATACATTCAAAGCATTGTTTTGGTTGCCTTCATCAGGAAGATAAGGTTAGTCTATTCCGTAAAATTATACTTGATATATTACTATTAGTTATGCCATCTCTTAAGAACTTGGTCGTCTTAGGTAAAGAATTTGGGTAAGAGGGATAATATTTAAGGCAATTTATTCACGAAACAAGCCCGGGAGAGGGACCAGAGGTTAAAGGAGAGGGAAATAGAACGGGAAACCAATGAGCTGATACAATTAGAGAAGGTTAAGATAGAAGTAAAATAAAAGATGCCAAGAAGGAAAACATAACAATAAAAACAGATCCAAAAGGAAAAGATAGAACTAGAAAAACAGGTCAAAAAGGGAAAAAGAGAGGGAGAACATAGAACTAAAACTAGAAAAAACAGGCAAAGTTAGAGGCTTTGGAGATAAAAGAAAGATTAAAGCAACAATATCATGAACAAAAGGTAGAGTTAGAAACAGCTAGAACAGGAGAACACGATTCTGCCTCTAGCAAATTAAAGGGTCCTAAATGAACCCCCTTTCAAGATGAAAAAGATAACACAGATAGTTATCTTCATCGGTTTGAGCGGTATGCTGATAACCAGAAGTTTAGTCGAAATGACTGGACACTGCGCTTTATTAAAAGGTAAAGCACTGGATATGTACTCAAGACATCCTGTGTTCAATTACGATGTCCTGAAGGAATGTCTTCTCAATAGGTACGAAATCACTGACCAGGGTTTCCGAAAAAGGTTAGGTAGAACAAGAATGGAGAAACCTGTGGTCAGTTTCAACAATCAGAATTTACTTCATAATTTCCTTGTATGTCTGTGTACATATCTGCATACGTTTAATACATCTTTAATCAACGGACACATTTCGAATATCAAAATATCATTCGTGCAACAAAAACGCAATACTAAACATGATATACAATAGTGAAAGATAATGATATGCATTGTTTTAATTGCCCATGCGATCAGATGAAAATTTCCTATCCATTTTCGTGCAGGATATTGATTTTAGGGCAATACAGATACGTTTAACTGTCATCAAACTTAATATTAGTATGCATGTTTTAATAATATTAGTAAAATGGTTTGCATTAATCCAAGGAAATGGAGTAACAAATGCCATATAAGAGTTGTGTCTGGTCACTGCACTGTTAATGCCAGCTGGCATTTTACATATGTTATGCGATGTTTTACTTGATTTTGTCTCTGACAACGCAAAATGTGTGAATGGTCAGTGAACACTCGAGTGCAGGTAACGCTCCAAATACGAAATGCCCATTCTGTCCAAATACGAGAAGTCCATCCTGCATTCATACCTTACATACAAAGTAATTTTAACTTACCTCTGCTCGACCTTTTGTCCGCATGACCTCTCCATATATTCTCTCAGAGTATAATCCATGCCAAAGATCTAAATCAATTAAAATAATGATGGTGTCCATTCTTGACGACAGAAATATATATATATATATTGAAACTCTTTCAAGTACACATTGTATTGCTTTTAATCATGCAATAAGTATTTTAATAAGGACAGTTTACCTTATTCATATATGTATAATAGCTCTCTCTCTCTCTCTCTCTCTCTCTCTCTCTCTCTCTCTCTCTCTCTCTCTCTCTGATATATATTAATATCAAGACTAGTTTCCATCAATAGTTCATTGCTGACCATAACTACATCTTATAGGTTTTCCCTCTGGTGTGTGTGTGTGAGAGAGAGAGAGAGAGAGAGAGAGAGAGAGAGAGAGAGAGAGAGAGAGAGAGAGAGAGAGAGAGAGAGAGAGAGAGAAGGAGAGATATTTGGATTTTTAACGTAGTTTTAACAACTTTTCAATCATATAACTACGATGAATGCACAATCGCAGTTGATAGTGATGTCTAGCACTGGGGTTCCATGCCGCAGACATTTAGCTTGATGTCCCACCCAGTCACATTATCCTGATATGCGAAGCTTATTCAGTTTGTAATGTCATGTCGTATAAAGATGCATATATTATAACACAGACTTGAAACGTTGCGAATTTTGAACAACAAGTTACTATTAGAATTTAATGTATTAGCAAGTATCTAGAGATTTTTCAGGACCCATTACTAAGACCATTTTGGTTTTTATTGAACCTGACTCGAGTTGACTGCTAGAGCTAACTAAAACCGTCTAGAGCTGTATGTATGTATGTACGTATGTCCGTACATGTGGTGGACCCACGAATGTAGACGTAGCTAATACAATGGTGATCTATGCTGTCTGTACGTGTGGATACGTATGACTGTACATGTGGTGGATCCGTGAAAGGTGCGCACGGCCGATACATGTCTGGGCCAACCCAAGGACTCGGTGAAATTGTGCTGTTTGTTCATCAGTTTAGGAATTGTAGAACTGTACAAGGGTCAAGAACCATATGTTTGTTCCAATTGTTGTTTCAATTGGGTACATTTTCATTTGCATGAGATTCATTGAATATTTTACAGGAGATTATGTGAATCTCACTGACAGTGCATTATTAGAAACATATTTGAGATTGTTTGAATCTTAATCGTAGTCCATGCATGATATAATGTGAATATCTCTTATAGTGCATAATATCCTTAGCAGCAAAGAGTGTGGACAGACCGAAACTATTTCAAGCAAACCGAAACCAATTCAGGCAGACAAAAAGAAGAGAAATGGTTTCGGTTTGTTACGCTACTGAGACTCTGTCTCCAGATAGACCCGGCGCTGATGGCGTTTTGGAGACGAATTGTTTCAACCGAATATTTGATCAAGTCCGATACGATATCTTGATCTCGGGTCGTGCAAATTTATAGTTACAAATCCATGTGGAATTGACTGAGCATGACTAAAGAAATTTCTAAAGAGATTATAATCCATATCACCGCCGCACCAAGTTTGCCAAATATTTTGTATGTGTGTCAACTCCGTTGAATACAGCAAGAATATTGCAATTATCACTGATCACTTTTGGTATTTGTGTGTAACGTTGAGAGACATATATCACATCGGTATTTTTATGCCAACCTCTGGAAAATATCCTAGCGGGATTATTTTGATTGTCGAGCATGACATCATCATATACAACTAAATTGCTAATATTTCCATCAATATCATCAATACTCAGTGCTTCCTCGATATCGGTTATCAATTCAAAAATATCCTCATCAATTTCCGATTTTGCTTTCTCGTTAAAATCCTTTAACACCTCGTAACATCGCTGATCGTCTACACTAGGGGCTACTAAATACAACTTATCCCATTTTATCCATCTCGTTATTAAAGTAAGTGACAACTGCGTTTTGCCGCTTCCAGATGGTCCGATTATAATCATACGAATAGAATTTGGTAGTGCTGCATGATGTTTAACAGGCTCTCGTGCTTTTGTCGCCAAACAATCAATTACATTCATGTTATTATAAATATATTATGGATCTATATTATGTGAAATGTAAGAAGCATACTAGCACAAATGACTTGACGACGATTACAACTAAAAATAACAGATCAAAACTTGCTGGTAAGTGTGTACAATGTGGTACCAAAACATTTAGATTTGTTTCTATGAAATCTGGAGATTTTTTTTAAAAAACGAGGAGGTCATATTGCAGCCAAATTAGTAAAACTCCCAGGAACACCATGGAAAAATATCAAGGAGAAAAACACATTCCAGGATATATTTATTGTGGACCCGGGACCACACTCGATATCAGACTCGATGATCAAAACCAACCCCGACCCGGTGAAAACCCAATAAACGCCATTGATAAGGCGTGTCATGCTCATGATGTTGCTTATTAAGGCAGTAATCTGCAACATAGACATATCGCAGATGTGAACTTCATTCCTGCGTTGAATTCAATCAATGATAAATACTTCAAAGAAAATTTGGCTTCATGGTTGATAAAATCGGCGATGAAAACTAAATTGATGTTGGGTGCTGGTAATTAATAACATCATGGAATCTATTTATTATTCTCCAAGAGGATACTGGAGGGGTAAATCAGCAATCAGTAAACTCGCTAGCACCGCAAAGATGAAAAATAATACAGCAGCGGAATGGTTATCCAAACAGGCGATATGGCAAATTTATCTACCTCCGGCTAAACAAATTATCTTCTCGCATGTTGATGTCAGCGCACCTAATGAGGTTCATCAGGCTGATATATTATTTCTGACGCATGATGATGTTTACAAGTATGCGCTAACCATAGTTGATGTTGCAAGTCGATACAAAGAGGCAGAGCGGCTAAAGACAAAATCATCAACTGAGGTGGCTTCTGCGTTTGAAAGGATTTATCGACGAGGTCTTCTGCATTGGCCAAATCTACTACAAGTTGATCCTGGCAAGGAATTTCAGGGTGCAGTGTTATCAACAAATGAAGCATCATAATGTCGCCATCAGACGAGGACATACTGCACTACATCGCGATCAGGCAATTGTTAAACGATTTAATCGGACACTTGCTGAGCGGTTATATGGATATCAATACGCGAAGAAATTTATTCAGGATAAACGATCTCGGGAATGGGTCAAAAGATTACCAGGCGTAATTACCGCGCTGAATAATGAGACTACTAGAACAATTAATATGAAACCTAACAACGCAATTAAAAAAAGTATATACCTGTAAAACTTCAAAATGATTTTTCAAAACAATCAATACTCGACAATGTCACTGCTAGATATTTATATGAACCAGGAGAGCTCAAAGGCGGTAAAAAAGAGCTACAGATCCTATTTGGAGTGTTACTGCACATAAAATATCTAGTATAACGAAATCTACGGGTAGACCGCCAGTCTATAGATTGGATTCAACTGCTCCTCAGCGAGGATTTACTCGTGAACAACTACAAGTGATACCCGAGGATACTCAATTATCGCCACGTGGTCTTAGCTAGTACCTCTGCGTCTGTTGCACTCAAGACGAGACAGCATCATATTATCTCTGGTATGACCAACACTGCTATTCTTTCTGTCTACGGTAAATTGGCTGGGGTCTTTATCCGACCAACACCAACGCATTATGTAATTGCAACTCGCGCAGTGATTATTCTGTTGTTGTTTCAGTGTGATTATAAATTCGGCATCAATATCAAATTTTCTGTTATTTTTTGGTCTTGTGGTTTGTAACCAGAGAGTATTTTTCAGATTATATCATATGCTGACAATATCACTTATTGTAGTGTCATTGTAGTCTAAAACAACTCTTCGAATTTGATTTATTCATCGTACTCTGGACACTGCGAGATAAACTAAATTCGACCACTCGATGCGATTATCTATGATCCAAACAATTGTATCGGATATAGTCAACCCTTGCGAAGAATGCATCGTCGCTGCGGATCCTAGCTTCCATGGAGATTTATCAGCACGCAATGCATCTTCGACGAAATTCATAACAACTAACACAACATCATTTAACACGAGAATCTGATCTCTGAACCTAACTTTGTCAGGCCTGGAATATCAAATTCGATATTTTCTCCTCGTGTGTCCTTGGGACTATAACACAATGGCAGTGGAAGTGTTGAAAATTTTTCTTTATGCGTGTTAAATAACTTCATCTGAAGTGTACCTCTATCTTTCTACTTGCCACTATCAATTCGTTTGGTCTGCACACTTCCCAAAAATCATTAAATGGGGTTTCTGAAATTATTTCACGCGCTATTTCACACTGGATTCTATCCGGTTGTAATCTAATTAGTTTCTTGAACTCGCGTAATTGTTTGTCAAGTGCTCTATGATCAGTACTAATTTCTTCATAATAGTCTACAAACTTATTCATCCAATTACGTAGAGACAAACCGAGAAACGGTGGTGGTTGACCATGATCGCCACACATTATCACTTTTGTATTCGCTAGCAATAACCAATCAATAAACTTTTGTAATACATCTAACGACACTGTGCATATCTCATCCCAAATGATGATTTCAGGAATATATTTCTCGCCCATTCGATCAGGAGTCTATTCGTCACCTTTCCATCGAAAGAAACTATGATAAATGCAAGCATTAATTCCTCTTTGTTTCATCTCTCTTGCAAGTCTGTGTGTTGGTGTTAGCACAATCATGTGTGATTTCCCTCGAAATAATTCGATCGCACGAGTCGTCTTCCCTGACCCACCACAACCGTTTAAGTAACTGGTTTTATATCTACATATTGGATCGGAACACGACGGTGCATTAGATAGCTCTGATATCTGATTATTTTTCAAGTAATTGTTTTCAATTGTAACATCTGCTGAATTGGAATAATCACGCAGTATTTCCTTTTTAATACTCCATGATCCCCAACTCTCGTCTGAATTAGTGAATATATCCACTGCTTCTTTATGTTTTACGTCTATATAAAATGAATCAGTGGCGCCTCTAACTGCGGTGTCAGGAAATCTATTTATCATCGAAAGTAAATTAACAGAAGCATAAGCCAGCATAGACGACCTTAAGTACGTATATTGAGGATTTCCTCCGTCGTTATAAGTAACAATTGTACCGAATTCGGTTCCATCTGACAAGAAAGCGTCTTTACGATCTACGTATATACCCATAGATGTTACATCTGAGATTATAAAATTGTAATCAGCATCATCTATAATCAACCGCGAAGAATATCGTTTGCGGTCGTATTTTCCACCCTGTATGAACTTGCCAATTATTCTTCTACCGAAATCTTTTGCGTGTTTATTTCTAACTTCAAAGATTTCTTTTGACCATTTCACGATATATTCTTCGTCGAGATCGGGGAATTGTTTTTTGTTTTCGGTGATTATACTATGAAGACTATCGGGTTGTGGTAACCAGATTTCAGTTTGTTTCCAATATGATATAATTGCTTCACTGATAATCAGCGATATCAGCATTTTAGAATCAATCATATACCGTAATAACACTATTGGCATCCAGTGATTTTTAGAGATGTGTCTACCAAACCAAACATAACAGCACAGATGAAGTCCTTTAGCCTGTTCAAATGATACCACACGAGCGAATCCGGTTAAATCAAAATCGGACAGTGGTCCATTAATCGCAACACAGGTCAACTCGTGTGTGGGATGTCCAAATCTTTTGAAGTACTCAGAACACTCTCCATATCCAAGAAAACTCCCTGGATAACACGCAATCATATCAACCGAAATAATACTTTTAGGGTCGTATTTTGTATTCCATAACCTACCATGGTCATATTCTACGCAGCTTGATTCGATATCCGAGAGAAATTCTGCTCTTGCTGGTTTCCATAGATTTCTCTTTCTCGTGAAATGAGCTGCAACAGACGGTATTGTAAAACAGTCACATTTTGAATTGTTGCCCCTCTCTCTTTAACTGTTAGTCCCCATTCGTTTATGTTTTTTTGCGTCTTAAATCCGTCAATTTGTTTCCACGCAACGCATTTGTAAAATGCTCCATTATTCGTTCTGCTACACAATTCAACGACGAATATTTCATGGGTTTTAAGTTTTCAACACTCGGTTTATCATTTATCGTAAAGATCCCATAAACAAACGCGGTTACAGGATAGGATCTCTCGTGGTTCGGTTTGTCAATCCCAGTCAGAATTCCTGGTTTGGAATCCTGACTCACAGTGACAGTTCTCTTATTTTTCAGGATGGGTTCAAATTTGTCGCGTAAAATCCAATTCCCCGTTTCTGAGCGGATAATGAATTTCACTCTAAAAAAATACTTTTTCTTGTCAAGATGTGAGATTATCACTGCTGCTCTTTCGTCGTCCGTGATAACATCAACACTACCATCAATTCGAAATGTTGACCAACAGTGAGATGCTCCATCGCGCTTGAATTCATTAAAACCATCACGGATTCTACCCAACATGCTTCTATCACTTATTAGAGCCCTTTGGTACATCAGTGGAGACTCTATCGAGATTGAATTCAACATTTTTCCAAGGCTTAATTTTTGATAATCTCTCGAACTCCTCCATATTATAATTAAAACAAGTATTTAAATAAAGAATTTATTAAGTAAATGAATCATTGAAAATGGCTTATGATATGACCAGTAACCGCTTGTAACAAATCATGCAGAAATGAATTATGTGGATATCATTTACAAAGCGTACGTCGTGGAAGCTTAGGGCCCTAACTTTGCATACGATGTGGGATAGGTGTGCGTGGTAAGTCGAAGTTAAGTCTGAATTGCGGGGGTAAGCGATACAGATATCTAAAGCGCTATTATGATAAGAGAATCAAAGATTCCGTTTATAACTCAAACAAAACATTTCAACAATGACTCTGACTCTGTCAAAGACAAAATCATAAGAGCACCTCAACACAACATTGATAGATTCTCAAGTAATAATTAAACCAAAAAATGAATTAGACAAATAATATTATAGTATATAAATGAACCAAGAAATTCAATCACATCCAATGATTACCAATTATGATGCATCTCGTGACGGTATTGTCAGACACCGCAGCCTGAAGAAATCAGTCGGTTTTGATAATAATCAGTTGTATTTGATGTTTAGTGCTGGAGAGAAAAATATTACTGTCACAGAATCGTCTATGAGGTATTTAACGGATTGATCAAGGATGGTCTTGTTATTGATCATATCGATGGATGTCCTCAAAATAACAGATTGGATAATTTACAAGCTATAACACAAAGTGAAAACACCAAACGAGGAGGGACTGGAAAACTCTCGAAAAATGCGAAACCTATAAAATCTTTCAATACAGAAAATAACGAAGAAAAAGTATTTCAATAAATGAATGAAGCTGGAAAGTATTTCGATATTTGTATACCCTCAGTACGAAAAGTAGCAGAACGAATATATCAATCAGCGATTTCCAAGAGAACCGGACATAGAATTCAATTTGCATATGTCTGAGTTCTGTTCTGTATTGTATATATGTAACACCACGTGTAATAAATCGTGTGGGCTAGTGTGTATACGGTTTTGAAACAACGATAACTCTTTTGTTGTAGTCACGTATCTCAATGGGATTTATTGATGACTGAATGATTTTTGTGTGGTTTAATGTTCACCAGGCGGAAGTTTGTCAACAGGCACCGCATAATGCAATGTTTGGGAGAATCTCTTGTTGTCATCACTGAGCCTAGTCCGTTAAACCCTTCACGTGATACACATAGATCGTATATAAAATTATAGACTTGTAGATTACGAATACTAGTGTATGACATACACGGATGGGATCTAGTCCTGGGGCCCATCGTTCGAATCTCGTGACAGGCATTATTGTCGACGGTACCTATCGGAAGGTTTTCCTATATAATTGGGGCTTTAAGCTATTTGAAATTCAAACCGTGAAACCACCATACCCCACACACCGTCACACGATGTGAATGTGTTTTTGCATTCAACCCGGGGTGATTTTGTTGGGGGTATGGTGGTTTCAGTTTGAATGTAGAACAACCCCGTGTATGTATGTGATGTGTGTATATCGTATCATTTAATTCTAAATATCATTATGAAAATACTTGTAAATACCATATCATTTCATTGTATATATCGTATCAATTCTTTGTATATATCATATCATTTCATTGTATATACCATATCATTTCATTGTGTATACCATAACATTTCATTGTATATATCATATCAACTCGTTGTAAATACTATTATGTAAATACCATGTATATATCTAAATGTAAATGTGACGTCCATTCACCACGCATACCTTCTTGGAGTTTTAACCCGTTATTTGACGAGTTAGATCTCCTCTCGTAGACTATGTTTCGTGGTATCTCTGAGCCCGATCAGATTTGAATAACACCTGAGGGGTTCCAAATGGGGATGTGTTGTCTTGCGTGTAAATATATATATATATATATATATATATATATATATATATATATATATATATATATATATATATATATATATATATATATATATATATATATATATATATATATATATATAATATGTAAATATGTATATATCAAAAATGAAATCGGGTCAACATTGACCCCAATTTTTTTGTTTATCATATTAGATATATAATATTACATATAATGAATTTCTAAAATATGAATGTCATTATTAATGATATTTCAAATTTGAAAAATCAAGGAATTCAATTGTCAGATAAATTAGAATGTAATCAGATTCTCTCTGAATTTCCAGACATTGATGATAGCGCTCGGAATAATAGATATGTACTTCCAAGGGAGTATGGACTGATCAAACGAATTCAACACGCAGTAAATAATTCTTTTGCATTCTGTAACGACATCAATAAGTTCGTCCCGTTATTCACTGCTGTCGAAAAGGTCAGAAGTCAGTTGGGGAAACAATATGAAATCAAACGCACAAATAACTCGAAAATCAAAACAATACAAGAGATTATCCGCAAAAATGAAAATTCACCCTCTTGATTGCTTCAACACAGTGAATGAAATTCTCACCATGGATAATTGACACTCTAAACACAAACCATACATGTTTGTAAGTATGAATATATACAGGTACCGAACAAAAATTCTATAGACAGGTATGCGCTTACTCACGTAGAACTAATTTGTATAGACATGTGATTTAATCACTACGCGGAAGTATGAACACAGTATCGGGGGTGATTTTTCACTTACAATTTAGATCGTATATTATATTATAATGGTAGGTGAAGCACTAACGACTAAATTAGAACGTGAACGATAAGCTGCAATTAAGAAATTTATCCTGATTCGTGATTCCGTTCGAAATAAGCTCCATACGAGACAAGAATTTCAAACTGATTTAACAACGGAAACCTAACAATTATTCAAACCAATAACCACTGCAACGGTGAAAGTCGTATCTACCACTGAGAAAACCATATGGTGAAATATTCCTGAGGAACAACGAGAGAAAAAAACCTATACTTGAACAAAAATAGCAATGGAAACTGAACAAACACAAAAGTCTTTAAAAACACTTCCTGATAATATAATAGCTACTGAACGACTTCATAGACAATGTGAACGAGAGCAACAACGACTAGAACAGGAAGAAGAGGGAAATATTATTGAAGAAGAAGAAGAGGGGGAGGAACAACAACAAGAGGGTGATATTATTGAAGAAAAAGAAGAAATTGAGAGAGAGAGAGAGAGAGAGAGAGAGAGAGAGAGAGAGAGAGAGAATACATCTACCTTAAAAGATATTTACGGAAGAAGCGATGAATAAATTTAAAAATTACACGGATGATGATGAATTAGCTGATTTTGCTGTTAATTCATTACCAATAAAAGACAAGATGGAGCTGAAGACTATATAAAAACCGCTAACACCTGGTATAGAAAAATATTTTAGGCAAAATACGGTGGAATTAGAACCTCAAAAGACAGTATAATGGGTATATGAATAAAATATAAAAAATAAGGAGTGGTCAACAACTATATGATCGAAAAGAAGATGATGCTGATGCACAAGGTACAACTGGTTATAGTAGTGGGAATGAGTTATCTCAGAATGGAACTCCAAGGAGGGTTTTAGGTAGTGGTCTAGTTCGTTGTCCTAGTAATATTTTCGGGGATATATCATGATTAGAAATTCTCGTAGGAGGAGACGAGCTGGAAAAAACTCAACAGAAATTATTAATGAGGCAGCTGATATCTGCAGACGATTATTTGAGGGTGGTATCATGGATATTAGTGTATATCAAGAGTTTATTGATGAGATAGCGGATGATCACCACATTGATTAAATCACCACATTAGATAAATAGCATTTAAATAAGGTAATCATGCACTACAACCAAAACAAACCAACCATGGTCTATGTAGTAAACTCACGATTGCCTGTTTATAGAGCGCACTATGGAGATGGTCTCTGAAATACCATTGCAGGGTTATTTACAAGAATGGCTTCAAAAGTAGCACCAATCGCAAAACAATTATCAATGAAAGCTATTATTCTTATTCGTGATAAGGATATTAGCGCTGTTGGTGATATTGCCGGAAAGCATTTTCCGCGGCTAAAGAAAAACTAATAGCGTTAGTTCGGCGAAGAAAGAAAACACCGATGACGAAATCACCGATGACTTCGTCACTGGGATCACTACCATCTACGGAAATTATGCCTGCAAGTATTAGCAAATTAATAAATAACGCAATGGATAAAAAAAAAAGCATCACTGAGCAGCGCCCAGGATAATATTACTGTAAATATGATAGCGGAAAGTGGCTTGAAATCGCGATAATAATATGTTCAAATCGGCTTCTGATACAGCGTTCGATATGGATGCCGCAGTGCCCAAGAATGAATCTGTACGCGATTATCAATTACATTTCTATCATGCAGTACAACCGGATCTTCGATTAAGAATCGAACTTCAGGTCCATGATACCAGCAAATACTTTCTACCCTCTGAAGCGTTTATCGAAGTAGAAGGAGAAATTGTAGCAAATGTTGCAGCTGATACACCATAAGCAGATGATCAAAATGTCCAAGTTGATTTTGTCAATAATGGTATCATGGCGCTATTCGAAAGTGCTAGATATATGATTGATGGAAGAGAAATCGAATCTATAGAACGTGAGGTTGATGTTGCCACAACAATAGTGGGGTTGGCAAGATACTCCGATGATTATACAAGATCGGCAGGTCCGTATATGATGTTCTCTAAGGATCTCACTGATCACGCTGAACAAATTCAGTATACTAAATTGATGACACCAAGAGATACTGCAGCTAATCCACAACCAGTTGATTCTCTTGTACACGAAGATAGACCAGCTGCTACCTTTGATATTATAAAAAGCGTTAATTCAATTATAACTTGGGGTTTGCAACACGCGTATCAATGTTGCAAGGACAGTGTCGACAATTTTCATGCGCGATTCCACTGCATCATATTTTCAGATTTTGCAGAAATGTTAGGAATGTTATCTTTGGAGCGAAGCATACAGTAGCACTCGCGCGAAAGGGTAATGATAATGATGCAATCTGGCGTGGTGCTGGTGTTGATGATGGTAAAGTCATTATATCAAAACTATCTCTGTGGATGCCAGTAATGACTCCATCAATCATCGCAGAAGAAAAAGTACTATCGTTTATGGATACAGGCGGCAAATCATTGCTAACAACAATGGCTAACAGCAACAACTGATACCATGGATTCTAATATTGATGGTACACTTAAATGGCACCTGGTATCAAAACAAGGTGTTTCAGCTCCGCGTCATATATGTATTGCGTTACAGGATAGAGCGCGATTAAATAACCAAACACGCAGCCATACTCCATCAATCACCGCAGAAGAAATTTTTTTAACATTTATGGATCATAGAGGAAAATCATTGCTATCATGGCTAACAAGAACATCAGATACTATTGATTCTAATATTGATGGTACACTTACATGGTACCTGGCATCAAAACAAGGAGTTGCTGCACCGCGGCATATATTTATTGCATTACAGAATACTGCGCGATTAAACTCTCAGGAACGGAGTCATATGATATTTTGATCAATTATACATTAATGAAGTATCATTGAGAATAAACGGCCAACAGGTACCATCCGAGGATACGTTACGGATCAGTGCCATCTCATCTGTTTGCGTGGGTTCGAGTCTAAGAATCGTCTAATGTGGTTATGTAAGAAAGCTTGCCAGTAGCTTCTCCTGGGTCGGTGGTTCTTTCTGGGGGTTTTCCCGGGTTCTTCCTCCATCAATAATACTGGCCGCCATGTATAGTCTATTGTGTGGGTCCAATATAAATACATTCAAAGCATTGTTTTGGTTGCCTTCATCAGGAAGATAAGGTTAGTCTATTCCGTAAAATTATACTTGATATATTACTATTAGTTATGCCATCTCTTAAGAACTTGGTCGTCTTAGGTAAAGAATTTGGGTAAGAGGGATAATGTTTAAGGCAATTTATTCACGAAACAAGCCCGGGAGAGGGACCAGAGGTTAAAGGAGAGGGAAATAGAACGGGAAACCAAGGAGCTGATATAATTAGAGAAGGTTAAGATAGAAGTAAAATAAAAGATGCCAAGAAGGAAAACATAACAATAAAAACAGATCCAAAAGGAAAAGATAGAACTAGAAAAACAGGTCAAAAAGGGAAAAAGAGAGGGAGAACATAGAACTAAAACTAGAAAAAACAGGCAAAGTTAGAGGCTTTGGAGATAAAAGAATGATTAAAGCAACGATATCATGAACAAAAGGTAGAGTTAGAAACAGCTAGAACAGGAGAACACGATTCTGCCTCTAGCAAATTAAAGGGTCCTAAATGAACCCCCTTTCAAGATGAAAAAGATAACACGGATAGTTATCTTCATCGGTTTGAGCGGTATGCCGATAACCAGAAGTGGAGTCGAAATGACTGGACACTGCGCTTTATTAAAAGGTAAAGCACTGGATATGTACTCAAGACATCCTGTGTTCAATTACGATGTCCTGAAGGAATGTCTTCTCAATAGGTACGAAATCACTGACCAGGGTTTCCGAAAAAGGTTAGGTAGAACAAGAATGGAGAAACCTGTGGTCAGTTTCAACAATCAGAATTTATTTCATAATTTCCTTGTATGTTTGTGTACATATGTGCATACGTTTAATACATCTTTAATCAACGGACACATTTCGAATATCAAAATATCATTCGTGCAACAAAAACGCAATACTAAACATGATATACAATAGTGAAAGATAATGATATGCATTGTTTTAATTGCCCATGCGATCAGATGAAAATTTCCTATCCATTTTCGTGCAGGATATTGATTTTAGGGCAATACAGATACGTTTAACTGTCATCAAACTTAATATTAGTATGCATGTTTTAATAATATTAGTAAAATGGTTTGCATTAATCCAAGGAAATGGAGTAACAAATGCCATATGAGAGTTGTGTCTGGTCACTGCACTGTTAATGCCAGCTGGCATTTTACATATGTTATGCGATGTTTTACTTGATTTTGTCTTTGACGACGCAAAATGTGTGAATGGTCAGTGAACACTCGAGTGCAGGTAACGCTCCAAATACGAAATGCCCATTCTGTCCAAATACGAGAAGTCCATCCTGCATTCAAACCTTACATACAAAGTAATTTAAACTTACCTCTGCTCGACCTTTTGTCCGCATGACCTCTCAATATATTCTCTCAGAGTATAATCCATGTCAAAGATCTAAATCAATTAAAATAATGATGATGTCCATTCTTGACAACAGAAAAATACACATACTGAAACTCTTTCAATTACAATCAATGTTTTATTAAGGACAGTTTACCTTATGGATGTATGTTTAATATCAAGACTAGTTTCCATCAACAGCTCATTGCTGACCATAACTGCATCTTACAGATTTTCCCTCGAGGTGTGTGTGTGTGTGTGTGTGTGTGTGTGTGTGTGTGTGTGAGAGAGAGAGAGAGAGAGAGACAGACAGACAGACAGAGATATTTGGATTTTAAACGTAGTTTTAACAAATTTTCAATCATATAGCTACGATGTATGCACAGGCGCAGTTGATACCATAACTGCACCTTACAGATTTTCCCTCGGTGTGTGTGTGTGTGTGTGTGTGTGTGAGAGAGAGAGAGAGAGAGAGAGAGAGAGAGAGAGAGAGACAGACAGACAGACAGACAGACAGAGATATTTGGATTTTTAACGTAGTTTTAACAAATTTTCAATCATATAACTACGATGTATGCACCGGCGCAGTTGATAGTGATGTCTCGCACTGGGGTACCATGCCGCAGACATTTAGCATGATGTCCCACACAGTCACATTATCCTGACGCCAGGCCAACCAGTCCTAACACTAACCTCTTAACTCTGAGCGCCAAGCGAGGCAGCGTTTAGTACCATGTTTGTACGTCTTTGGTATGACTCGGCCGGAGATCGATCCCACTGCCTCCCGTATCTGAGGTTGTCTCCAGCATTTAATTTGCGCTGGAAGTTATGTATTCGCTTAAAATATTGTTCAAATAAAATTATATTCTTTGGAATAGAGACTTGGATTGAAAGTGTAATTCCAATAATTATATATCATTATATAGTATTATTATGATTACTAGTCATGCCATCATAAACACATCCACACTTTCAGCGTTGGATTTATTTCAGTATACCAGTATTATTTTTGAGCATTTTATTCATTACGACATGTACTATTAATTCTAAGATGATTTGTTGAATTCAACAATATATGTTTTTTGAAGAAACATTCACTTAACTACATTAGTTTTATACGCAGATAGCTTAACGGTAAATTTAGCACAATTCGCATAATTCAACATTCCTTTTATACATCGGCACTTTGTATAATATCTTGGGAGGGGCAAAGGAATAATGACAAAATGTTTCCATTCGGTA
This sequence comes from Unio pictorum, assembly GCA_030141615.1. Lineage (NCBI taxonomy): Eukaryota > Metazoa > Mollusca > Bivalvia > Unionida > Unionidae > Unio > Unio pictorum. The sequence goes on along the minus strand of JARLTB010000152.1, from coordinate 5,183,169 downwards.
CCATTAATAAAGTACTGACTTAAATTGTCTTATTTTACACCAATTAGTGACTTCTATAGTATTGGTACTGTAATTTACAAACTTTTCTTCTGGAGCTTGTGACACAAAAACTATTTTGAATTAAAAGACTTTACTGACCTTTAAAACATGTATTCATGTGATGTTGCTTTCAGATAATTATGAATGAATTTAACATAGGATCACGAATTATGAGAAACTGTCACTTAAGCTTCAACATCATTCTTGACCGATCCAGTGGCATATTAGTTTGAGCGGCCGCCTCGTATGCGAGAGGCCGCACTTTGGAAACCTATCCGAGTCCTACCAAAGACATAAATTGGTAGTAAAAGAGGCCTTGATGGGCGGTCAACATTATGAGGTTACTGTTAGGACAGGTTGGCATGATGTCAGGATAATGTGACTGGATAGGATATTATGCTACATTACTGCGGCATGATGCTCCAGCTCCAGTCATCACTATAAACTACCACACTGCAGATATGGTAGTGATATGACTGTAAACTTGTTTTAGCTACATTAAAATCCCAAAGAAAGAAAGAAAGAAAGAAAGAAAGAAAGAAAGAAAGAAAGAAAGAAAGAAAGAAGGAAAGAAAGAAAGAAGGAAAGAAAGAAAGAAAAAAGTACTTTCTGAATTGACCAAGTCGACCCCATCATCACCAAAGACATAAAAATGGTAATAGCAGATGCCTCGCTTAAAGCTTGGTATTAAGACGTTATTGTTAGAACTAGCCGGCCTGGTATCAGAATAATATGACTGAGTGGGGCATAATGCTACATGTCTGCGGCATGATACCCCAGTTCTACGCATCACAGTAAACTGCCAAAATGCAAACAGTGTAGCGATATGACTAACATTGTTAAAGCTACATAAAAATTAATCAAACACGCACACACTTCTTGAATTCACTAATCACTAATATTTATTCATATGTGGATAGGCAAAGACCACAGAGTAGTGTTTTCAGAATAGAGAGAAATGATAAAAACAGGTAAGACAGAAGATAAAACCAAGACAAAAAGCACAAATTGAGAAGGTAATAAAAAGGTCTTTGCGAACTTTCATTCTTCAGTTTTCTTGTTTCAATCCATAAAACTTATGTTCTTCTTATGTTCCATTGAACAGAATAACTAGCCTAAACTTAAAACATGCATATTTTCATATAATTTAAACCACTGCTAGAAACAAAACAAATTTCTCCTTTATAAAACTAAACAACATAAATGCTGGACAATATATATATATAATATTCTGTCTGTTTAAAATCGTCCAAAAGGTTAGGTATACTCCAAAAAGAATATGCTATATACATGAGAGCGATGTTAATCTTTACGACCACGAATGCATCCATCTCTTTAGGAGAAAACATGAAAGCTTGTAAAGGCTATGGAAAAAGTAAATAATAGTAAACCAAAAAAGTTTCCATACTATGAACATCATCGTTGTCCCTTCAGAAAGTCTGTATATACAATGTATTCATGTGTCAAAGACCAAATTCACATTTTCACGATTCCGTTGTATGGAACCAAACAGATGATGTATGAATGAGTATGATCGTAGAAGTAGGACCAGAACCGTCTCATCGTATTTGCATACAACGGAAAAGTGCACGGTACGGCTACTACATTGTACTTTACATCAATGTCATTTACGCCAGGAACATACCAACCAGACCATTCTCCGGTGAACCATTGTATCTTGTAAGCCACTATCCTGCCACGGAGAATAAACTGGTCGATATTGATGTTTAAACCAGCAACCCAACGGCAATCACGATTTGGAGGCCTGCTGTATTCAATGCAAGTAGCCTGGGTTGATATGTTGTATGTGACGCAGTCTACGTGCGAGCAAGCCGCCGCAGGATCTGTATTCGTCGCCGCCTCTGTATTTTTGTGCAGCACAAGGAGGATGCATATACACAAGCTATACAGTATTGTGCAGTTTTCCATATTGTTGAGCTGTCAATTAGTCCAAATGTTTTGTTATTGTTAATCCTAATGTCAACCTAGACTTCACTAAGCTGTCCTCTCTCCAATGCGTTTTCACAAGCAATCGTTGCTGAAATAGATTTTTCAGAGCTTAAATACTATGTGCCATCATGTACTTAATTTATACAGGAGACCACGCCCAATCCAGTGAACCTGTACAATGCATTAAAAGTCACATAGCGACAGATAATATTCAACACCGAGTCAAATTTACAGAGCCGATTTCAAATTATTATTCTTTTGGTACGCAGATACAAATTTAAGCTCAAAGAAAACAAAAACAGTTTTACAGCATACACGGTAGAACAGTGAACATGTTTTTCATTAAATAATGCTCATCAACTCAGTGATACATGACATCGAAAATATACACACACACACACACACACACACACACACACACACACACACACACACATTTCAGTGTGGATATCACAAAGATATGTCTTGGAAGCCAATTTCCAGATTATTCACTCGCAGCTTCGCCATTCCTAAAAAAAATTTAGAGTTTTGCCTTAAAGCAGTGAATCTAGATTCAAGATGATAATCCTGATAAAACAAAGCAATCAGTCTTTTCCAAACAAGAGTTTAGTACTCGTGTGCATTAAAATGTACACGCATAATTATTTATCAGCACAAAGATGCTAACCTTTTCATGTGAACGTATTTACATGCATCATTTAGAGTCTTTATATAATACTAGTAAATGGAGATATTTAGAAAGATGTTGTCATGTTCATAAATATTAATTTCTTTGTAATGAGAGCTTTTAGGTCTGCACTCTCTAACCACAGATATCATGTGCAGAAAATGTTGTATCGTGATAGTGTTTTGTTCAGAAATTGTAGTATCGTGGTAGTGTTTTGCGCAGAAATTGTACCAGCGTGAAAAGTTAAATCAGAGTAAATTCTACTCGATTTGCTGAATACCGATGACGTTTCTTTGCTATGGTATACCTCATTAGTAAAAATCGCAGGTACCGTTTCAACAATCATAATTATCCGTACGGATATGCATTGTTTTAATTGCCCATGCGTTCAGATGAGAATTTCCTATCCATTTTCGTGCAGGATATTGATTTTAGGGCAATAAAGATACGTTTAACTGTCATCAACCTTAATATTAGCATTAATCCTAGGAAATGGAGTAACTCAAACACAAATGCCACATCAGAGCTGCGTCAGGTCACTGCAATGTTAATGCCAGCAGACATTTTACATATGTTATGCGAAGTTTTACTTGATTTTGTCTTTGATACGTGAAAATGTGTGAGAGGTCAGTGAATACTCGAGTGCATGTAACGCTCCAAATACGAGATGTCCATTCTGTCCAAATACGAGAGGTCCATCCTGCATTCAAACCTTACATACAAAGTAATTAAAACTTTACCTCTGCTCGACCTATAGTCCGCATGACCTCTCCATATATTCTCTCAGAGTATAATCCATGCCAAAGATCTAAATCAATTAAAATAATGATGGTGTCCATTCTTGACGACAGAAATATATATATCGAAACTCTTTCAAGTACACATTGTATTGCTTTTAATCATGCAATAAGTATTTTATTAAGGACAGTTTACCTTATTCATATATGTTAAATAGTAATCTCTCTCTCTCTCTCTCTCTCTCTCTCTCTCTCTCTCTCTCTCTGTGATATATATTAATATCAAGACTACTTTCCATCAATAGTTCATTGCTGACCATAACTACATCTTATAGGTTTTCCCTCTGGTGTGTGTGTGTGTGTGTGTGTGTGTGTGTGTGTGTGTGTGTGAGAGAGAGAGAGAGAGAGAGAGAGAGAGAGAGAGAGAGAGAGAAGGAGAGATATTTGGATTTTTAACGTAGTTTTAACAACTTTTCAATCATATAACTACGATGAATGCACAATCGCAGTTGATAGTGATGTCTAGCACTGGGGTTCCATGCCGCAGACATTTAGCTTGATGTCCCACCCAGTCACATTATCCTGATATGCGAAGCTTATTCAGTTTGTAATGTCATGTCGTATAAAGATGCATATATTATAACACAGACTTGAAACGTTGCGAATTTTGAACAACAAGTTACTATTAGAATTTAATGTATTAGCAAGTATCTAGAGATTTTTCAGGACCCATTACTAAGACCATTTTGGTTTTTATTGAACCTGACTCGAGTTGACTGCTAGAGCTAACTAAAACCGTCTAGAGCTGTATGTATGTCTGTACGTATGTCCGTACATGTGGTGGAGCCACGAATGTAGACGTAGCTAACACAATGGTGATGTATGCTGTCTGTACGTGTGAATACGTATGACTGTACATGTGGTGGATCCATGAAAGGTGCGCGCGGCCGATACATGTCTGGGCAAACCCAAGGACTCGGTGAAATTGTGCTGTTTGTTCATCAGTTTAGGAATCGTAGAACTGTACAAGGGTCAAGAAACATATGTTTGTTCCAATTGTTGTTTCAATTGGGTACATTTCCATTTACATGAGATTCATTGAATATTTACAGGAGATTATGTGAATCTCACTGACAGTGCATACTAACATTATTAGAAACATATTTGAGATTGTTTGAATCTTAATCGTAGTCCATACATGATATAATGTGAGTCTCTCTTATAGTGCATAATATCCATAGCAGCAAAGAGTGTGGACAGACCGAAACTATTTCAAGCAAACCGAAACCAATTCAGGCAGACAAAAAGAAGAGAAATGGTTTTGGTTTGTCACGCTATTGAGACTCTGTCTCCAGATAGACCCGGCGCTGATGGCGTTTTGGAGACGAATTGTTTCAACCGAATATTTGATCAAGTCCGATACGATATCTTGATCTCGGGTCGTGCAAATTTATCGTTACAAATCCATGTGGAATTGACTGAGCATGACTAAAGAAATTTCTAAAGAGATTATAATCCATATCACCGCCGCACCAAATTTTCCAAATATTTTGTATGTGTGTCAACTCCGTTGAATACAGCAAGAATATTGCAGTTATCTCTGATCACTTTTGGTATTTGTGTGTAACGTTGAGAGATATATATCACATCGGTATTTTTATGCCAACCTCTGGAAAATATCCTAGCTGGATTCTATTGATTGTCGAGCATGACATCATCATATACAACTAAATTGCTAATATTTCCATCAATATCATCAATACTCGGTGCTTCCTCGATATCGGTTATCAATTCAAAAATATCCTCATCAATTTCCGATTTTGCTTTCTCGTTAAAATCCTTTAACACCTCGTAACATCGCTGATCGTCTACACTAGGGGCTACTAAATACAACTTATCCCATTTTATCCATCTCGTTATTAAAGTAAGTGACAACTGCGTTTTGCCGCTTCCAGATGGTCCGATTATAATCATACGAATAGAATTTGGTAGCGCTGCATGATGTTTAACAGGCTCTCGTGTTTTTGTCGCCAAACAATCAATTACATTCATGTTATTATAAATATATTATGGATCTATATTGTGTGAAATGTAAGAAGAATACTAGCACAAATGACTTGACGACGATTACAACTAAAAATAACAGATCAGCACTTGCTGGTAAGTGTGTACAATGTGGTACCAAAACATTTAGATTCGTTTCTATGAAATCTGGAGATTTTTTTTTAAAAAACGAGAAGGTGATATTGCAGCCAAGTTAGTCAAACTTCCAGGAACACCATGGGAAAATATCAAGGAGAAAAACACATTCCATTATTGTGGACCGGGGACCAGACTCGATATCAGACTCGATGATCAAAACCAACCCCGACCCGGTGAAAACCCAATAAACGCCATTGATAAGGCGTGTCATGCTCATGATCATGCTTATTAAAGCAGTAATCTGCAACATAGACATATCGCAAATGTGAACTTCATTCATGCGTTGAATTCAATCACTGATAAATACTTCAAAGAAAATTTGGCTTCATGGTTGATAAAATCGGCGATGAAAAGTAAATTGATGTTGGGTGCTGGTAATTAATAACATCATGGAATCTATTTATTATTATCCAAGAGGATACTGGAGTGGTAAATCAGCAATCAGTAAACTCGCTAGCACCGCAAAGGTGAAAAATAATACAGCAGCGGAATGGTTATCCAAACAGGCGATATGGCAAATTTATCTACCTCCGGCTAAACAAATTATCTTCTCGCATGTTGATGTCGGCGCACCTAACGAGGTTCATCAGGCTGATATATTATTTCTGACGCATGATGGTGTTTACAAGTATGCGCTAACCATAGTTGATGTTGCAAGTCGATACAAAGAAGCAGAGCGGCTAAAGACAAAATCATCAACTGAGGTGGCTTCTGCGTTTGAAAGGATTTATCGACGAGGTCCTCTGCATTGGCCAAATCTACTACAAGTTGATCCTGGCAAGGAATTTCAGGGTGCAGTGTTATCAACAAATGAAGCATCATAATGTCACCAACAGACGAGGACATACTGCACTACATCGCGATCAGGCAATTGTTAAACGATTTAATCGGACACTTGCTGAGCGGTTATATGGATATCAATACGCGAAGGAATTTATTCAGGATAAACGATCTCGTGAATGGGTCAAGAGATTACCAGGCGTAATTACCGCGCTGAATAATGAGACTACTAGAACAATTAATATGAAACCTAACAACGTAATTAAAAAAAAGTATATACCTGTAAAACTGTAAAATGATTTTTTCAAAACAATCAATACTCGGCAATGTCACTGTTAGATATTTATATGAACCAGGAGAGCTCGAAGGCGGTAAAAAAAGAGCTACAGATCCTATTTGGAGTGTTACTGCACATAAAATATCTAGTATAACGAAATCTACGGGTAGACCGCCAGTCTATAGATTGGATTCAACTGCTCCTCAGCGAGGATTTACTCGTGAACAACTACAAGTGATACCCGAGGATACTCAATTATCGCCACGTGGTTTTAGCTAGCGCCTCTGCGTCTGTTGCACTCAAGACGAGACAGCATCACATTATCTCTGGTATGACCAACACTGCTATTCTTTCTGTCTACGGTAAATTGGCTGGGGTCTTTATCCGACCAACACCAACGCATTATGCAATTGCAACTCGCGCAGTGATTATTCGGTTGTTGTTTCAGTGTGATTATAAATTCGGCATCAATATCAAATTTTCTGTTATTTTTTGGTCTTGTGGTTTGTAACCAGAGAGTATTTTTCAGATTATATCATATGCTAACAATATTGTAGTGTCATTGTAGTCTAAAACAACTCTTCGAATTTGATTTATTCATCGTACTCTGGACACTGCGAGATAAACTAAATTCGACCACTCGATGCGATTATCTATAATCCAAACAATTGTATCGGATATAGTCAACCCTTGCGAAGAATGCATCGTCGCTGCGGATCCTAGCTTCCATGGGGATTTATCAGCACGCAATGCATCTTCGACGAAATTCATAACAACTAACACAACATCATTTAACACGAGAATCTGATCTCTGTACCTAACTTTGTCAGGAGTGGAATATCAAATTCGATATTTTCTCCTCGTGTGTCCTTGGGACTATAACACAATGGCAGTGGAAGTGTTGAAAATTTTTCTTTATGCGTGTTAAATAACTTCATCTGAAGTGTACCTCTATCTTTCTACTTGCCACTATCAATTCGTTTGGTCTCCACGCTTCCCAAAAATCATTTAATGGTGTTTCTGAAATTATTTCACGCGCTATTTCACACTGGATTCTATCCGGTTGTAATCTAATTAGTTTCTTGAACTCGCGTAATTGTTTATCAAGTGCTCTATGATCAGTACTAATTTCTTCATAATAGTATACAAAATTATTCATCCAATTACGTAGAGACAAACCGAGAAACGGTGGTGGTTGACCATGATCGCCACACATTATCGCTTTTGTATTCACTAGCAATAACCAATCAAGAAACTTTTGTAATACATCTAACGACACTGCATATCTCATCCCAAATGATGATTTCAGGAATATATTTCTCGCCCATTCGATCAGGAGTCTATTCGTCACCTTTCCATCGAAAGAAACTATGATAAATGCAAGCATTAATTCCTCGTTGATTCATCTCTCTTGCAAGTCTGTGTGTTGGTGTTAGCACAATCATGTGTGATTTCCCTCGAAATAATTCGATCGCACGAGTCGTCTTCCCTGACCCACCACAACCGTTTAAGTAACTGGTTTTATATCTACATATTGGATCGGAACACAACGGTGCATTAGATAGCTCTGATATCTGATTATTTTTCAAGTAATTGTTTTCAATTGTAACATCTGCTGAATTGGAATAATCACGCAGTATTTCCTTTTTAATACTCCATGATCCCCAACTCTCGTCTGAATTAGTGAATATATCCACTGCTTCTTTATGTTTTACGTCTATATAAAATGAATCAGTGGCGCCTCTAACTGCGGTGTCAAGAAATCTATTTATCATCGAAAGTAAATTAACAGAAGCATAAGCCAGCATAGACGACCTTAAGTACGTAAATTGAGGATTTTCTCCGTCGTTATAAGTAACAATTGTACCGAATTTGGTTCCATCTGACAAGAAAGCGTCTTTACGATCGATGTATATACCCCTAGATGTTACATCTGCGATTATAAAATCGTAATCAGCATCATCTATAATCAGCCGCGAAGAATATCATTTGTGGTCGTATTTTCCACCCTGTGTGAACTTACCAATTATTCTTCTATCGAAATCTTTTGCGTGTTTATTTCTAACTTCAAAGATTTCTTTTGACCATTTCACGATATATTCTTCGTCGAGATCGGGGAATTGTTTTTTGTTTTCGGTGATTATACTATGTAGACTATCGGGTTGTGGTAACCAGATTTCAGTTTGTTTCCAATATGATATAATTGCTTCACTGATAATCAGCGATATCAGCATTTTAGAATCAATCATATACCGTAATGACACTATTGGCATCCAGTGTTTTTCAGAGATGTGTCTACCAAACCAAATATAACAGCACGGATGAAGTCCTTTAGCCTGTTCAAATGATACCACACGAGCGAATCCGGTTAAATCAAAATCGGACAGTGGTCCATTAATCGCAACACAGGTCATCTCGTGTGTGGGATGTCCAAATCTTTTGAAGTACTCAGAACACTCTCCATACCCAAGAAAACTCCCTGGATAACACGCAATCATATCAACCGAAATAATACTTTTAGGGTCGTATTTTGTATTCCATAACCTACCATGGTCATATTCTACGCAGCTTGATTCGATATCCGAGAGAAATTCTGCTCTTGCTGGTTTCCATAGATTTCTCTTTCTCGTGAAATGAGCTGCAACAGACGGTATTATAAAACAGTTTGTCAGTAATTGTTCGTCGTGTTCCGTTGAAAAACCACTAGCTAGTTTTTTCATCTCGTTGTGGAGGGCTTCAGTACGAAATAATTCGCCATTGGGTTTTACAAATTGATCGAATTTACCCTCTTCGTCTTCAAACCTCTGAAATAATCACACTGACACAGGATCGTTTTTACTCGACTAAAAAAATGAAATCAAATAAATTTCCCGTGTAATATTTTATTTTTCTATCCCGCGAAAATATTGTCACTGTGGATGTCCAAGTGTGTGCATTATGGTCAATAATTTTGATTGGAGATCCTCTCGATTTATATTTCGGTTCATATAATATCTCACCTGTTACTGTCTCTACAGATATTGGGAATGTTAGCATCCGCTTTAACGCGGCCACATTTTGAATTGTTGCTCCGCTCTCCTTCACTGGTCATCCCCATTCATTTATTTTTTGCGTCTTAGATCCGTCAATTTGTTTCCACGCAACGCATTTGTAAAATGCTCCATTATTCGTTCTGCTACACAATTCAACGAAGAATATTTCATGGGTTTTAAGTTTTCAACACTCGGTTTATCATTTATCGGATAGATCCCATAAACAACCGCGGTTACAGGATAGGATCTCTCGTGGTTCGGTTTGTCAATCCCAGTCAGAATTCCTGGTTTGGAATCCTGACTCACAGTGACAGTTCTCTTATTTTTCAGGATGGGTTCAAATTTGTCGCGTATAATCCAATTCCCCGTTTCTGAGCGGATAATGAATTTCACTCTAAAAAAATACTTTTTCTTGGCAAGATGTGAGATTATTACTGCTGCTCTTTCGTCGTCCGTGATAACATCAACACTACCATCAATTCGAAATGTTGACCAACAGTGAGATGCTCCATCGCGCTTGAATTCATTAAAACCATCACGGATTCTACCCAACATGCTTCTATCACTTATTAGAGCCCTTTGGTACATCAGTAGAGACTCTATCGAGATTGAATTTAACATTTTTCCAAGGCTTAATTTTCGATAATCTCTCGAACTCCTCCATATTATAATTAAAACAAGTATTTAAATAAAGAATTTATCATATAATGAATCATTGAAAATGGCTTATGATATGATCAATAACCGCTTGTAACAAATCATGCAGAAATGAATTATGTGGATATCATTTACAAAGCGTACGTCGTGGAAGCTTAGGGCCCTAACTTTGCATACGATGTGGGATAGGTGTGCGTGGTAAGTCGCAGTTATGTCTGAATTGCGGGGTAAGCGATACAGATATCTAAAGCGCTATTATGATAAGAGAATCAAAGATTCCGTTAATAACTCAAACAAAACATTTCAACAATGACTCTGACTCTGTCAAAGACAAAATCATAAGAGCACCTCAAGACAACATTGATAGATTCTCAAGTAATAATTAAACCAAATAATGAATTAGACAAATGATATTATAGTAGTATATAAATGAACCAAGAAATTCAATCACATCCAATGATTACCAATTATGATGCATCTCGTGACGGTATTGTCAGACACCGCAGGCTGACGAAATCAGTCGGTTTTGATAATAATCAGTTGTATTTGATGTTTAGTGCTGGAGGGAAAAATATTACTGTCACAGAATCGTCTATGAGGTATTTAACGGATTGATCAAGGATGGTCTTGTTATTGATCATATCGATGGATGTCCTCAAAATAACAGATTGGATAATTTACAAGCAATAACACAAATTGAAAACACCAAACGAGGAGGGACTGGAAAGCTCTCGAAAAATGCGAAACCTATAAAATCTTTCAATACAGAAAATAACGAAGAAAGAGTATTTCAATAAATGAATGAAGCTGGAAAGTATTTCGATATTTGTATACCCTCAGTACGAAAAGTAGCAGAACGAATATATCAATCAGTGATTTCCAAGAGAACCGGACATAGAATTCAATTTACATATGTCTGAGTTCTGTTCTGTATTGTATATGTGTAACACCACATGGAATAAATCGTGTGGGCTAGTGTGTATACGGTTTTGAAACAACGATAACTCTTTTGTTGTAGTCACGTATCTCAATGGGATTCATTGACGACTGAGTGATTTTTGTGTGGTTTAATGTTCACCAAGCGGAAGTTTGTCAACAGGCACCGCATAATGCAATGTTTGGGAGAATCTCTTGTTGTCATTACTGAGCCTAGTCCGTTAAACCCTTCACGTGATACACATAGATCGTATTTAAAATTATAGACTTGTAGATTACGAATACTAGTGTATGACATACACGGATGGGATCTAGTCCTGGGGCCCATCGTTCGAATCTCGTGGCAGGCATTATTGTCGACGGTACCTATCGGAAGGTTTTCCTATATAATTGGGGCTTTAAGCTATTCGAAATTTCAAACCGTGAAACCACCATACCCCGCACACCGTCACACAATGTGAATGTGTTTTTGCATTCAACCCGGGGTGATTTTGATGGGGGTATGGTGGTTTCAGTTTGAATGTAGAACAGCCCCGTGTATGTATGTGATGTGTGTATATCGTATCATTTCATTGTAAATATCATTATGAAAATACTTGTAAATACCATATCATTTCATTGTATATATCATATCATTTCTTTGTATATATCATATCATTTCATTGTATATACCATATCATTTCATTGTGTATACCATAACATTTCATTGTATATATCATATCATTTCATTGTAAATACTAATATGTAAATACCATGTATATATGTATATATCTATATGTAAATGTGACGTCCATTCACCACGCATACCTTCTTGGAGTTCTAACCCGTTATTTGACGAGTTAGATCTCCTCTCGAAGACTATGTTTCGTGGTATCTCTGGGCCCGGTCAGATGTGAATAACACCTGAGGGGTTCCAAATGAGTATGTGTTGTCTTGTGTGTAAATATATATATATATATATATATATATATATATATATATATATATATATATATATATATATATATATATATATATATATATATATATAATATGTAAATATGTATATATCAAAAATGAAAACGGGTCAACATTGCCCCCCAATTTTTTTGTTTATCATATTAGATATATAATATTTCATATAATTAATTTCGAAAATATGAATGTCATTATTAATGAGATTTCAAATTTGAAAAATCAAGGAATTCAATTGTCAGATAAATTAGAATGTAATCAGATTCTCTCTGAATTTCCAGACATTGATGATAGCGCTCGGAATAATAGATATGTACTTCCAAGAGAATATGGACTGATCAAACGAATTCAACACGCAGTAAATAATTCCCTTGCATTCTGTAACGACATCAATAAGTTCGTCCCGTCATTCACTGCTGTCGAAAAGGTCAGAAGTCAGTTGGGGAAACAATATGAAATCAAACGCACAAATAACTCAAAAATCAAATCAATACAAGAGATTATCCGCAAAAATGAAAATTCACCCTCTTGATTGCTTCAACACAGTGAATGAAATTCTCACCATGGATAATTGACACTCTAAACACAAACCATACATGTTTGCAAGTATGAATATATACAGGTACGGAACAGAAATTCTATAGACAGGTATGCGCTTACTCACGTAGAACTAATTTGTATAGAGATGTGATTTAATCACTACGCGGAAGTATGAACACAGTATCGGGGGTGAGTTTTCACTTACAATTTAGATCGTATATTATATTATAATGGTAGGTGAAGCACTAACGACTAAATTAGAACGTGAACGATAAGCTGCGATTAAGAAATTTATTCCGATTCGTGATTCCGTTCGAAATAAGCTCCATACGAAACAAGAATTTCAAACTGATTTAACAACGGAAACCTAACAATTATTCAAACCAATAACCACTGCAACGGTGAAAGTCGTATCGACCACTGAGAAAACCATATGGTGAAATATTCCTGAGGAACAACGAGAGAAAAAACCGGCCCTTCTTCCTATACCTAAACAAAAATAGCAATGGAAACTGAACAAACACAAAAGTCTTTAAAAACACTTCCTGGTGATATAATAGCTACTGAACGACTTCATAGACAATGTGAACGAGAGCAACAACGACTAGAACAGGAAGAAAAGGGAAATATTATTGAAGAAGAAGAAGAGGGGGAGGAACAACAACAAGAGGGTGATATTATTGAAGAAAAAGAAGAAACTGAGAGAGAGAGAGAGAGAGAGAGAGAGAGAGAGAGAGAGAGAGAGAGAGAGAGAGCGAGAGAGAGAGAGAGAGAGAGAGAGAGAGAGAGAGAGAGAGAGAGAGTACATCTACCTTAAAAGATATTTACGGAAGAAGCGATGAATAAATTTAAAAATTGCACGGATGATGAATTAGCTGATTTTACTGTTAATTCATTACCAATAAAAGACAAGATGGAGCTGAAGACTATATAAAAACCGCTAACACCTGATATAGAAAAATATTTTTGGCAAAACACGGTGGAATTAGAACCTCAAAAGATAGTATAATGTGTATATGAATAAAATATAAAAAAATAAGGAGTGGTCAACAACTATATGATCGAAAAGAAGATGATGCTGATGCACAAGGTACAACTGGTTATAGTAGTGGGAATGAGTTATCTCAGAATGGAACTCCAAGGGGGGTTTTAGGTAGTGGTCTAGTTCGTTGTCCTAGAAATATTTTCGGGGATATATCATGATTAGAAGTTCTCGTAGGAGGGAGACGAGCTGTAAAAAAACTCACCGGAAATAATTAATGATGCAGCTGATATCTGCAGACGATTATTTGAGGGTGGTATCATGGATATTAGTGTATATCAAGAGTTTATTGATGAGGTAGCGGATGGTCACCACAGTGATTAAATCACCACATTAGATAAATAGCATTTAAATAAGGTGATCATGCACTACAACCAAAACAAACCAACCATGGTCTATGTAGTAAACTCACGATTGCCTGTTTATAGAGCGCACTATAGAGATGGTCTCGGAAATACCATTGCAGGGTTATTTACAAGAATGGCTCCAAAAATAACACCAATCGCAAAACAATTATCAATGAAAGCTATTACTGTTATTCGTGATAAGGATATTAGCGCTGTTGGTGATATTGCCGGAAAGCATTTTCCGCGGCTAAAGAAAAACTAATAGCGTTAGTTCGGCGAAGAAAGAAAACACCGATGACGAAATCACCGATGACTTCGTCACTGGGATCACTACCATCTACGGAAATTATGCCTGCAAGTATTAGCAAATTAATAAATAACGCAATGGATCAAAATAATAGCATCACTGAGCAGCGCCCCTGATAATATTACTGTAAATATGATAGCGGAAAGTGGCTTGAAATCGCGATAATAATATGTTAAAATCGGCTTCTGATACAGCGTTCGATATGGATGCCCCAGTGCCCAAGAATGAATCTGTACGCGATTATCAATTACATTTCTATCATGCAGTACAACCGGATCTTCGATCAAGAATCGAACTTCAGGTCCATGATACCAGCAAATACTTTCTACCCTCTGAAGTGTTTATCGAAGTAGAAGGAGAAATTGTAGCAAATGTTGCAACTGATACACCATAAGCAGATGATCAAAATGTCCAAGTTGATTTTGTCAATAATGGTATCATGGTGCTATTCGAAAGTGCTAGATATATGATTGATGGAAGAGAAATCGAATCTATAGAATGTGAGGTTGATGTTGCCACAACAATAGTGGGGTTGGCAAGATACTCCGATGATTATACAAGATCGGCAGGTCCGTATATGATGTTCTCTAAGGATCTCACTGATCACGCTGAACAAATTCAGTATACTAAATTGATGACACCAAGATATACTGCAGCTAATCCACAACCAGTTGATTCTCTTGTACACGAGGATAGACCAGCTGCTACCTTTGATATTATAAAAAGCGTTAATTCCAATTACAGCTTGGGGTTTGCAACACGCGTATCAATGTTGCAAGGACAGTGTCGACAATTTTCATGCGCGATTCCACTGCATCATATTTTCAGATTTTGCAGAAATGTTAGGAATGTTATCTTTGGAGCGAAGCATACAGTAGCACTCGCGCGAAAGGGTAATGATAATGATGCAATCTGGCGTGGTGCTGGTGTTGATGATGGTAAAGTCATTATATCAAAACTATCTCTGTGGATGCCAGTAATGACTCCATCAATCATCGCAGAAGAAAAAGTACTATCGTTTATGGATACAGGCGGCAAATCATTGCTAACAACAATGGCTAACAACAACAACTGATACCATGGATTCTAATATTGATGATACACTTACATGGCACCTGGTATCAAAACAAGGTGTTTCAGCTCCGCGTCATATATGTATTGCGTTACAGGATAGGACGCGATTAAATAACCAAACACGCAGCCATATGATAACTGATCAAATAGGTGTTTATAAAGTATCATTGAGAATAAACGGCCAACAGGAACCGTCCGAGGATATACTACTTGATTACGGAACCAACCAAATTGCACGCGCGTATCATCGTTTGTTGACATTTATTGGACGCGATAATAATGTGGATACTGGTCTGCAAGTATCACGATTTGATTTTAGAAAACGATATCCCGTCTATTACTTCTCGCTGGAACATCTTGACTTAATAAGACAATCCGTAGTTGACATACACTTCAGAGCTCGTGTAACTCGCCCTGTTGGTGCTGGTGGTGTTGTCACTATCCCGAATTACAGAGCAGTTGCTCTCATATTCAGTGACAAGTCAATGCTACTCGAAGGTGCTGGTGGACGAATGAGAGTAGTTGATGCACCAGTGGAAAATATGTAATGTAACAATTAGATCAATCTGTTATTAAATAAAATGTCATATATTCATGTTAGTGTTACGTTAACTCCCGATCAAATTAATAAATTGCAATCGGAGCTATAAAAAAATGTGGAACCACAATATCGCTGAAGCACATTCAGATGTCTGGTGGTCAGAATAAACTGTCGCTGACAGCTCGTCAGATAAAACACTTCAATGATGCCATCAAAGATAAAAAAAAAAGGTATTCAGGTCACTCTCTCTACGGCCGCAATTAAGAACATGATAAAATCAGGTGGTATATTCCAACTTTTCGCTGCGTTACCAGCGTTGATTGCGGCCACGGTCCCAGCGGTAGCTAAAGCCTCCGCGCTAGGAGCCATTGGTACAGCGGCAGGGATGGCACTAAAGAAAGCTACTGGACAGGGATACAAAAAAGAAACGATCAGAAAAGGGTCTAAGACTACCAGGAAGTCCGTATTCATGGTACAGCGGAAAGGACCTGAGACTAGGAACAGTTTACTAACTCGAGAACCGAAGGTTCCATCGCAGATATCGCCGATGTCAAATTCTGATTAAATCGACACTGCTACAAACTAACGATAAAAAAACTTTAGAGGTGTCTTTATGAGAGATCAATTACCACAACAACCAAACAACGCTGAAAACGGTATCGTTAATCTCGATAAAGCGGACCTGGAACTCACTGGGTTGCATACGCGATTGATCCGCGCGCAATTGTTTATTTCGATTCATGTTGATTAGCACCGCCTAAAGAATTTATGCGTTATATAAACCGCTTAAAAACTCCTATCTGGTATTCTACGCTACCAACACAGAAAATGAATGACCCACCAATATGCGGTATAGAAGTATTGAATGAACGCTATTTCATCATCGGGAAAACCACCACATAAAACCGTATACGAATATAAGAGTAATCGATTTTTAGAGAGAAATTATATAACATAACATTTTTAATATTTGGGGGAGATCTTTATCAAACCTGAAAAATACACAACGGAAATATCTGCAACCGGTGATGTAAAAAAAATAATCGAAGATGAAATATCTGAAATGTTATACCTCGCAAGTGTTGATCCCAATGAAAGAGTTGTATTTCAAGATCGTCAGGGTAAATTGAAAACGAGTAATGTTTCACTGGATGATATCTTAGTTAAACAACGCGACGCAGTAGAAGATACTATCCCGTTGTTTTCCGATCAGGGTAACCTCAAACCGGGTGTAATTGTTTCAACAATTGTGGATAGAATTAACAATTTAGAACCATTAAAACATCTACGCGACGAATATGACGACCATATAACTAAATTCGATCGGTTTTCTGAATTACAAAGAAATATAATTGACAATATTGACAAACCTCTATTAGATATCTTTGGAAATCCACCGGTGACCACACCGAAACTCACGGAGATAAAATCCTACATGGATAATTTGTCAAAGTTGCCTTCCGATTATGACGCTCATATCGAACAATTTACTATGTTACCTAAACTTTTTTTAAAAAACCGATGATACCGTCGAAAAATTGTTTGGTAAAAATGCTAAATCCGAAGAAATCAAAACAGATCTTGCTGATATTATCACGAAACTCGATGAAATAAACGCGAGTAATCGGCGAATAGAAGTTGTTCGCGAAGATATTAAAACGACCAACGATGTCATCAGGGATGATCTACCGAGGATGATAGAAAAACTTGAAAAAATAAAAATCCCTCACGAACCAACATCGTAAATAACGTGCACGCGATCCAACACGGATCATTTACGTGGACAAAATCCACTAACATATTAAATATCACCGCAGCCGTCAAAGGTATTTATCGATTAACACTAGTGTCGCCGACTCAATTTAATATTTCATCAACAAGTTCATCTGGGGTCAACAATATATCAACGATCATCGACAAAGGAACAACTAAAAGATTAACAATAGCATCCACTGATAATAATTTGGCTAGGGTTTCAGTAACATGGTATGTGGAATTCGTAGCGGATTTAAGTAAACAACTGAATTGAATTCGCTGGCGAATTTAACACTAGCGAATTTAACGCCAGCAATTTGAAATATATTATAATAAATACAATGTCATCATTGGCAACGTCACAGCAGTATCGCTATGATCAGGTCAGAGAATTTCAAACTAAACTCAAAACACTCACTGAGGAGTATCAAGTAAAAATAAAAAAAATACCGACGAAGAACTACCGCAGTTGATGTTACCGTGTACTCGGTATCAGGTGTAATCACCGGAGCCGGTATAATACTCTCCTCGGTGACAATGATTGTCCCGATAGTTGTTCCGATTCGTATATCAGCGGCGACAACAATCGCTGAAAATATTTCAATAATAAGAAAAAAATATCATCATGCAGCCAGCGTAAACTACAAGACTACGTAGTTAAGTTCCATGTTGTTTCAACCGCATACTCCCAATTATCCTCGATGATATCATCCTCCTTCGATGATACATTAATATCCGATAATGAGTTTTAAGCGATGGTACGTGTTTATGATTCCGCGATGACAAAATTAGAAAAACAACATGAGTATAATAACAATGGCAACATCGCAAGAACTACTTCAACGAATAGCGGAAAATAGCACACCGGTGAAAACCAGCATGATCTCAATAAGCTCAACGAATCTTGAATTCAGTGTCAATTTCCCTACTGCGGTTCCAGTTAAGGAGATAGCACTAGCAAAACTACGAGTGTATCACAGTTGGCCTAACATTAGATCAGCACCATTCGGTGGTCAACAACCGAATAATTCCTTGGTGTTTGCGAGTAAGAATAAACAAGACGGGACTCCTGACTGGAACGTTGTTTCACTACCATCTGGGTTTTACCAAATTGAACAAATCAATAACGAATTACAACGCAGAATAAAATCCATTACTGGAAAAGAATCGAAAATGGCTATAACGGTTCATGAACCAACACTATCATCTGCCATTGAGATAACCTAGCACGGGTATGTCGTAGATATCTATCAGAGTTCTATAAGGACAATATTGGGTTGGCCTGAAATAACACCTCCACCTGAACCGAAAAAAGTCTGATTATGTTACGGATAAATTTTTGTTTGTTTGTTTGATTAGGATTTTTAACGTAGCTTTAACAATTTTTCAGTCATATCGCTACGATGTCTGCAGTGAGGCAGTTTATAGTGATGTCTAGCACTGAGACATCATGCCGCAGACATGTAGCATGATGTCTCACCCAGTCACATTATCCTGACACAAGGCCGACCAGTCCTAACACTAACCTCTTAATGCTGAGCGTCAAGCGAGGCAGCTGTTAGTACCATTTTTGTAAGTTTTTGATATGACTCAGCCGGGGATCGAACCGACGACCTCCCGCTTCCGGGGCGGACGCTCTAACCACTAGGCCACCGGAGCGGTTGTTACGGATAAACAATCATACCATGAAATTACCACATCAAATAAAGAACACCTCCTCGATATAAAAAGTCAACACTGCCGGGTAGTTATTTTAATTTGGTTGATCAGGATTCCGCCTTTTGGAGATTTAAGGTTGGACAGACTCCAGAATCAATTACATATATAAATATATATCATAACAGAATTATTGAATACTTTAGAGAGATCAATCAAGAACACAGTCAACAACTACAACGACTACAACAGGCTTTCCATGAGTCTAATCGGAGTGAAATCATTAAACGAATTGAAATATTAAATCAACATGTTCCGACATGGAATATATCAACCAGCGAGTAATTCAACTAATAATTGATCATAGCGATGGCAATATCAAACTCACTACCAATCCAATAATCTAATTGATTTACGAGGTGAGGTTTTACAAATTAGCCTGTTTGTGAAATCCTAAATTGCTAGCAATTTCAAGGGTTTTCAATTCGTCTCCAAAACGCCATCAGCGCCGAGTTTGTCTGGAGACAGAGTCTCAATAGCGTGACAAACCGAAACCATTTCTCTCTGTTTTGTCTGCCTGAATTGGTTTCGGTTTGCTTGAAATAGTTTCGGTCTGTCCACAATCTTTGCTGCTTCGTTTGAAACGTATCTGCAGTCAATGAGGTTTCTTGAATCTGTATTTCATATTGAATTTATATTTTTGGTTTATTATCAATGTGTAAATGTTCGTGTAGAGAATTTGTATCAATCGTATGTTGAGAGCGTGTGAGTATCATTATATTTATACACCATAAATTTTCTTTATTATGTCATGTCATAATTTACCTTCTGCCACACATTGTGTTTGTTATTCATTTAGTCAAAAGCCCGCTATGGGGCCCCGAATGGCCGAGTTGTCAAAAGCGCTCTCCGTTAGTTACGGATCACTGCCGTCTCATATCTGTCTGCATGGGTTCGAGTCTAAGATTCGGCTAATGTAGTTGTTGTTGTCGTTGTTGTAGGGTTTAACGCCATATTTCAGCACACGATAGGCTATACGTGGCGGCCAGTATTATTGATGGAGGAAGAACCCGAGAAAAACCCCAGAAAGAACCACCGACCCACGAGAAGCTACTGGCAAGTTTTCTCACATAACTACATGAGCCGAATTTTAGACGCGAACCCACGCAGACCGAGTTGAAATGGCAAGTATCCGTAACGGAAAGCGCTTTAAACCGCTCGGCCACACGGGGCACCTTGCTAATGTAGTTATGTGAGAAAGCTTGCCGGTAGTTTTCACAAGCAATTGTTGCTGAAATATATCTATCAGAGTTGTAATGCTCTGTGCTTTACTGTACTAGTCGTGATTATTTTATACAGGATACCGCGCACAATCCAGTGGACCTGTACAATCCATTAAAAGTCACATATAGCCAGATGACATCCGTTCCCCGATTGACCTAGTGGTCTGAGGCACTCACTGTTATAGATCACTGATATATCATCTCTACATGTTTGCCTACGATGGTTCTGAAGCATCTCATTTCAAGTGCCTGGATTCTTCGTTGTAATTCTGCTGTCAGGGTCCAGGCTTCACGTGAATATAAAAAGACTGAGATGACTAGTGCATTCAATAGTCTGATTTTAGTTTTCAGACATATAGTCTTGTCTCTCCAGATGGGTCTTACCTATGACATAGCTGCCGTTGTTTGTGATGCTCGTGACAAAATGTCCGTACTTGATCCCTCTTCGGTGATTATCGAACCAATATATTTGAACTGAACCACTCTTTCCAGTTCCTGTCCTTTGAATTTAATATTGGCTGAGATTTGTTTGCCACTATTTGTAAGCAGCTTTGTCTTTTCAGCGCTTATCACCATGTCAACCTGGAATATATTTCATCTAGGTTTTTCACTAAGATGGCAAGTTCGTCTTCCTTGCATGCCAGCCTATTAATGTCGTCTGCAAAGCGTAGTTTGGTGATGTTACGCCCTCCAATGCTGACTGTCCCACGGTATTTTTCCAGGGCTTGGTTCATGAGGCGCTGTAAGTTTATGTTGAACAGCGTGGGTGAGAGAAGACAGAATTGACGTACTCCAACTATTGTCTTGAACCAGTACCCCACAGAACCTTGAGCAATTACTGCACATGATTGATGTCTTGTTGATGTTCTGAGTACTTTTCACATAGAACACTCAGATTGAATATGTGTTTTGTTGTGCTTTTTCCACTCCAAAACCCTGCCTGTTCTTCAGCGATTATTTCTTCTGCTTGCGGTTTCAGTCTGTTCAAGATGATCTTCAGTATCACCTTACTAGCATGGTTGACCAGACTGGTAGTTGTGTAATTTCGGCACAGCTTGAGATTGCATATTCTGGGAAGTGTTATAATCATTGACTGGGTCCACTTTGTTGGCCATTCGCCTATTTGTTTGGAATGCTTTTATACTGTTATTCTTTGTCAGAGTGCTATATATTTCTGTGCACGTTTGTCCAATCCGATCTTCTTTTGCTTACTTCAAGTTTTTTCTGACATTCTTGTTTAGTTCCCGGTAGTCCATTGCCCCTGTTGTGTGTCTGGTGTTTTTGAGTTCTCTGCAGGCATCACACAGATTAAGAATCGCTTCTGTAACACGTTTTTCTTTTCTTTGGGCGATGGATGCCAATATTGTCATGACAGTGTTGAAAGTGTATGTCATCCCTTTATCATCAACATCCATCACTGGGAATGGAGCAAATATGTCTTAAATTGTGGCTTGAAATGACTTGCAAATGTTAGGGTCCTTCAGTTATTCAAGATTGAATTTGAGCATGATTTTCTTGGGCTTGGTAATTTTCTTCAGCCTCACTAGGAAGATCATAATGACGAGGTCGAGATCACTCCCAACATCAGCACCTGGGAACGTTCTTGTTGTTGCTCTATCGATGCCAGATCGGTAACGGATTTGAACCAGAATGTAGTCGATCTGGTTATGATGGGTTTCCATTTGGTGCGTGCTATGTCCAGCATCGTGAAGCGTTATTTTGGCCAAGAGTGTTGCCTAGTACCAAGTTGTTGTTGCTTGCCAACTCAAGCAGTCGTCTACCTCTTTCATTGGTAAGCTCATTGCAAGAAGGTCAAAAATGATCATCGCAGTCTTATAGAACATCTTTGCCAACTTTGGCATTCCAGTCTCCTTGGATGATGATGATGTCTATTTTTATTTACCATGTTTATAACACCCTAGATTTTGTTGTAAAACTCCTCTATTTCTTTATCAACATGATCAGAAGCTGGAACATATACTTGGATAATTGTGGTGCTAACGGGAAATGCTTTCAGACGAATGGAGATGATTATGCTAGATATGGGGCGACAGATCCCTTGATGGATTTGTTTACAAGGAAGCATACGCCATTTATGGACTTGTCCAATACTCCACTAAAGTAGAACATACGCGTATCAAAAAGAAGTGTTCTCAGGGAAACAGTAGTATTAGGGACCAGAATCCCACTGCTAGAAGACACGGCAGTAAAGCAGAGAGGCTTTGGGTTTCCACCAGACTCATTATTCATAAATAAATCGAAGGAAGAACCAAACAAGAACGTCCCAAACATAGTCAATTAAGCCAAATTATCCCACTACAGTACTAAGATCACGGAGAGGTCCAGCTGCAAAGAGCTATTTGAGATAACTAATAAACTAATTTAAAGGAACAAATGTACACCACTTCCAACTCCCTTCTCTCCAGCAGATCATCCGGACCTATTTGCAAATTGCTTCCGTGACAAAGTACAAACCATTAGAGATATGCTTGATAACACAATTCTAACTAACTTGTTGTCGCCATACAGTTACGATACAGATATGCATAGACAACCATTAGGAGCATTTGAACCTGTCCCTATGAATTTAATAGGGAAAATCGTTAATGAAAAGTGTACCAAAGTCATGTAAACTTGATCCAGTTCCAACATCACTGCTGCTTAAATGCTTAGACAAAATATTGCCTTCACTAACGGGTGTTATAAATCTTCTCTCTCTCTCTCTCTCTCTCTCTCTCTCTCTCTCTCTCTATATATATATATATATATATATATATATATATATATATATATATATATATATATATATATATATATATATATATATGTATATATATATATGTATATAGATATATGTATATATATATATATATATGTATATATATATATGTATATAGATATATGTATATAGATGTATATATATATATATATATATATATATATATATATATATATATATATATATATATATATATATATATATATATATCACAAACACACACATTCGGAGAATTACCATCATTTTCCAAAACTGCCATCGTAAAGCCTCTGCTGAAGAAACCAACGCTTAACTATAACGACTTAAAGAACTATCGACCAGTTTCTAATTTCCCGTTAATTTAAAACGTATTGTGAAAACGTTGTCCTAACCCAACTTGTACCTCATTTGAATTCAAACAGTCTTGAATATCGCCCTTGCCACACTACTGACACTACTCTTCTGAAAGTATTTAATGACATTCTTTCTGCTTTGAAAAGAGTACAGTCCTCAACATTCTTGATTTCTCTGCAGCATTTAACACAATAGACCAACATATACTACTTCACCGTCTCCAGCATGTATTTGGCATTTAGAATGCATCTTTACAGTGGTTCAAGTCCTGTTTAATCAAGATCACAAATATTGTATCTGCTAAAGGATGGAATACACTCCAGCCCAGTTGATACGTGTTATACAGGGGTCTGTTCTTGGAACTGTTCTCTCCATTCTATACACTCAGCCATTCTCAAGTATCAAAGATCATCATCCAGTGTTTCATCAGTTGTCCGCTGATGACACCCAAATATACAAATCTAGCCACACAACTGAAGTTGATGTTACCATCCAAGGAGTAAAGAGGTGTATTTCTGATGTGAAATCATGGATAACATGTAACTAGTTGCAGACGAAAGATGATAAAACTGAAACCATTCTGATCATAAAAGAAAGACTTTCCCATTCACCTCAAACAATAAATATCAGCATTACCAACATTAAATTCACACAGTACGAAACATAGGTGTTACTCTGGACAGTACTCTCACATTGCATCAAAATGTAATGAACATATGTAAGGCTGCATATCTTGAGCTTAGACGAATCAGCGGTCAGTTGATGACACTAAAACAATTGTGTTCATTAGTACTTTCAAGACTTGACTATTGTAACTCAATTATGCCTGGTTCGTCTCAATATCTACTCCATAACCTCAAAAAGTTCAAAACACAGCTGTTCGGATCATACTTTTAGAGTACCACGATCAGAGCACACCTCTCCCACTGCTCTGTACCCTACACTGGCTATCCATTCGAGTCCGATTTAAACACAAAATGTTCTCTCGGTGCTACGTTTCACTGATGGACTCCAGTTCAACATATATATCTGGCCTCACCCATGTGTAAACGCCAGCAAGATACCTGCGCGTCTCCAACAACAATCA
The DNA here is from genome assembly GCA_030141615.1 of Unio pictorum. Taxonomy (NCBI): domain Eukaryota; kingdom Metazoa; phylum Mollusca; class Bivalvia; order Unionida; family Unionidae; genus Unio; species Unio pictorum. The sequence continues at coordinate 5,158,194 of JARLTB010000152.1, read as the reverse complement.
TATATTAATAATTCACACTATGAAAACGAAGTCATATGGACAGCGTTCTTTTGCATACCAGGGCCCAGCAACGTGGAATGAATTGCCCAATGAAATCTAACACAAAGACAAGGTGATCCCTTTCACGAGTGCTCTTAAAACTCACCTTGTTAACTGCGAGATTTAACTTAGACCTAATGGTTCTTACCTTAAATATTTTCAGGAATTGTTCTGTTTTCTAAATTCCATGGTGCTTGTTTTGTGTTTTTGTTTTTGTTTTTTGAAGTCATATCATATATTATGTTGTAAAGCGCTTAGAGCTTGTAAAGGTTTGGCGCTATACAAAGTCCTCATTATTATTAATATTAGAATGATGATTATGCTGATAATAATGATGATAATGATAATTATTATTATTATTATTATTATTATTATTATTATTATTATTATTATTATTATTATGTTGAATAAACTTAAGTACATGGTGAATAAAATCACCCACATACCCAAGCCTGTATAATACTTCAGATTGCTCTAATGTAATGTGTATCGATACCTATCAATTAGATATGACACCTACCCTAACACCTAATTGCGCGTCTAAAACGTTAACTCGCTAGACTAAACATACTGCAATATCCTCAAGTGCCACCAGATAATTTATTTGGTACACGTGAAGTTTTGTAGGATAGTATAAATTTACATAGTGAATGAAAGCCGGATCTTCATCTAACAAAAGCCAAACAACACTTGGTTAAATGATCAAGATTCATCCACGCATACTGGCATTTTCTGCGACATCGCCCAATTATATAGGATATTGTTTTCCACGTCAATGTTGTACTTTTACTCCTCTTAAAGATTCTAAGCAGGCATGTATTTGTTGTTCGCGCAGAATGGCTTATGCGTGATCACTGAGTTACCACTACGGATCGGTCAAAACCTTCCGCATGATCTTCCTAATCTTCAGTACGCCATCACATCACAGACCAGAAGAAGAAATATAACATGATCAGTCGGCTTTATAAGAAGATTCGCATTTGTCACTGAAATGTTCGAATACATCAGTCGGCTTTATAAGAAGATTCGCATTTGTCACTGAAATGTTCGAATACATTTCAAGGTAATAACACATCCCTGTTTAAGTACAGGGAGTGATGCTCAATTTTTTTTAAAAAAATTCGAAATGATTCCAAGCCTGATGAACATGTGCCTAATCACTATCCGCGATCTTCTCACCTGTCCACATGCTGTTAGAAGACTCCTTATCATGCAATGACTTTTCTGCGAATTTAGCCCAATCATTCATATACCCATAAGTGTTAATATCCTTGCGCGATACCAAGTGGAGATCATCCTGAATCCATTCTCTAATATGACATAAATATTTCATTGTTCATTGTTCTTAACTAACTCGTCTAAGTTAGAGTTCTTGAACAACAAACTACCGTAGACCCTCAATCAAGATAGCATATACTATTTAATATTATTCTGATTGCGTGTGATCGTTCGATGATACTTTTCGAATCACTTGATGATCGCAGATGAAGTAAAATCACGGGAATACAATCAGGTCGTGTGAGATTACAGTAATCAGGTGTAGCACCTGTGTATTTTCCCATGCGCCGTTTAAGGGGTACCCGGGTACTCGTTAAAACATGAAAGACATGTACAACCCTTGACCAACAATTTGTTTTCCCTACTAAATTACGCATTACGCGTAAACGTATATGGATTACGCTTTTTCGGTATATCCACCTTCCAAAAATCTCGTTTTATGAACATTCCATTAATCCCACAGACCGTATTTTAGAAAAGACCGCTTTACGTAACTACAATATAAGAGTATGCTTGTCCGTGGACTTGAACTTTCCTACAGTAACATGTTATATTTATAGCAAATCTTGTTCTACTTTCCCTCGAATTATATTTATAGCATCTGTATGGCTTAGTAAGGAGAAAACAGACTATATTTATTTATGTGGCTACTATATAATATGTCCAAATTATATGTACAACAACTTTTGGAAATTTGCTTTATGTCGATATCACGTGACTGTATGATCTAGGTTGCGAGATTTGTGTAGTCACGTGACTAAGAATGCAAAATAACCAGATCCTGGACAAATTCCAACAAAGATGTAATTTCGTCTAGTCTGTCAGTGGATTAAAGGTATAACAAATGCTATGCTCACGATTTTTGAGAAAACAAATCATATTTCTATCGATTTCATGCAGGTATATCTCGATGAAAGAGCGTTCAAGTTTGCTCGGCCGCCATTTAAGCGGCTACGCCACGGCGAATTCCAACTTTTCGATAGGAAATGCGCTCTGACCCTACACTCCAATGTCCAAATATCAAAAATGGGGTGGCAAAGGGTCAGAGGAAACTCGGACTACTCAGACGAGCGTACTGCTGATGATATATGATATTTTGATAGTGTTGTCGACAATTTTTTTTGTGAACTGGTACTCGTCATTAATTTTCAATGCCCGGGATTTTCGCTACGGTCGGATACCCGATTGCCCGGGTACCAGTTGACAGCCCGGCCGGCTCTAACATTTCCCAATTGTTGTTGGCCAGTTACAAATGTGCTTAACTGAGATCACCCCTATCATATTGCACAGCCTTTTAACCGACGTCCCACTCGTATGCCAATTGTACTATATATTTAATCTATTCATTACTTCTTTTTATTTTCTTCACTTCAGTTTTTGCTAAAACTAATGGAAAATTGTAAAGCTGGCCTTGTCAAAAAATAACCCGTTATTTAACTTTTTCTGACAGAAGGATACATATTGGGATTATTATCTAAAAACTAGTCAAGGGCATAACCTTTACCATGTACTTATTATAAACATAGTAACAGACCATTCAACTGAAATTAAGTATTCATATTTTGAACACCTGGGATCGTCTAGAATTAAATTTTCCGTTAGGTAATAGTTTTTATTTTAAAAAATGGCAAGCAGAAATAGGTATGGTAAAGATGTAAATTTATATATTGTTTGCTGATAAAATTATCTATTCCTGCAAGAACATCTGAAACAGAAACAAGTCTTATTGTAGTCTCCAGTATTTCGTTTCGTCTGGAACGTATTTATTCAAATATGTAATCCCTGAAAATACAGTGCTCATCTAAAATAATATTCTTTGGGAAAGAGACTTGGATTGAAAGTTAAATTCAAATAATGATATATCTTTAGATACTATTATTATTATAATTCAACAAAAGGCTCTCGGTCAATCCTTACTAGTCAGGCCATCATAAGCACATCAACATAAAAGTGTAGTGTATACTCTTTTCCTTTCGGCAATGTACTTACATACAAAGTAATTTTAACTTTACCTCTGCTCGACCTTTTATCTGCATGTCCTCTCCATATATTCTCTCCGAGTATAATCAATGCCAAAGATCTAAATCAATTCAAATAATGATGGTGTCCATTTTTAACATTTAAATAGATCAGTTGGTATGATATTTCACTAAATACTTTTGGTAGATAAGGTGACAGGCTTCTCAAGTTTCAGGTGAAATCTACAGAACAATTCATATACTGAAACTCTTTCATTGGATTGCTTTCAATCATGCAGTAAGTCTTTTATAAAGGGCAGTTTACCTTATCGATATATGTTTAATAGCAACACTAGTTTCCATTGAAAAAAAGACTGATCTTACATACAACTTTTTTCTTCTTTCAATCGTTTAAATTAAGAAAATAATCAGCAATCATTCTGCAGTTAGTGTAAGATATGTCTCCAACAGCACTCGAGTCATGTTGTAGTCTCTGTGCACGGCTTTTTTTTTTTTTTTTTTTGTAATAGACGGTTATGTTACTCCAGTAGCCTCACTCACTCAATACTTTTTTCAAAGGAATATTGAAGAAACCTTTTAAATTTGGTCAAGGATTTGTTAATGCACAAGTTTAGAGGTAAAAGTTTTATATAGCCCCACCTCCACCCCCGATATGTCGTGGGTGAAATATATGCATAAACTTTCTTATTAACACTTATAAGTAAAATGTATGCAGTCTTCATCATCAATAGCTCATTGCTTACCATAACTGCATGTTATAAGGTTTTCCCTCTGTGTGTGTGTGTGTGTGTGTGTGTGTGTGTGTGTGTGTGTACTCGGATTTGCTACGTTGTGGACACTGATCCAAAGTATAGACCTTCGTTGTGGACACAGCTTACATTATGTTGGTGTCCACAAGGTACACACCTGTAAATTATCATTTTGATTCACGTACATGATTTTAAAACCAAAAGAGCAGACCAACGTTGTGAACCATATCCCGCCATGAGTGTGTATCTTGGCCGCTCCCGCACAGAATCAGTTTGTGTGAACCAACCTCACATACACACATTGCGGTTTGCGCATGTCATCGCCATTCGATACCGCGATCTCTCACTTCTTACTGGGTATTCTCGCAATATCTACTGTCGTCATTTTAATAAATATTTAATCTCAGTATAATTTGAAAATACTTGCCAACTCTTATTTTTACTTACTACGATTTCCCCCTGTCCATTGAATCATTTCATACAATGGAAAAACGAAATAAACATGATTGCAGTGTATACAAGAAGTACACACGAAATGATTCGGTATATACAATGCAAAATTATAATAATAAAATATTCTATTTAAGCAATATTAGACTAGACCATGTGTATGAGTTTCCTTTTACTGAAAAATGTATACAACGTTTTGCGTACATACTGTATTACTTTAGTAACAGTACCACTGACCATAAACTCTCTCTCTCTCTCTCTCTCTCTCTCTCTCTCTCTCTCTCTCTCTCTCTCTCTCTCTCTCTCTGTTATATTAGATACAATCATATCATACCCAGTGAACATAAAATGTTATTTCTGAGGCATAGTTATATTATAACCAGTAACTTACAAACTAAGACGAAAAACATTGTTTACTACACATATCACATATCCGAGTTTTAAAAAAAAATATTATCATTATTCAAAAGTTAAAACAAAATAAAGATTTAATGGTAAACATAGTTAATTATATAATTTGGCTTGATTAAGCTTAGACAAGTTAGTACTGTGTTTCTGGATTGTATGGAAAAGAATGGGATATTGCATTTTTTGTTTATTAGGAGGGTTGTTTTTCGTCCGTCGATTCGACGAAAACCTTTATAGGCATCCGAGGTTTGGAAGGGCTGGTCTGTTATGTGCGTGTACCGGTGGTTGATGAGGCCAACCCTCGCACGGAATGTTCGTTTGCATACGAGACAGTGGATACTCGAGTAGGACATCTCAGGGAGGGTTGATAGCACTTGCTTTTCTGGCTAGCCTCTTCAGCTCTGCAGCTGCTGTCCTGCTAGATTCGCACAACTTGGAGCCTTTGTGCACAGATGAACACCAAGTGACTCGATCGCTTGATGTATGCTCCCAGGTAGCAGGGTTTATGTTTAACAATATACGGGAGGTAACTCCGGCTCAGATGATTAAAGTCGACTTCAGAGGTTGTGACCCTGCCACATTAGGGCTTCCAACTGCTTTGAACCAGTTCCATGATTCCCGCTGTGAAAATCATGCAGACATTTCTCACTCACCCACCCATCCATGACAATATAAGTTCACACTTCCTATGCCGTTGTAAAACCTAGCGTTCGTTTATACTTAATGTTTCAGCCACCTTTCACACAAGCCGTGGAGGAGATTGAAGCTTGTAGCTGCAGAAGATTACACTCTAGTCTGGCTTGAAGGGACAATTTCACATTATGGTGCATACACATGGATACATTCTCAGATTAATTTTATGCGTTTTCTAAAATCTTTCATGAAAACTATTGTAGATGATGGTAATGGGATATAGTTGGAGACATCTGGATTTTATCTTAAATACGATATATCTCCGTACTGATTACTCCCAGTTAGCAGTTAAGAACACGCATCGTTTTTATGCCAAATTTTATGTTATTACTTGTGTTAATAAATAATTTGTCACAGTTTAAAAGGCTCAAAAGTTGAATAGTGGCAGCCCACTGGATTGATTTTGATTCCGGGAGTCTGTTTCTATCTTGGAACTCAGCTTGCTTGTACCAGCATATAGCCCTGCCCAGTGTACATAAGAGAATGAACGGTGTAGAAAAGCGGATCTACTTCGTATCCCCAGAATGGACCATCCCACCTCCGGTATCAGACGGGAACTTGTCTATCTATGTTGTCTCAATATGGGTTTCCAATGAGACAGGTCTTTGAGCCGGCATGAGTAATCAGTTGCAGAACCTATCTCAGAGTCCGTCCTACCTCTTTGAGACTTGGCCGGACTGTTTCTATTTTGTCACGAAAGAGTCACTGGCATGTCCGGTTACCTTAGTGTAGCCATTGTCAATTCGTGTTTATGGGATCTGCTGTATTGGGTTTCCATCCGATGTGGCAAGATTAATCCACCAATTGTGTTTGTGTTGTTGTTGCAGAATTAATACTGGCAGTGGGCTTGTCTGGGTTTACTCTTAAAGCGCACGTTATATGAGAGAGAGAGACAGAGAGAGAGAGAGAGAGAGAGAGAGAGAGAGAGAGAGAGAGAGAGAGAGAGAGAGAGAGAGAGAAATGTTTCCACAAGTTGGAATGGTAAGCATACTGTGAATATATCCACAACTAGTGCATTATTTTTAATAAAATGTTTATTTAACTATTTTCATTAAGTGGTTATTAATTCTTAACAAATGGTCTGAACTTATATGGTGCAGCCGCCTCGTTTATATATCTATAATAGCGGCTGGAAAATTTACGAATTTTGTTTTATTTAATAAATTTGATCCTTACTGTATTCTAGGCTGCAAATTATGGGAAGTTCCAATAGAAATAATTTTGATAATTCATTTTTCCCCTCGAGAACATGTATTCAATAGGCATCGATAACATTAAGACCAAAGAATGTTGTTAATTATTTCGCGTAGTGGTAACATATCGACCTGTCATGAACGAGAACAACTGAATCTCAGTATCGGCTTTTCCTATCAGTTTTGTTTTCTAAATATATGCTTTATTACCTTATCTAAAGAACCGCTTCGGTTACCTAGTGGTTAGAGCGTCCGGCGCGGAAGCGGGATGTCGTGGGTTCGATCCCCGGCCGAGTTATACCAAAGACTTACAAAAATTGTACTAACAGCTGCCTCGTTTGGCGCTCAGCATTAAGAGGTTAGTGTTAGAAATAGTCGACCTGGTGTCAGGATAACGTGACTTGGTGGGACATCATGTTACGTGCTACGCGTCTCCAGCATGATGCCCCAATGCTAGATATCATTATAAACTGCCTCAATGCAGGCATCATAGCGATATGACTGAAAAACTGTTCAAGCTACGTTCAAAATCCTAATCAAACAAACCTTATCTAAAGGAAGAGCATTAGTTTACTACACATATTTCCTGTGCGAAAACACACACACACACACACACACACACACACACACAATATAGTAGAACAGACCAGTAAACATATGTCATTACTGTAAAAACTCTGCTTTTTTAATTCACTTTAGCTAGACATCACATTTTAGCGTAAAAATGAAGACATTTTTTGTTCATAGTTAATAACGGTTACATTTCTTCTCATGAAAGACAATTTTACTAGATTGACACATAACTTCGCCATTCTTTAATATTTTGCTTTTCACACACTCGATCAAATAAGCCCATTAACCACTCAATACAGATCAAATAAGCCCATTAACCACTCAATACAGATCAAATAAGCCCATTAACCACTCAATACAGATCAAATAAGCCCATTAACCACTCAATACAGATCAAATAAGCCCATTAACCACTCAATACAGATCAAATAAGCCCATTAACCACTCAATACAGATCAAATAAGCCCATTAACCACTCAATACAGATCAAATAAGCCCATTAACCACTCAATACAGGTAAAGATCAGCAATGTTTAATCCATATCGTAGCTATGTTACCGCCATATTAACCCGGTTATGGCGGTTTATTAATCAAATAATGGCGGTTTATTCAAAAACAAAGGACGTCTTAACAATGGACCAAGACAGCTGACAAAAATTATAATTGTTCTCGTTTCCAAAACAAGGACATGAAGAAACATCTACAAACTGAACATTTAATGCTTGATGAAACAATAATGTAGACGAAGATAGAAAACAAGCCCATATTTCATGAAATATAGAACAAAAACGGAAGAGCTGCGTCAAGCCGGTTAAGCGATAGCGGTCATCTTTACGGAAGATTTGACTAAACAGTCATCAAGTCCGATATGTGTATGTATGTTGATATGGAAGACTGTTGTTTTGCTCCAGTGACCTTTTTTATATTAAGGTCTCGTTCCCTAAGAAAGGTTGGAGAAACCCTTTACATTCTACAAAAGGATTTATTAACAAACACGCCTAGAGATAAAAACGAGACATTCTCTCTGCTTCGGATTGCGGAAAGATTACAGACCTCACCCTCCTTGATCTGTCTGCAGCATTTTACACAATAGACCATAATATATTACATCACCGTCTCCATCATGTATTTGGCATTCACAATACAGCTTTACAGTGGTTCAAGTCCTACTTAGTCAACAGGACACAAATTGTATCTGCAAATTGAATAAACTCCAGCCCAGTTGATCTATGTTCTGGGATCTGTTCTCTTCATTCTATACACTCAGCCGCACTCAACTGTCATATCATCATCCAGTGTCTCACCAGTTTTACACTAATGACTACCAAATATACAAGTCTAGCCACACATACTGAAGTTGATGCTGTCACATAATTAGGCGAAAATTGAATTAATTTCTTCTTGAACTAATTTCACCATTTTTTTTGTTTCGTCGTACATGCATTACCTGGGGTAAATAAGTGTTTTTCAAGGTAAGCGACGTGTAGCGATTTGCATGTGCCTGACTACAAATCACTTGAAGTCAGGAACATTATAATCACGGGGTGCACGGGAATTTTGCCGTGAATTCTGCTCACCTATTTGAGGACATATAAGGCAGAATATTTCTAAAAATATGACGAGTCAAAAGTATCTTGTCAAAGGAGACATAGCTCGTCATTCTTTCTCCAGCCAAAGGGTTGAATGTAGCTGAATTGTAGCTGAATATGACTGAATGTAGCTGAATTGTAGCTGAATGTGATTGATTGCTCCAGCAAAAGGGCTGAATGTGATTGATTGTGCCGTGATTATGCTGTTTAATTGTGCGATCAAAATGAGGTATCCGACTGTCTGTCTGTCGGATTGTCTCTCCGTCTACGACTGTCGAGATGTGTAAATATCCGGAAATCTAGAAGTCTAAATGTCCGAGTGTCGGAGCTGTCTAGAGGTGTAAACGTCCGGGGTAGTATCAAAGTGTTTGGGACCGATGGGTCTAGTAGATGATGTATGCTGTCTGTACGTATAACTGTAGTGGATCCGTGAAGGGCAAGCGGCCGATAAAAGTATTGGGTCAACCCTAGGTATTCGGAGAAGCTGTGCGGCGATTCAACAGTTGGTGAATCGTACGGTTGTACAGGGTCGAAACGCATGTGTGTGTTTCAATTGTTGTTACAATTGAATACATTGTTATATTTACACGTGGTTACTTTGAATCTGTAGGATTTCAAGGGATTACATGAATCTCGATAACAGTTAGTAACTTGATTTAATACATGTGGATGTTTGTACTTGTTGTCGCAATCCATACGTGCGATAATGTAATTTGATGTTTGTATTTGTTATCGCAATTTATACGGGCAATAATATAATTTTTGTAAAGGTTCAATTGTATTTGAAACATCTGTGTAGTCCAGGAGGTTCCTTGGATCTGTGTTTATTTTGTATTATTATTTAATTTATTTTTGAATTGTGCATGGTTGTGAAGTATGATTGTGGGTTGAACGCATGAGTTATTGTGTTGATACATCATTATTTTTCATTAATAATTTATTTCATAAATTTACATCATCTTTCACATATTGTGTTTGTGTTGTTCATTTAATCCACCAACCACTCGGTAACAATTCTGTTACAGATGCTACCATCCAAGGAGTAGAGAGGTGCATTTCTGATTTGAAATCATGGATGACATGTAAAAAGCTGCAGTGAATGATCACAACATACTTTCTCATTCACATCCTTTAGTTCAAACAATAAATATCAGCAACACCAATATTAAATTCACACAGTCAGTAAGAAACCTAGGTGTTACTCTGGGAAGTACTCTCACATTGCACCAACATGTCATGAACATATGCAATGCTGCATATCTTGAGCTGAGAGGCATATGCTCCATTCGCAAATATCTTTCAGTTGATGCCACTAAAACACTTGCGTGTTCATTAGCACTTTCAAGACTGGACTAGTGTAACTCAATTCTAACTGGTTCGTCTCAATATCTACTCCAGAAACTTCAAAAAGTTAAAAACACAGCAGCACGGATCATCTTTAGAGTAACACAATTTGAGCACACCTCCCACATGCTCTATATCCTACACTGGCTATCCCTTCGATACAGAATCAAGCACAAAATTTGTTGTCTGTGCTATGTTTCACTGACGGACTCCAGTCTAACATACCTATTCGTCTTCACCCATGTGTATACACCAGCAAGATACTTACTCTCTTCTGAAAATCGTATACTCATTGTTCAACTATGAAAACGAAGTCATATGGACAACGTTCTTTTGCCTACCAGGGCGCAGCAATGTGGAACGAATTGCTCATTGAAATTATACACAAAGACAGAGTGATCCCTTTCAAGAGTGCTCTTAAAACTTTTGGTGTAAACTAGTAAAAGAGTTCAAACTCGTATCATATAGGAAAGCGAAACTGTCCTTAATACAACATTGAATGCACGATTGGAAGCAATAAATTGCGAATCTGGAAGAGTTTATTTATGTGGTAGATTCATCAGAAACTGTCACTTAATTCTGGGAGTTAGCTTGTCGTGGATGCCAAAGATTACGTTTGTCCATTCCTTTGATTACAAGATGTAGTATCATCAATCAAAACCATATTGACATTAGTGGCGACAGTACTTTTCAATGGGAGCCTTCTTAACATTATTAATACAGACGTGATCTATTTTCCTATCAAAATGATATCCACGACAACTGCATTCAAAGTATATGGACTGGTCTGGATGATATGAGTTTCTTTGCACGTTATAATTTTTATTTCAGTTTGGTATGAAAACTTAATCAGCATGCAGTACCTTTCTCCGTTCCAAAACGTGGCAAATGTTTTCTCCGGTAGCATAATTTCAATCAGTATTACTGTGTGCTATAAACAATGTCATCACTGGTATATCTATACACAAGGAATTTTCCGATAAACAGATGTAACGCCACATAACAGAGTAACCAGGCCCGGACATAGAGAACCAGAGCCCCATGGCAGTTACCAGAGTCGGGGCCTACTTTTTGGTAATTTAGCAACACACAAAAGCTTGTGTCCTCAATGTGTACCATTTTGGCCCCTGACCGGGCCTCCTCTGAGGTTGGGGCAATAGGCAGCTGCCTAGTTTGCATTGCCAGAAGTTCGCCATTGATAGTAACCTTATACTATATGCATTCGACATCAGCGTCTCTATCAGGGATTTTTATCCTAACAATGATTACTTGACTGAATGAAGAAATTTTGTAACATGTTAATATCTTTGTTTTGTTTATAAATTTGTTTATATTTTTTATATAAAATAAAATATTACTGAATTTAACATAGTTAAAGATGAAATATAGGACGCACTCTAGCCACATGTATATATGACTAGTCTTTAAAAGTTTTATTTATTATCAGTTACCTGCACGGGATATGCTGTTTTAAATCGTATGGCTTCAAAATTGTTCTTAACGATCGCGATGTCTGGTTAATGTTCTGTTAAACTAGTTTCACATACAACTAATATAGGATAATGATATTTAATAAGACAAATAAACTGTTGGATAAACGAGTTACTGTTCTTGATATGTAAATGAGATATTTAATAAGACAAATAAACTGTTGGATAAACGAGTTACTCTTCTTGATAAGTAAATGAGATGATATTTAATAAGACACTAAAACTGTTGGATAAACGAGTTACTGTTCTTGATATGTAAATGAGATATTTAATAAGACAAATAAACTGTTGGATAAACGAGTTACTGTTCTTGATATGTAAATGAGATGATTACTACACACCTGCGGACTAGAATATTAGCAATAAGCTAATAGCTTTTTCGTGATAGTTTTAAAAGAAAGTAAACAACTTGCATCTATAGAAACACCTGCCATTCAGAATACAGACAATACAAAATACACGTAGTCATCACGTGCTCCGTGCTTTTAGATTATAAATGTATAATGCTCTAACTTTTTGACAAGATTTGTTCCTATTTCTTTTAAGAGTATGTTTATCTCTCTCCTTGCACCCAGGTAAGGTCATTTTGTAAACCCGCGTTTTTTCGACTCACTGTCGCCTATCGACTCGCTATGAGTGACTTCCACTGGATTTGACCGGCTCTTTCACGCTCGCTGATGCGTTTTTATTTTGAATTTTTAACAAAGCTTTAACTATTTTTGTCATATTGATACGATGTCTGCAGTATGACATCTTATAGTGATGTCTAGTCCTGACGCTAACATAGTAATGTTGAGCTACAAGAGAAGCAGCTGCTAGTCCCATTTTTATACGTCTTTGGTATGACTCTACCTGGGTTCAAACCCGCAACCTCCTGCATCTGAGGTGGACGCTCTAAAAACTTACACCATTCGATTGGTAACCTCTCAATAGCTGTATTCAATCCAAAAAAGCGAAATACCACGATAGACAGCAATATTTCCCCACCAATTATTAAATCTTAAAATGGGGAAGTGTGATTGATGTGATATTAAACAAATTTGGGTGGGGTGGGGGTCGTGTTAATAGGCAGAGAAATAGCCTTTGTGTTTAGCATTCGTTCTCGAGGTTGGCCAATATCTTTTAATCGCTATCAGATAATGAAATGAAAGAAGCGGAAATTAAGTATCTGCAACCGTTTTAAAACTATTTAACCAAGACCAACCGTTAAAGGCAAATTATTAGATATGTAGTATTCTAAGGTAGTCCAAGGGAAATAATTATGATAATTTACTGAAAGAAATCCAAAAAAAGTATTGTTTCGCTTTTCAACTTTAAACAAAAACATATATATATATATATATATATATATATATATATATATATATATATATATACCCGGGACGTATACAATTATGTCTGAATACACTTACCTTTTCAAACTTTCTGTTCTGAAGTATCTTTCTTTTTCTGCATAGAATTATACCCTGAAATCACCTTTCTATGTTGGAACAGTTTTGGGGGATTTTGACGATTGTTTTTTTAAGCAGAATATTTTGTTATGGTGCTTTTCATACAAATATATGGTTTAAGTATTTGAATCAAAGTTCTTTAGTGACTTTTGAAAATATTATTGTGTTAATATTTTCCGATAAAGGATTTAACTAAACTACATGTATTATGGGAAATTCTTATCTTTGCTTGAAAATAATTCTTAATAAGTTGAATGTAACAAACTACATACGTTAAAAATATTAACTCATTAGTGAGGTTTTAACGTGGTTCTCGTACACGACATATCAACATATATATAGTACCACTGAAGCTGAGCAATCTACAATATGACGCGTGTAATTCTTTGGTGATAATGTTAATAATATTGACTAAAACAATTAATGGGTGTAAAATTAAGTATTACTTCACACTACAAGATATGAATTATTTATCTTGGAAAGTTCATTAATTCACAAACAAGTATAAAGTAAAGGATCACGATTTATAAAAAAAATATATAAATAGATAATTAAATAAATGAATAAATAAAGGTACTTACTGATTTTGCCGAAATTATTTGTATGTGGATACACACAGACCAGTGGTCAATTCAGAATGTGCGAAAACAAAAGTTAATGTGAGCATAACCTTTCATGTGTAGTACTAAAGAGCATACTGTAATGAGAACGAATGTTTACACGGTACATTTATTTATACTACCATGGTGTACAATGCATCTCCTTAAATTCATAAGGTTTTTAATTTACAAAGATACGACTCACTGTTTGACTATTATATAGACATCATCTGTACGAATTTATATGCCAGTTACTGTGTGTAAATTTTAGCCGTTATCTATATTTCATTTGTATTATGTGATATCTTTGTTCGTAACTGAGGGTCTACCTGACTAATTTCTTTTTTGTAAATTACATGTTAAATAGCTAATTTATGTATGTGATTGTAGATTATATATTCCGATTATTATTAGTAGTAGGTAAAGATCTTTGGTTGGGTCGTAGTTCAGGACAGTGTTTTTCCCGTTGGGAATTACTGGTGTACCTGCTGTTTGATATGTACTTTACCATCCGTCCACAGAAGAGTCAAGGTGCTTAAAGTTCCAAACTCTCAAAGAAGAGGTGGAGTCAGCAATAAGTGTACTGAAGAATGGGAAGGCAGCTGGAGTAGACAACATCCCAGCTGAACTAATCAAAGGGGGACCAGTGATAGAGCTACTAAAAAAAAATGTGCAACAAGATCTGGCAGACAGGTGAACGGCCAACACAGTGAACCCAGTCACTAATTATAACACACCCTCCCCCCCAAAAAAAAAAAAAAATAATAAGGCAATCTCCAGCTGTATCAATATTACAGAATTATCAGTTTGATCAGCCATGCTAGTAAGGTGATGCTGAAGATCATATTGAACAGACTGAAACCACAAGCAGAAGAAAGACACGCTGAAGAACAGGTAGGGTTCAGGAATGGAAGAAGCACAGCAAAAAAAAATATTCAATCTCTGTGTTTTGTGTGAAAAGTACTCACAGCATCAACAATACATCTATCATGTGCTCATTTATTTCAAAAAGGCTTTTGACGGAGTATGGCATGAGGCACTGTGGGCCACAATGAAGAAATACGTGGGTCAAAAGTTTATCAATACCATCAAGAAGCAGTACGCCAAGCCTACCATTGCAGTAATTGCTCAAGGTTCGGTCGAGGGGGGGGATGGGCTGTTTAAGACATTAGTTGACGTACGTCAAGGCTGTCTCCTGTCACCAACACTTTTTTCAAAATCTACTTATAGCACATCATGAGCGAAGCCCTGGAAAACCACTGCGGGACAGTCAGCATTGGAAGGCGTAACATCACCAACCTACGCTTTGCAGACGACACTGATGTGCTGGCAGGCAGTGAAGACGATCTTGGTATATTAGTGAAGAACCTGGATGAAATATCTTCCAAGTCTGACATGGAGATAAGCGCCGAGAAGACAAAGCTGATGACAAATAGTGGCAAACAAATCTCAGCCAAGATTTAAGTCAGAGGACAGGAACTGGAAACAGTGAGCCAGTTCAAATGTTTTGGTTCCATAATCACCGAAGGAAGACGGATCAAGAGCAGAAATGTTGTCACGAGCAGCACAAACAACGGCATCTATGTCAAAGCTAAGACCCATCTGGAGAGACAAGAATATCTGTCTGAAAATTAAATTCAGACTATTGAGAGCACTAGAAATCTAAGTCTTTTTGTATTCATGTGAGGCCATGACCCTGACAGCAGAATTACAACGAAGAATTCAGGCACATGAAATAAGATGCTACATAATCTTCCTTGGCATCTCTTACATGGACATCGCACAGGTAGAGATGATATATCAATGATCTATAACGGTGAGGGCCTTAGACCACTAGGTCACTCGGGGACCGGATGTCTATTGAATATATGTTTTGAAGTAAACTTCATTCCAGTCAATTATCAAAATCATTTATCTTGGAAAATCCACTAATTGGTGGAGAAGCATTATATAAGAATCACGATTAAACTGCAATCCCTATTATTTGGATATAAACAAGGTGGCTGGAAATGTATATAGATCAAAATCATTTGGTATGAATAAATTTCCTATTCATGAAAATCATTCTGAATGTTGACTATTACAACAGAATTACAACGAAGAATCCAGGCACTTGAAATGAAATGCTACATAACTATCCTTGGCATCTCTTACATGGACCACATCCCAAATGAAGTGCGTAATACCATCAGGCACAAAGTAGGCCATTATGAAGACCTCATCACCACTGTCAAAAAGAGAAAGCTGGAATGGTATGGCCATGTCACTAGAGTCAACGGTCTATCCACAACAGTACTGCAGGACAGCGTCCAGAGTGGCAGAAGGAGAGGTAGACAGATAAAAAGTGGGCCAACAACATCACAGAATGGACCAGGAAACGTTTTGCGAAGACATGCATTTGCACATGATTGAGAGAAGTGGAGGGAACTGGTCAGATGTTCAGCAGCACAATGCCTCAAACGACCACACTAGGTCAAGATGATGATGATGATGATGATGATGATGATGATGATGATGATGATGATGATGATGATGATGATGATGATGAAAGTTTTAGTAACAGAACAGTTATTGTCGACAACTTTGGATGTATCTAGAAATTAACTCTTTTTCTCATCATGATTCATCAAATTATGATTTTGGAATTTGTATAGGGGATCTATACCTACACATAAATTATTTAAATGTTGAAATGTAGTTATGGTCCGATTTAGTTTGAGCTGATTTATTTATTTAAATTGTTCATTGGAATTACTTTGTGCACCATAATACTTTCGGACTAGATTGCTATTTTGGGATTATTGTGAACATTTTATCAATAGATATTTTGGATTATATCATTGTGATACATCATGACTTATCACATCAGCACTATTCCTGGCTAGTTGTACGTCAGCGCTTTAAATTGTTATTCCTTCGGCACACCACTAGAATTAATTTCGAACTCTGTACTTTTGTAATTATGATAGTACAGTTAGGACTATTTGTATTTAACTGCGAATACTGTAAGGTCTTTTTCAATCTTAACTTTCTGTGCTACTAAATTTATTTAATTTTACAAAACTTGTTGGTTTTTGCTCTTTTCTATTACTTAGATTCAAACCATAGATTCGTAATAGTAAGAGTAGAAAATGGCTGTATATAATTTAAGGTATCTCTGATTCTGCTAATTACTCTCCTTATTTGAGTTCAGACAATTTTCAACTGTCAACGTTCGAGATTTGTTTCAGCTTGTAATATTATGCATCAGTGTTAGCATTTTTCTTGTATAATAATGTATATTTTTAAATTGATTGTCAGTAAAATGGTTCCACAACAACCAACAGTACTAGTTTTCTTGCACTTGGCAATATTTTAAGCAAAGGGTTATGGTTTCGTTACTTAAGACTAAACAAGATTTATTACCAAGTGTGTTGTGTCAATCTGTTTGATTTTGAATTTAATCGTATGAGAGAGAGAGAGAGAGAGAGAGAGAGAGAGAGAGAGAGAGAGAGAGAGAGAGAGAGAGAGAGAGAGAGAGAAGCACAAGTGTTCGTGTGTCAGTTTGCTCTAACTATTTCTAAAGAGTTAACTTTTAATGCAGTCTAAAATAAATGCCCACATTATGATGACATGATTCTGGTTCATTGCACATTTGCCTCGAATAAAATTCTTTTTATAAATTGTAAGGTATAGATATAATGTATGTGAACAAACACTCATAAGAATGTGGACTATAGAAGCATAATAATAATGACGAGTCTGCGAGTCATCTGTACACATTAAATTCTTCCGTTTTAAAATGAATCATTCTGAAGGTATAATAAGTAAATGCATGAGAGAGACAGAGAGAGACGGAGAGAGACAGACAGACAGAAAGACAGACTTAGGTTCTAAGCGATTGTACAAGTGTGCTACAAATTATAATTTTCTAACATTTCTAACATGTTTCATATAGCTGATGATTTTTTTAAAGAAAGGTTAAAAAGATTTCTGATTATTACAGATTAAAAAATTGCATGTATTAGTTAATAAACGTCTGATGTATTCTTGCCGTCTAATGCAATTTCCATCAGCGATGTTCTTAACTGCAGTTTCTTTCCTAATTCTATCCTGGCGAAATAATTATCTTGCAACATTATTTCTGTTTATTTCCTATACCAGTGTAATGTTTCATTTCCAAAATGTATTTCTTTGATTCCAATTACTTGTTGCAAGTGCATATATTGTAAACTATCATATATTATTGTACGTCTATGTGAGCAAACCCTCGTAAATGTAGAACAAAATACCAAAAAGGTCATTCTCCGAGTCATATGCAAAATGAAATATTCATATTAGCACACATTTTAAACTTATCACACTAAATATGAACATCATGTGTGTACAAATATAAAAATCATAGATGTACATCTTGTGTGTACAAATATAAACATCATGGATGTACATCATGTGCGTACAAATATAAAAATCATGGATGTACATGAAGTGTGTACAAATATAAAAATCACGGGTGTACATCAAGTGTGTACAAATATAAAACTCATGAATGTACATCATGTGTGTACAAATATAAAACTCATTGATATACATGTGTGTACAAATATAAAAATTCATGGATGTACATCATGTGTGTACATCATGTGTGTACAAATATAAACATCATGGATGTACATCATGTGTGTACAAACATAAAAATCATGGGTATACATCATGTGTGAACAAATATAAAAATCATGGATGTACATCATGTGTGTACAAATATAAACAACATATAGGAGCATGGGTTCATGGCAATACTCCTGGTGTGAAAACAAATTATAGCTCTCGGATATGTTTAACATAAGACAATGAAGTTTTGATATGAAGCTTCACTTCATATTAAGCCACGAGTGATATTATGCTACCCAAGTTTAGCACTCACGGCCGACTCGGCGGAGATCTCTTCGTTTCTTAAGAATATGGATGGACCTACTTAACCGATCATTGCGAGCACGAGTAAATTTGTCTCGCCTTTCTGATGCAACATGACCAGTCATACTGTTTAAATGAACCAATCAAACATTTCTCTTCAGTGAAGTCACTTATCCACAGATATTACTTGCACCATCTTTGATATTTAACTTTTAACATTGTTTATAATGTAGTCTTGTTTATGGTCGTACAACTATATGGTTTTTAAATATGTAATAGAAAAAAATCAAATCCAACAAGTTTGGTAAATAAACAAATGATTTATTACCCTGGAGCACAAAGTGAACATTTAAGTGGAACTTAAAAGAATTATGAGTTAAATTTAAAATAATCCTATTTGCCATATCACAATACAAAAGTATACAATGCCCCGAATGAATCGAAACAGTTTTGAACGTCTACATGTATGTCAATGATTGGATCCAAAATGTTTTTGAATGTGTCCTCAGTAATTCCAAATAAGTGTTTTTCTCCAAAACGTCATTGTGTAGTTTGTAATTGCAATGAATAATTACAATAACGCATCGAACATTGTACATTGTACCTGAACACAACTACAAGTGATTCCAGTGACTGGTAGAAAAACAGGAATGAATAATTTGTATATATATATATATATATATATATATATATATATATATATATATATATATATATATATATATATATATATATATATATATATATATATATATACAAACTTCAACTGACCTGCTACGCAATACATTTTACCGAAAAACTAATGGAAAATTTTTTAAACTCGTAAACAAGATTAGGTATTGAACTAAAATTTTAGCAAATATCTTTAAAAGCATGGCAATACTCAGGTAGGCAAAAACCTTCCCCTGAAACATGGGCAAAGGTAAAGCGCACAAAGTATATTAAATATACAGGCATACGACAAAAAAGTATCAGAATTTGCATACACGAGTAACAAAGGAGCGAAACTGATTGTCGTCATCGGCGTACAACCATGCCGTTCTGTAAGGTATGGAATTTGCAAGTTACAGCAATTATTCATTAACAACTAGCCCTTTTCCAAATGAAATTATGATTCAGTTATCGAAGTTTTGAATGCAATTTGGCAAAGTTTGCACGAGTGATTGATCAAGTGGAGATATACAAGCGGGGATGGAAGGAGGTAAGTTGGTCAAGAGTTTAATAATGTATGACCTCTATACGTTGTCGGAACGGTGAAAATATATTATCAAGTTTTTTACAATGTATGATAAGTTTGAAGAGGCCATCATGGACGAATACAACTGCTAAACAGAGGGCAGCTTACTGGAAGAACGTTAAGTTTCCGAAACATCTCTGATGCCTCCTGGAAAAATAATCAGTTTTATAAGCAACATGAGTTAATCCTTATTTAAAAATAATCATCCCAATGAATGAAATTATCGGATTCTAACAAACATTGCACACCGTTTTTTTCAATACCTTACCATGATTGGTTCGCTAGTGAGCAAGTGTGTGGTCTGTATTGTCTGTGTAACGGTAAAGTCATGTTGAGCAAATTTATCTATGCTAAGAAAACTACGGTATTAGTTTTTCAGAGCTTATTTTATTTTCTTTAGATACAAGTCAACGTTTCCTTTCGATAAGGTAGTTGGAATCCATGTCATTTTGGTTCTAAAATTAGTTGCTGGAAGTCCATCCAAGACGTATTAATCTTAAAATGGTCTGGAACTTCGACTGATTAAGCCAAAATGAACCAAAACTATGCATTTCACACCAACACGGCGAGTAAATATATTCGCAAGCCAAAACTCACCGATCCACTTCGTCCCACGTCAAACCTTACGTTTTAAACTTATATCAACAAACAACGTTTTTGTGAACGATATTACACAATTGTATTCTTTTTGTGGTCTAAAAGCATTACATTTATTGGCATTTGTATTGATTTCCTGACAGATTTTTATTACAATATTTATCATAAAGTATTTGTATGAACACTGATCATCCAATGAAATTTTGAATAATGCAATTCTAGTCGAACAGATTTTGAATGAGCATATAGATAGATATACGGATATAATTTTGTCAATCCGATTCAGTGAACAGGTTTTCCAGCCAACGTTGAAATAGTATGGGATTTTGTAACGACTTGCAAAGAAAGACAACTCGCTTATGTATCAAAGCTCAAATATTTATTATAGTAAACTTCTGACATGGATATTCATATAAAATTTCTATCAAATTTCTATGATTTATGAAATATTTGATGCTTACTTACACAGTAAGTATGACTGAATTTGAATTGTATAATATTAATTGGAGGAAAGTCGATAGCAGGCCATTCCAAAATATCACTGAAACTTTCGGTTTTAGAAACTGAAAGCAATCGGAATTAATTTATTTGGAGTATGGGTATTCTTTTTTGCGCTTAGGTGCGTTTACTTAGTGTTTAAAGAAATGACTGGATATTCAATGCCATTCCAATGACACTTTTTCGCATAACCTTTCTAATGAAATGTCAATAACAACATGGTTTCGTGACGTTTTATTCTGAACGTTTGTCGCCTCGTGCCAAGGGGTTCAAAGGATTTGTGAGAGGTTTAAAATCATTCAATGCTACAGTACCATCAGAGACATTGACTGTATATCCTATAAAGACATACTTTGAAACGCCCTACGTTTGGTTAACTTCTATTGTTTTAACACCTTTGTATTCATGTCACATGGCCTCAAGGATCAATATCAATGGGACCAAAGGTGAAAAACGTGTTATAAATACGTCATCTCTAAAATCCTAAAGGTTTTTTTTTTTGCTAAAGAGGATATACATTTTACGTAACATTTTACCTTTGCCAACTAATCTTGTTCGGCCTCCTGTGGACTCTACTGACCAGTTGTAACAAATGTATCATCAAAGGTAACAAGCGTTGGGATTTATAACAAGCGTTGGGATTAAAACAAGCGTTGAAAAGGGATTTCTATAACCTGGTGGACACCAAGACAATCCTAAAATGCCCAAATTATTCTACTCCCTTCAGAGATTTTTACTAGGCGTCATTGTCTTTGGCATTTTTATTGTTCATACTGGTCGAATTCTTTTTTCAGATTCTTGAGAACTGTGTTCCTCTGACTTGACTAACATACTTTAAAGACTATCAAGAAAGCAAATGTTATTGTTATAGTTGAAATTGGTATTGATTTAAAGGAAGTTATTTGTTCTTTACAATATGTGCATTACGTTGCATCTTAATGCATTTTGGCGACAACGCACAATAAGTAATCCTGGAGTGAAATATGTGATCCGTAGCACGTTGATTTGTTTATAGGTCAGCCTATCAAACATTGACGGATAACGTACGAAAAAAAACTTCAGTGTGGTTATCTTTGATGTCATTTTAGATTAACAAATAATTTTGTAGGATACTTACCAAGTAGAATTTTCAAAACTGATCAATAATGATGGTTAAATAAAGAAAATAATTGTGATACAAAAGATACAAAAAATATAATCCAAATAAATAAAGCAAATTCAGTAATAATACCAAGAGAAAAAAATCAGTTTCAGATTTCATAAACTATATGATGGTTTCAGATTTAGTTGGATGGGTTGGTGTCATATATAAATTGTTCTCGATAGTATCAACTTAAGGACACTTACAAGAGCACAATAGATGTCTTTGCATATGAGCTAATTTACAAACACCACCATGTGTTGCCGTCTAATCATATTTATGACGTAGCAACTGTATGAAATTACTACTCTGCATCATTACAATAGAAGTAATAATTAATAATTAACAACCTAGGGAAGGAATAATCATAACAAGGTAATTTTATGATTCTCTAAACGATTAAATATCTATATGCGATAAAATTTTAAAAAAGAACCACAATTACGTCGATTTTGCAACGTTTCTCTTCATTTTTATTCTACAAAAATAATGGGAGTCCCCGTTGTTCATGACATCACATTGTCTACAATTTCCATAATTATTCCATGCAAACATTTTTAGACTATGATGAAATATAAAATGTTACAGACAAAATATGTCAGAGAATACACTGAGATGGAACACGCGCACAATATTCTTGTATATCGAGGACTCGGTATGGAAACCGAAACAGAGGACTTTTATTCTGGCAATCTTGGAGGAGAAAGAAATAAAGTTTCTAGTACTAAATTTATAGAAACTTATCCATAAGCTTACATTATGATTAATTCTGAGGAACATGAAATTTTGCGATAAGCGAGGACTCGCACTTTACACAAATAGTCTGTGAAACACACTCAAACTAAGGACATACATAACTACTGACAACAACACCCTCTGCGTACTGTCCCCAATAGGCAATTTACAGACACGGAATATTGTTGTTCTTATCTGTAATTATTACAGCATCTTCACTAGAGTATTACGTTTATTATTACCATTAGCATTTCGGTAAAGTTCAGGATTTAACAAACTAGACAATAATAAACCCTAAAGTAAAATAATATAAGGTGCTAATTAACAGGCAATTAAGAGTTGATGGTGTTAAATCATTCTTAGTTACGGTACCCAATTAAAAACTTACAGACAGATCTTGCAAAGCAGTTTGCACAAATTTCAAAAGCTTTATCGTGCCTTACTTAAATTGTCTCATTAATAGAATCGATATTAGAAGGAAATGAAAATTAAACAATATTTTATTATTTGCATTCCTCACATGTAAATGTATACACAAGTAATAGTTCTTAAAATAATAAAACCATTTAACAATCAAATAAAGAAAAAAAACGTGTTGGGTGGAGTTCCTTTGGATTCCCTTGATTTTCAGTGCGTTAAAGCCACTAAACTATTTAAGTCTCAGCACATATATCATGAAAACTGCTATATGGTGGAAATATTTTTGAATATTCGTCACTGTTGTTGATCATACATAACTTAAATGTATTGATTCTAGGTCACTATTCGGTAATAATGTAGCAGATAAAGGAACCTTTGACATTTTTATGCAATTATAAAACCTATTCAAGGCATTAACAATCATATGTCATTTTAGAAAGGAAAAACAAAAAAAGCACTGAACACTTGAAACTTCAAGTTGGCAGCCATGTTCTGCTACTCTTGAAAGAATATATTTTTTAAAAACATTTAAAAAGTTGTTTACTTTACTTACTGACTTGTACTCAAGGTCAAGAACTAGGTCAGCTTTAGATAACAAGTTTCAAACTGAATTTCTTGAAAATGAATTCTGGAAAATATCAAATCCAGTAAATACATTTGCAGCCCAAGTTACGCATTTGATCTCCAATGCTAGTCTAACTGTGACATGCAGTCGCCAACAAGTCAAGCCATTCCGAACCTAACTCAAAAGTAAAAGTAAACTACATTACACATTTAGCTTGTGTGTGAATTTAAAAATGCTAGGATTGTGATAATTAGGCATATGCCTTCTACCTTAAAAATTAGGAGGTGTCAAAATACAAAACTATCCAGTGATACCTTAAGAATGTAAATGTATATGCCAGTCAGATTAGAGGAAATGCTTCTCAGTTTCAAAACTTTGTGCGCAATTCTGAGTACAATGCAACCTCAGCATGTGTAATATTCACAATGATCTGTTTCCTATGATGTATGGCATTTGTCAATGATCGAGAGTCATGATATAGAGCAACAGCTATGAGACACCTTCATACTTTCATTTTCCTTTCCACACTAAAAGCTGCAATGTCCTTGTAACAAGTCAATAGCCTCATTTTTCATAGTTAATTTATCCTATAGTGTTAGTGAACAGTGATTAACAGTGATATCTCACAGCCACAAATAGTACTGTTTAGGAAATCTCAAAATATCGTGAATAAAAGATGTAAAAAAAATAGCCAAGCTGATTCTCTTGTAAAAAAAAAAACTGCATAATGTGAATGGTAAGTACTTAACAAAATGCACGTCATATATAAACTGACCAGAACTCTCTCACTGATTTCATGAAGAAGATCAAATCTATACTAGATCAGAGAATTGGAGGTAGACTGTAAGGGAGGCAACTCATCAGGTAACTTATAATGTAAGGAACAATCATTATAAACTGAACCACATCATTTGGGAAACTAAAACAATGAAATTCTATATCCAGACTGATCCCAGCTATTGATAAGATAATATGTATGGATAATGTATTTTAAAAACAATAAGCTCACCTTTGCATCATTTTCACATTAGTCAACACGTATTGGTGCCAAAATGTGTTGCTATTTAGATAAGTCGGCTTTTCTAGTAATTGTAACCTGCATAGTCATATCTGAGGCAAGTATGCAAAGATAGAAAGGGGAGGAGAAAAAACAATGTAAATAGGGACATGCATTTCAAATAACTCACCAAAGACTGCAAAAAGGCAGATCCGTTCTTGTGAAAGGTCCACAACATTGGTGCAGCTGACTGCCAAGGAAATCTTTGACATTATCCTGACTGACAATATCACTTTGGCAGGTGTGCTTCTATACACCTTAAGGCCTACAAGAAAATAGAACACTCCCATACACTAATACAAGAAAGAAAAAATCTGAACTTCTTATATATAATAAGAACAAGAATAATGAGGACTTTGTATAGCAAATAATCTTTAGCAAATAATCTTTAGAAGCTCTAAGAGCTTTACAACATATATAATGATATGATTACAAAAATACAACAAACACCATGAAATTAGACAACATAAAAAATGCTGAAAATATTTAACGTATGAAACATTATTAGGTCTTTAAGTTTGTTCTTGCAGTTGAAAAAGGTGTGTTCTAACAGCACTCTTGAAACACATTGTGTATTTGTGTCTAATTTAAATGGGCAATTCATCCCACAATGCTGGTTCCTGGTATGCAAAAAAAAACGTTGTCCATATGACTTTGTTTTCGTAGTGGGAATAATGAGTATACAATTGTAAGAAGAGGAGCATACGGATCATGCTAGAGTATACATATGGGTGAGGCCAATAAAGTATGTTAAAGTGAAGTACACCAGTGAAACGTAGCACAGAAAACAAATTTTGGGTTTGATTCTGGATCAAATGGATTGCCAGTGTAGGGCACAGAGGAGCGGAGAGGTGTGCTCTAATCGTGGTACTCTAAGGAAGCAGCAAAGAGGGTGGACAGACCGAAACAATTTCAGACAAAAACAGAAAAAACCGAAACTATTTCAGACAAACCGAAACAATTTCAAGCAAGCCGAAACTATTTCAGACAAACCGAAACTACTTCGCAGACAAAAAAAAAGAGAAATGGTTTCGCTTGAAATCCTTTAGGATTTCACGCTACAGACCCGGCACTGATGGCGCTGCGGAGATGAATTATTTTAACCGAATATTTGATCAAGTCCAATATGATATCTTGATCTCGGGTCATGCAAATTTATCGATACAAATCCATGTGGGATTGACTGAGTGTGACTAAAGAAATTTGTAAAGAGATTATAATCCATATCACCGCCGCACCAAGTTTGCCAAATATTTCGTAGCGTATGTGTGTCAACTCCATTAAATACAGCAAGAATATTAGTTTTCCTTGATCACTTTTGGTATTTCTGTATATCTCTAAGTAACATATATCACATCAGTATTGTTATGCCTACCTCTGGAAAATATCCTAGCGGGATTTTTTTGATAGTCTAACATCACATCATCATATACGACTAAATTGTCAATACTTCTATCAAGAGAATCAACACTCGGTGCTTCTTCGATATCCGTTATAAATTCAATAATATCCTCATCGATTTCCGATTTTGCTTTCTCGTTAAATACTTTAACACCTCGTAACATCGCTGATCGTCTACACTCGGGGCTACTAAATACAACTTATTCCATTTCATCCATCTCGTTATCAAATTAAGTAGCAGCTGTGTCTTGCCACTTCCAGATGGTCAGATTGTAATTATACGAATAGAATTTGGTAGCGCTGCATGATGTTTAACAGGCTCTCATGTTTTAGTCGCCGAAAAATCAATTACATTCATGTTATTATAAATAAATTATGGATCTATATTGTGTGAAATGTAAGAAGCGTACTAGCACAAATGACTTGACAACAATTACAACTAAAAATAACAGATCAGCACTTGATGGTAAGTATGTACAATGTGGTACCAAAAAATTTAGATTTGTTTCCCTTGATAAAATGAAGGATTTAAAACAAAAACGAGGAGGTGATATTGCAGCCAAGTTAGTAAAATTACCAGAAACACCATGGGCAAAATATCCGGGAGAAAAACATCTTCCCGTGAATAGTTATTGTGGACCCGGGACCAGACTAAATATCCGACTCGATGATCAAAACCATCCCCGACCCGGTGAAAACCCAATAAACGCTATTGATAAGGCGTGTCATGCTCATGATAATGTTTATAAAAGTAGTAATTTGCAACACAGACATATCGCAGATCTGAAATTGATTCATGCTTTAAATTCAACCACTGATAAATCCTTCAAAGAAAAATTATCTTCATGGTTGATAAAATCGGCGATGAAAAGTAAATTAATGCTGGGTGCTGGTAATTAATAACATCATGAAATCTATTTATTATTCTCCAAGAGGATACTGGAGGATAAAATCAGCAATGAGTAAACTCGCTAGTGCCGCAAAGGTCAAAAATACCACTGCAGCAAATTGGTTATCCAAACAGGCGATCTGGCAAATTTATCTACCACCGCCTAAACAAATTAACTTTTCACATTTTGACGTCAGCGCCCCTAATGAGGTTCATCAAGCTGATATATTATTTCTGACGCATGATGGTGTTTACAAATACACGCTAACTGTAGTTGATTTTGCGAGTAGATACAAACAAGCAGAGCCGCTAAAGACAAAATCATCAACTGAGGTGGCTTCTGCGTTTGAAAGGATTTACCGGCGGGGTCCTCTGCAGTCGCCAAATCTATTACAAGTTGATCCTGGCAAGGAATTTCAGGGTGCAGTGTTATCAACAATGAAGAATCATAATGTCACCATCAGGCGAGGACATACTGCACTATATCATGATCAGGCAATTGTTGAACGATTTAATCGCACACTTGCTGAGCGGTTATTTGGATATCAATACGCAAAGGAATATATTCAGGATAAACGATCCCGTGAATGGGTCAAGAGATTACCGTGTGTAATTACCGCGCTAAATAATGAAATTACTCGAACAATTAATATGAAACCTAACAACGCGATTACAAAGAAGCATATACCCGTAAAACCACAAAATGATTTTTCAAAACAACCAATACTCGGCAATGTCACTGTAAGATATTTATATGAACCAGGAGAACTCGAAGATGGTAAAAAAAAAGAGCTACTGATCCTATTTGGAGTAGCACTACGCATAAAATATCTAGTATAACAAGAGCTACGGGTAGACCGCCAGTCTGTAGGTTGGATTCAACTGCTCCTCAACGGGTATTTACTCGTGAACAATTACAAGTGATACCAAAGGATACTTAATTATCACCGCATGGTCTTAACTAGCACCTCTGCGTCTGTTGCACTCAAGACAAGTTAACATCACATTATCTCTGGTATGACCTACGCTGCTATCTTTTCTGTCCACGGTAAACTGGCGGGGGTCTTTATCCGACCAACACCAACACATTATACAATTACAACTCGCGCAGTGATTATTCTGTTGTTACTTCAGCGTAATAATAAATTCAGCATAAATGTCAAATGTTCTGTTATTGTTTTGTCCTGTTGTTTATAAACAGCGAGTTTTTTTTTATTATATCATCGCTGACAATTTCATTGTTGCTGGTGTCATCAGCATCTAAAACAACTCATCGAAGTTGATTTATTCTTCGTACTCTGGAAACTGCTAAGTAAACTAAAGTCGACCACTGGATGCGATCATCTATGATCCAAACAATTATATCGGATATAGTCAATCCCTGCGAAGAATGTATCGTCGCTGCGTATCCTAGCGTCCATGGAGATTTATCAGCGCGCAATGCATCTTCGACAACACCGATATCAACCAACACATATCATTTACCACGAGAATTTCTTTTTCACTTTGTCCTGGAATATCAACTTCGATATTTTGTCTTCGTGTATCCTTTGGTCTATAACACAACGGCACTGGAAGTGTTGCAAATTTTTCTTTAGGCGTGTTAAATAACTTCATCTTAAGTGTGTCTCTGACTATTTTTCTACTTGCTACTATCAAATCGTTTGGTCTCCACGCTTCCCAGAAATCATTTAAAGATGTTTCTGAAATTATTTCACGTGCTATTTCACATTGGATTCTATCCGGTTATAATCTGATTAGTTTCTTGAACTCGCGTAATTCATTATCAAGTGATCTACGATCAGAACTAATTTCTTTATAATAGTCTACAAAATTCTTCAACCAATTATGCGGAGATGAACCGACAAATGGTGGTAGTTGACCATGATCGCCACACATTATCACTTTTGTATTCACTAGCAATAGCCAATCTAGAAACTTTTGTAATACATCTAACGACACTGTGCATATCTCATCCCAAATAATGATTTCAGGAATATATTTCTCACCCATTCGATCAGGAGTCCATTCGTCACCTTTCCATGGAAAGAAACTGTGATAAGTGCAAGCATTACTTCCTCGCCTCGCTGTTTCATCTCTCTTGCATGTCTGTGTGTTGGTGCTAAAACAATCATGTTTGGTTTCCCTCGAAATAATTCGATCGCACGAGTCATCTTCCCTGACCCACCAAAATCGTTTAAGTAACTGGTTTTATATCTGCATATTGGATCGGATATCGAAGGTGCATTAGATAGTTATGATATCTGATTATTTTTCAAGTAATTGTTTTCAATCGTAACATCTGCTGATTTAGAATAATCACACATTATTTCCTTTTTAATTCTCCATGACCCCCAACTCTCATCGGAATTTGTAAATTCAGCCAATGCTTCTTTATATTTTACATCTATATGAAATGAATCAGTGGCAACCCTGACCGCAAATTCAGGAAAGCTATTTATCATCGAATGAAGCCAGCATAGGCGCCCTTAAGTACGTATACTCAGAATTTTCTCCGTCTGTGTACGTAACAATTCTACCGATTGGGTTCCATCGGACAAGAAAGCGTCTTTACGATTGACGTGTATACCCTTGGACGTTGCATCTGCGATTATAAAACCGTATTCAGCATCATCTATAATCAGTCGTGAAGAATATCGTTTGTGGTCGTATTTTCCACCCTGGGTGAATTTACCAATTATTCTTCTACCGAGATCTTTTGCGTGTTTTTTTTTTCTAACTTCAATTAACTGCTTGGACCATTTAACGATATATTCTTCGTCGAGTGAAGGAAGTTGGTTATTGTTTTCGCTGATTATACTATCTAGACTATCGGGTTGTGGTAACCAGACCTTAGTTTGTTTTCGATATTATATAATCGCTTCACTGACAATCAATGATATTAGTATTTTAGAATCAATCGTATACCGTAATAACACTAAAGACATCCAGTGTTTTTCAGAGATGTGTCTACCAAACCAAACATAACAGCACGGATGAAAACTCTTAGCAATTTCAAATGATACCACACGAGTGAATCAGGTTAAATCAAAATCGGGCAGTGGTCCATTAATCGCAACATTTGTCATTTCATGTGTGGGATGTCCAAATCTTTTAAAATACTCAGAGCATTCTCCATACCCGAGAAAAATCCCTGCATAACATGCAGTCGTATCAACCGAAATAACGCTTTCAGGGTCATATTTTGTATTCCATAATCCACCATGGCCATAATCAACACAACTATCTTGGATATCCGAGAGAAATTCGGCACTTGTTGGTTTCCATAGATTTCTCTTTCTCGTGAAATGAGCTGCAACTGACGGAATTGTAAAACAGTTTGTTAGTAATTGTTCGTGTTCCGTTGAAAAACCACTAGCTACTTTTTTCATCTCGTTGTGAAGAGCTTCAGTACAATATAATTCGCCATTGGGTTTTACAAATTGATCGAATTTATCCTCTTCATTTTCAAAACTCTGAAATAACCACACTGACACAGGACTGTTTTTACTTGACTGAGAAATAAAGTCAAATAAATTCCCGCTCTCCGAGAATTCCACGGGTAGATATTTTATGGTCCTATCCCGCGGAAATATTGTTACTGCGGATGTCCACACGTGTGCATTATGGTCAATAATTTTGTTTGGAGATCCTCTCGATTTATATTTCGGTTCATATAATATCTCGCCTGTTAATGTCGCTAAGGTTATTGGGAATTTTAGTATCCGTTCTAATTCAGCTACATTTTGAACTGTTGTTCCTCTCTCCCTAACTGTTAAACCCCATTCGTTTATTTTGTTGCATCTTAGATCCGTTAATTTGTATCCACGCAACGCATTTGTAAAATGCTCTATTATTCGTTCTGCTACACAATTCAGCGACGAATATTTCATTGGTTTAAATTGTTCAATACTCGGTTTATCATTTATCGGATAGATCCCATAAACAACCGCGATTACAGGATAAGCTCTCTCGTAATACGGTTTGTCAATCCCAGTCAGCGTTCCTGGCTTGGAATCCTGACTCACAGTGACAGTTCTTTTATTTTTATTTTTATCTTTCAGGATGGGGTCAAATTTGTCGCG
The DNA here is from genome assembly GCA_030141615.1 of Unio pictorum. Classification (NCBI taxonomy): domain Eukaryota; kingdom Metazoa; phylum Mollusca; class Bivalvia; order Unionida; family Unionidae; genus Unio; species Unio pictorum. The sequence continues at coordinate 5,126,840 of JARLTB010000152.1, read as the reverse complement.
TATAATCCAATTCCCCATTTCTGAGCGGATAATGAATTTCACTCTCAAAAAATACTTTTTCTGGTCAAGATGCGAGATTATCACTGCTGCTCTTGCGTCGTTCATGGTAGCATCAACGCCACCATCGATTCGAAATGTCGACCAACAGTGAGATGCTCCATCGCGCTTGAATTCATTAAATGCATCACGGATTTTACTTATCATGCTTCTGTCACTTATTAGACCCTTTGGTACATCTACAGAGACTATCGAGATGTAATTTAGCATTTTTACAAGGTGTAATTTTCGATAATCTCTCGAACTCCTCCATATTATAATTAAAACAAGTATTTAAATAAAGAAGTATATATATATATATATATATATATATATATATATATATATATATATATATATATATATATATATATATATATATATATATATATATATATATATATATATATATATATATATATATATATATAAAATGAACCATTGCAAATGGCTTATGACAGGATCAGTAACTGCTTGTAACAAATCATGCAGAAATGAATTCTGCGGATATCATTTACAAAGTGTACGACGGGGGAGTTTTGGGCCCTGACCATGCATACGTTGTGGTGTAGGTGTGCGTGGTAAGTCACAGTTGTGTCTCAGTTGTGGTGGTAAGCCATTCAGGGAACTAAAGCGCTATAATGATAATAGAGTTAAAAACTCCATCAAAGATTCCATCAAGAATTCTGACTGTCAGCGTCCCTGACAAAATCATAAGAACACCTCAAGACTACATTAATAGATTCTCAAGTAATAATTAAACCAAATAATTAATTAGACAAATAATATAGTATATATTATAAATGAGCCAAGAATTTCAACCACATCCCGTGATTACCAATTATGAAGCATCTCGTGATTATATTGTCAGACACTGCAGACTGAAGAATCCATTAGGAACGGACAACGGTCTTGGGTATTTGATGTTTACTGCTGGAGGGAAAAAATAGTATCGTCATCGATTCGTCCATGAAGTATTTAACGGAAATATCCCAGATGGATTTGTAATCGATCATACTGATTCTAATCCTATGAATAATTAATTATAATTAATTAATTATTTGGTTAATCTTCAAGCTATCACACAAAGTGAAAATACCAAAAGGGGGAGAGGTGGAAAACACTCAAAAATGCGAAAATCGTAAAATCAAAAAATATTCATACAGGCGAAGAAAGAGTATTTCAATAAATGACTGAAGCCGGTAGGTATTTTTATATTTGCGAACCTTTGGTACGAAAGGTACCAGAAGGAATTTATAAATCCACTTTCTCGAGAGATTATTGTATATCGAGAGTTTATTGATGAGCTAGCGGACGGTTATCACAGTGACTAATTTGTTGACTTTGTCGAAAATCAAAGGGATTTCGCGACTAGATAAATATGCATTTAAATAAGATGATCATACACAACAACCAAAATAAACCAACCATGGTCTACGTAGTAAACTCATGATTCCCTGTTTATAGAGCGTACTATGGAGATGGTCTCGGCAATACCATTGCAAAGTTATTTACAAGAATGGCTCCAAAAATAGCACCAAATCGCAAAACAGTTATCGATGAAAGCTATTGATGTTATTCGTGATAAGGGTATTAGCGTTGTTCGTGATGTTGCCGGGAAAGCAGTTTTCGCGGCTAAAGAAAAACTACTAGCGTTAGTTCGGCGAAGAAAAAAACCACTGCCGATAAAATCACTAGAGAAACTACCATCTACGGAAATTATGCCTGCAAGTATTAGTAAAATAATAAACAACGCGGTGGAACAGAATATAGCATCACGGATAAATGATGGATATGACACTCAGAGAAATATTACTGCAAATATGATAGTGGGAAGTGGGTTGAAAACCCGAGCGAGATCGCGATTTAGATCAAGAAATATGTAATAAAATGTTCAAATCGTCACCTGACACAGCGTTCGATTTAGATGCCCCAGTACCCAAACATGATTCTGTACGCAATTATCAATTATATTCCTATAATGCAGTACAACCAGATAGTCGATCAAGAATCGAACTTCAGGTCCATGATACCAGCAAATACTTTCTACCCGCTGAAGCATTTATCGAAGTAGATGGAGAACTTGTAGCAAATGTTGCATTTCGAGAGTGCTAGATATATGATTAATGGAAGAGAAATTGAATCTATAGAGCGTGAAGTTGATGTTGCCACAACAATAGTGGGGTTAGCAAGATATTCTGATGATTATAGAAGATCGGCAGGTCCATCTATGATGTTCTCTAAGGATGTTACTAATCACGCTGAACACATTCCGTATACTAAATTGCATACACCAAGAGCTACTGCATCTGATCCACAACCCGATTCTCCTGAACACGAGGACAGACCAGCTGGTACCTTAGATATTATAAAAAGTACTAATCCTAATTACAACCTAGGGTTTGCAACATGTGTATCAATGTTTCAAGGACGGCGTCGACAATTTTCATGCGCGATTCCACTACATCATATTTTCGGATTTTGCAGAAATGTTTGAAACGTTATCTATGGAGGGAAGCATACAGTAGTACTCGTGCGAAAGGGTAGTGATAATGAGGCAATCTGGCGTGGTGCTGGTGTTGCTGCTGGTAAAGTCATTATATCAAAACTATCATTGTGGATGCCAGTAACAACTCCATCAATCACCGCAGAAGAAAAATTGTTAACATTTATGGATCATAGAGGAAAATCATTGCTGTCATGGCTAAAAACAACATCAGATACTATTGATTCTAATATTGATGGTACACTTACATGGCACCTGGCATCAAAACAAGGAGTTGCTGCACCGCGGCATATATTTATTGCATTACAGAATACTGCGCGATTAAACTCTCAGGAACGGAGTCATATGATATTTTGATCAATTAGACATTAATGAAGTATCATTGAGAATAAACGGCCAACATGAACCATCCGAGGATATACTACTTGATTACGGAACCAGCCATATTGCACGCGTGTATCATCGTTTGTTGACATTTATGGGATGCGATAATAACGTAGATACCGGTCTGCAAATATCACAGTTGTATTTTAAAAATCGATATCCCATTTACTACTTTTCGCTGGAACATCTTGACTTAACAAGAAAATACGTCATTGATATATACTTTAGAGCTCGTGTAGCTCGTCCTGCTGGCATTGTTAATTACAGAGCAGCTGCTGTCATTCTTAGTGATAAATCAATGCTACTCGAAGGTGTTGGTGGACCAATGAGCGTAGTTGATGCGCCAGTGGAAAATATGTAATATTTTCAAACATGTAGTGGTCCAAAATATGTAGACAATTAGATCAATCTGTTATTAAATAAAATGTCATACAGTCATGTTAGTGTTACGTTAACTCCTGGTCAAATTAAAAAATTGCAATCGGAATCACCTAAAAAAATGTGGAACTACGATATCACTAAAACACAATCAGATGTCTGCTGGTCAGAATAAACTATCATTGAGAACTCGTCAGATAAAACACTTCAATGATGCTATCAAAGATACAAAAGGTGTTCAGATCACTCTCTCTCTCTCTGCTGCTGAAATTAAAAGCATGATAAAATCAGGTGTTACCAGCGTTTATTGCAACAGCGGCCCCTGTGGTAGCAAAAGCTGCTACAGTATGAGCCGTTGGGACAGAGGCAGGGATGGCACTAAAGAAAGCAACTGGAAAGGGATACAGAAAAAGAAACGATCAGGAAAGGGTCTAAGACTACCGGGAACTCCTCATTCATGGTACAGCGGAAATGGCCTGAGAATACCAGGAACAATTTACTAACTCCGAAATTGCAGATATCGCCAAGGATTCAATCGCGAGAACCTATAGTTCCCATGTCAAATTTTGATTTACTCGATGCTCCTAAAAAAAACTAGTGATAAAAAACTTTAGAGGTGTTTTATGCGAGATCAATTACTACAACAATCAAACAACGCTGAAACCGGTATAATTAATCTCGATAACAGCACCGGACCTGGAACTCACTGGGTTTCATACGCGATTGATCAGCGTGTAATTGCTTATTTCGATTCATATGGGTCAGCGCCGCCTAAAGAGTTTATGCGTTATATACACCACTTAAAAATTCCTCGTTGGTACTCCACGCTACCAACACAGAAAATGACTGACCCACCAATATGCGGCATAGAAGTATTGAATGTCCTCGACGCTATCTCATTATCGGTTAAACCACCCCATAAAACCGTACACGAATATACAAGTAATCGCTTTTTAGAGGGATCTTAGAATATAATGGTTGATATTCCGGGATGATCTCTTTCAAGCCTAAGAAAACCCACCGGGGAAATATCTGCAACCAACGAAGTAAAATATCCAAGATATTAAACCTCGCAAGTGTTGATCCAAATGAAATATTTGTATTTCAAGATAAACAGATTACATGTAAATTGAAAATAAGTAATGTTTCCTTGAATGATATTCTTGTTAAACTAAATGGAGTGACCGAAAATTCCCTAGCGGTGTTTGATTCAACTGGTAAGATTAAACGAGGAGTTCTTTTACCAACTGTGATAGATAGAATTAACAGTCGAGTAAAAAAATCCGGCGACTCAATGACTGGATTTCTCGACATGAACTCTAATAAAATAACCACACTTGGTGATCCAACACTGGATACTGATGTTGTGATAAAAAAAAAAGTATTTAGATGACGTAAATAATAAACTATCGATGTTGCAAGCTGAGTATGATGTTCATGTAAATATGTTTACAAGTCTCCGTAAGAATTTTAGAAAAATAGATGATTTCTTTGGAGAACCACGAGTAGTCTCAATGTTACTTTCTGATATTAAAAAAATATTGATACAATTAAACAAACAACTGACGATATTGTTAGTGATTTTAAAAATATCGTGACCCTGCTTGATAAAATCAAAATACCGCATAAACAAAATATCAATACCGTGTACTCGATACATCATAGCTCCTTCACCTGGACACCTCAAAATATCATCATTGGAGTGTCTGCAGATGTGCAAAAATAGATAAGTGATCCAGAGAAACATTTACAATAAACCCCATCAGCGTGATTTACGGTTTATGTCGAATTTGTAATTGATTTAAGTAAATAGCATAATAAATGTCCAACAGTATCGTGAGTTTCAAACCAAACTAAAAACTCTTATCGACGAGTATACAGCAAAAGTTAAAAAAAAAAATACCGCAGGCGAATTACCAGCGTCGACGTTATTGTGTATTCGGTTTCAAGTGTAATTGCTGGAACCGGTATATTGTTATCAGCGATAACAGCACTGGCAACTGTAGTTGTCACAATTTGTGTGTCATCGGCGACAACAATTACAGGAATTCTTAGCATCATCACAAAAAAAATATCGACTAGCAGTCAGAATAAACTACACGAGTATATAATTAAGTTACATATCACATCAACGGTGTATTCCCAATTATCGTCGCTGATATCATCTAGTCTTGATGACACAACAATATCAGATAACGAATTCTCCGTGATGATGAGTATATACCACAACGCAACATCAAAATTAGAAAAACAACACAATAATAATAATATCAATGTCGACAACGGAATTACTTCAACAAATAGCGACAAACACAACACCGGAAAAGACAACCATGATCTCAATAACCTCAATGGATCCTGAATTCAGTGTTAAGGAGATAGCACTAGAAAAATTACGAGTATACCATAGTTGGCCAAATATTAGATCATAAACATTTGGTGGTCAACAGCCGAATAATTCCTTGGTGTTTGCGAGTAAGAATAAACAAGACGGAACCCCAGACTGGAACGTTGTTTCCTTACCATTTGGGTCTTACCAAATCGAACAGATCAATAATGAATTTCAGCGTAGAATAAAATCCATTACAGGAAGAGAATCAAAAATCGCTATAACAGTTCATGAACCGACACTATCATCCGCGATTGAGATAAGCTATCCCGGATATGCCGTAGACATCTATCAGAGTTCGATAAGAACCGTGCTAGGATGGCCTGAAAATACTCCTCCACCTGAACCTAAAAAAAATCTGAATATGTCACGGATAAACAATCATACCACGAATTTACCCCATCATATAAAGAACTCCTCCTCAATATAAAAAATTCGCCACTGCAGGGTACTAATTTTTATTTCCCTAATAAGGATTACGCCTTTTGGAGATTTATTATTGGACCGAATCCAGAATTAAATTATATAGATACATGTATTTTACAAAGTAAATTTATTGAATACTTTATAGAGATCAATCAAGAACACAGTCGACACCTACAACGACTACAACAGGCTTCTCGTGAGTCTAATCGAAGTGAAATCATTAAACGAATTGAAATATTAAATCAGCTTGTATCCGACATGGAAGATATTTACAAGAAAATAATTCAAGTAATTATTCATGCTGATACTAAAAACAATCTCTCTAGACAATTTTTTTTAACTCTATACAATATAACAAAAACTGATCTACCGAATTTTAAATTTCTTGGGTATAACGCAGACGAACTAACAAAAATCCGTTAATGATCTTATCAATGAAAATTTTACTGCGATACTCACCGCATAAAGACAACAACACAAGGGTTTAACTCTCCTCAAACATAATAATGATCCAGATGGTGGCGGTAGGCATATTGCTCCTCAAAATGTGAATATATCCTCTGTGATTGCAGTAAATTTAGTATGTGATGCTATCGGCGGAAGCTACCAAATAAATCTCGAAAGATCAAATCAAGTCCAAGTTGGATATATTTTATGCTCATTTGCACCAACAGCTCCTCCAGGATTTCTAATAGTTGAGGAACCAACTAATCCGGTCTATATGCGATGTCATAATAATTCACTAACAAGAATTAAGTTTATACTAACTGATCAATCCAATAAAATTTGATCGATTTACGAGGAGAGATTTTACAAATTTTTTCTGTTTGTGAAATCGTAAAGACTTTTGCCAAAACAATTTTAGACAAACCGAAACAATTTCTCTTTTTTTGTATGCCTGAATTGGTTTCAGTTTGAATCCTTTAGGATTTTGTCTGAACTAGTTTTTGTTTGTCTGAAATAGTTTCGGTTTGTCTGAAATAGTTTTGTTTTTTTCTGATTTTGTCTGAAATAGTTTCGGTCTGTCCACCCTCTTTGCTGCTAAGGATGATCAGAGCAGCTGTCTTTTGAACTTCTTGAAGTTTCTGGAGTAGATATTGTGACAAACCAGACAGAACTGAGTTATAATAGTCCAGTTTTGAAAGTACTAATAAACAAACAAGTGTTTTAGTGGCATCAACTGAAAGATATCTGCAAATTGAGCTCATGCCTCTCAGCTCAAGATATGCAGCCTTGCATATGTTCATGACATGTTGGTGCAATGTGACAGCACTGTCTATAGTAACACCTAGGTTTCTTACTGACTGTGTGAATTTAATGTTGGTGTTGCTGATATTTATTGTTTGAGGTAAACGATGTGAATGAGAAAGTCTTTGTGTTGTTATCATCATTCATCTGCAGCTTGTTACATGTGCACGTCAAAGGATGCTTGTAAGATTCTGACCGATAGATATTAAAGTTAATTCCTTATGCAACTAGTGGCTTTTATATTGAACAAATACTGCCACCAAACTCTCTTTTTTATATTCATTTTTTTACAGGAAAGAGTCATTTGGAATATTTTCCTGTGACAAGGCAGCAAAAAGAAGCAGTATGTGCCTCATACTTGAATAAAGTTCTCTAGTACTGTAACAAAATTAGCATACTTTTCATCACCCCTCATCCATCTAGATTTTTAGATATTTACCTCTGTAGCATACACACGTAAATACGTAAGCCAAGTCAGCTGCTTATTTGCAGCCCATGTTATGCATTTAATCTCCAGTGCTAGTCTAACTGTGACAAGCAGTCGCCAACAAGTCAACCAATTGCCAAACCTAACTCAAAGTAAATTTAAACCACATTACAGATTTAGTGTGTCAATTTAAAAATGCTAGGATTGTGATAATTAGGATCATTCCTTCTACCTTAAGGTGTTAAAATGTGAAACTAGTCAGTGAAACCAAAGTTGTTGACTGCAATTCTAAGTCATTGCGAACAACAGAACGAGACGGGTTCTCCTCCCGCTACCGTGGTGGTCGCTCTAGCCATTAGGTTTGGCAAATTTGCGTCCGACAATGACCTGGTGCAGAAAAATGATAATATTACATTAAAGATACAAATAAAAACTAACTAATGATTTTTGTTGCAAGGATGCTTTTAAGATTCTAACTGAGGTATTAAAGTTCATTCCTTATGCAACTAATGGCTTTTATACTGAACCAACACTGCCACCAACCCCTCCTTTTTACATTCTTTTTTTTTTTTTTTGTTACAGTAAAGAGCTATTTTGAATAGGAGTTGTTCATCAATTATGTCAACAAAATAGGGGGGAGGAGATTAAACAAGTTTGACAATTGTTGACATGGGGGAGGGGGGAATGCAAGATAAATTGACGTCAACAATGTTATTTTTACAATAAATTTAATAAATCAATAAATAGGAAATAGGAAAATGGGAAGACGATAAAAGCTAGAATACAAAGTCTCAATTTTTTCATGAATTCAAAGTGTTATAGTCAATTTGAAATCTTATATAAGTATATATATAAAAAATGTATTAAAATTTGTAGATCTTTAAATTTCCATAATTCTATTTTTAGCATAAAGTCAGCCGTATAAAATATTGTTAGTTTGTAGGGGAGGGGGGGTAATTTGACAATTTTATTGGGAGGGGGGGGGGTCACTGAAAGTTTGACAGTTGTTAACGAGTGGGGGGGGGGGGGGGGGGGTTGGGTTAAACAAATTGCCAAAAAAATTGTTGACATAATTAATGGATGTCCCCATATTTTCCTGTAACAAGACAGCTAAAAGAATCAGTATGTGCCTTATGCATGAATAAAGTTCGCTAGTACTGTAAGAAATTTGCATATTTTTCATCACCCCTCAACCATCTAGATATTAAGATATTTACCTCTGTAGCAGACACATGTAAATACGTAAGCCAAGTTGGCTGCTCATTTGAAGCCAAAGTTACGCATTTGATCTCCATGGTAGTCTGACAGGCAGTCGCCAACACAAAGTGAATCTAAACAACATTATAGATTTAGCTTATGTCTAACTGAAAACTTCTAATAATGGAATAATTAGGTCCATGCCTTCTACCTTAAATAGAGGGTGTGACAATACGAAACTATCCAGTGAGTCCTTATGCTTAGATGCTTCTGCGTGTGGCTAACTCTACTTATCAGACGAGAATTAGTATATTATTATCATTGTAAAGACCTCACAGCATTGTCAAGAGTAAAACGGGTCTAAACACCGAATTCTCATATATATTAATATCTGTAATTAGTAGAATATAATAGTTTAACAAAATCGCATGATGCCCTTAAATTAGAAATTTACGAAACTCTTCAATCCGACCTAAAACAATGCTAGCTTGATTTCGGTGAAGTTTTATACTAACCATAGGTAAGTATTATATGGGTTTTAAAACCGATGTATACACTTGAAACTCTGATTGTATGAATTTGGCTCATTTTAGCATAATCCGGGGCAATGATGAGCCTTCAGGCTCTTAACATTCAATGAAAAACGTTGGATTAGGGTTTTCCAAACTGGCATTCCATTCGGAATCTGGTCTATAAAAAAAATAGGTCTGCTTCGTGGTGTTGTCTTTGGGCAGGGCACTAGCGTACATGTAAGACCCGACGCTGATATTTATGTTTGGGGCGTCTTAAACAAAATCAAACATGTGCTATGTCTTACATGTATTACTAGGTGACCCCCATAGGTGGGCTGACTGGCAGAAACTTGAAATCATGATCTGCAATTTCTTATGTGCATCTAGTCCTACCCGTAAGACGTATCACATGTTGATCTTGATTTGACGCGAGCAAACATAAATATCAGCGTCGGGGCTTACATTGTAGGACTAATGTGCATCCCTCGATCCTAAATATGATATACGTTCAAACCCATAATGAAGCTGAAAGTTATTTTGTTTGTTTGCTTTTTTGTTACTTGTTTTGTGTTTTGTTTTTGTAAGTATGAAATTGCATAGCCATATGAACTAAATTTCAAGTGACTGATGTTTTGTATATGCAGTAAAATGATAATATTGGCAATTACTGACCATTTAATACTGAAAACTCAATAATAGATTTTACAGTTTGTATCCTTTTTTAAGCTCATAACTAATGAATAAGATTTTAAGTTAGTTGACATCAGTTTTCGGTGTGTACAGTAAGATACAGTAACAAAAATGCCTGTTGAGGAAAATCCTTATATTTGGTGAATTTTTTCATGGAGAGATGAACTTTAGAATTTGATAACATTAATACTACAGTTCCAGTCCACTTTAAAACTTTCCACTAATGAATATCATGTGTCTGACTACATGATATAAAGTAACTTCTTTGAAATGCATTATTTGGAGAAAGGTATCTTTCCACAGTCTAGCCTTTTAGTTCTTAAGTTCATCATTTACATTTTACATTTTAACAGAGTACTTAAAACAGGCGGTGTAAGTCGGCAACACTTTCCTTTCCTTTCCTTTTTATTTCTCTCTTCCTAAATCCCATCAGATTAGTAGATATGCATTATGTTTTGAGGCATTGCAATATCAGTCATGAACTTCCAATCCCTATATGTGTATGGTCTCAGGCATCCTACTATCCAATATTTTAAACTGCTGACATCACAAAATGAGGTACTTTAAACTTCAGACTGGCTTTATTATAAAAGAATGAAGATTTGGAATGGTTATAAGTATGGATGCCTGCAGTTTAAAATGGGTATAGATCTAGGATACAAGCAGTTTGAAATGAGTATAAATCTCAGATACAAGCACAGTTTGAACTGGGTATAAATCCAAGATACAAGCACAGTTTGAAATGGCATACATCCTTGATACAAGAACATTTTGAACTGGGTATAAATCCCAGATACAAGAACATTTTGAACTGGGTATAAATCCCAGATACAAGAACATTTTGAATTGGGTATAAATCCCAGATACAAGAACATTTTGAACTGGGTATAAATCCCAGATACAAGAACAGTTTGAACTGGGTATAAATCCCAGATAAAAGCACTGTTTGAAATGGGCATAATTCCCAGTTACAAACAGTTTGAAATTGGTATAAATCCCAGATACAAGAACATTTTGAAATTGGGATAAATCCTGGATACAAACACATTTTGAAATTAGTTTTAATAATCAGTATCATGTATACTCGCTTATAAGTTCTTTGGATCAAACTGAATACAAAATGATACAGATCTGCCAAAGTAATAATGCACCTAAAATCAAGGTCTTTGTTGTTTGTTGTACTCCTAACAAACTCCACAGACCTGAATCTGTTGGTGCATTATGCAATGATGGATCTGGATATGTGTACTTTTGCAGGACTCGGCTAACAAGAGAGGTTATACATGTCTGATGATGAAGCTTTAACTGCCGGTATATAATTCTCATGGGTATTTTTCCTGATAAAGACTTTGGAAAAACCATCAATTTATAGTGTTTTCATTGTTATTCCATGATCTTTTGTAGACTATCTGCCATCACCAAGCATTCTGATTGAATTGCAATGACTGGAATAGTTTCCCAAATGGAAGAAGATACAGGAAGCATGAAATCATTAAAAAATGAAGATGAACAAGATGGAAACATTGGTGGAAAGAGTGAAAAAAATGTATTTAGTAAGAAGTTGATTGAAAATTGTGGCCAGGATTGCATGGCAAACGCAGGCAAACAAGAAGGGTCAGATTGTAAACTAAATGATACAGTGAAAGAGAAAAAGAGTGAGAAAAAGGAGATAAAAAAGAGATATAAATGTGATTTCTGTAATGCAGGTCTTAGAGACAAAGGACATGTTGTCGCACACATGAGGGTACACACTGGCGAAAAACCGTATAAATGTGATTACTGTGAAGCACGATTTACTCAGAAAGGCTCCTGCAATTTACATGTGCGAAGACACACCGGTGACTTGCCCTATAAATGTGATACATGCAAGAAAAAATTCCCATCACGTTATAAGCTTCAAGAACACAATAAACAACACTCAGGCAAAAAGAATTTTATATGTAAAACATGTGGAAAATGTTTCTATACAAGGTCACTACTTGATATGCATAAAAAAACACATTCTGAAGACAGGCCATGCAAATGTGACATATGTGGTGCTGGTTTTAAGAAATCATATGCACTTGTAACACATGTGAGACGGCATACTGGAGAGAAACCATACAAATGTGATATTTGTGACAAAAGATTCATACAGGTAGGCGCAAAAAATCTACATATGAGAACACATACAGGATACAAACCTTTTAAATGTGACCAGTGTTCACAAACATTCACAGTAAAGAGTAGTCTTGAAGCACACTTAAGAAATCACTCAGGAGAGAAAAATTATGAATGTGATGTATGCAACGTAAAATTTAAAGAGCGAGGTTACTTGCGGGCTCATCGAAGGATTCACTATGAGGATCAAAAGTTTGCATGTGAACTGTGCAAGAAAAAATATATACAAAAGGGGCAGCTTGAAAGGCACATGAAAATACACTTAGATATAAAATCCTTCACTTGTAACATTTGTGACAAAAGTTTCTTTGAAAAATATGACCTTCAGAGACATACAAGTACAGTGCACACTGATAAAAGACTATTTGCATGTGAAATTTGTGGTAAAAATTTCAAATGTAAAAATAATTGCAGACGCCATGAGAAGAGACATTAGTTTGAAGCTTTTCAATGTAGCTTATTTGAGAAGTTATCGTCTGAGGCATCATAGTGAATAGCTATTGATCTAGAACCAACATATCTATGTCCCACCTTTGACTAAGAATACATCTGTTAATTGTCCCAGCTTTGACAAAGAATACATCTGTTAAATGCCATCAGTTGGAAGCAACCTGACAAATACAAATCACCATATATACGTAAGCACTGGTGTTTGGGATACCTTTTCTTTTTCCATGACCATTTGAGTGATTTCCCTTCTCCAGGCTGAGATTTTCTAGCTTAGTAAGCAGAATTTTGAATAATAAGTGTTCGATATTTTGGTCATGTGTAGTTGTGCACACTATTTTTTTTTTTTAGAGTAGGGCTACAGCTAGCAGTACATTTGTTTTAATGATTAAAAATGCTGAACTTAAGAAAGTGACACACAAAATAATTGTGATGTGATGACCAGATAGTAACTACAGCTAGCTCCACTTTCTGTTGAAGTTTTCCACTTATTAATGACAATTGCTGTAAATGTATCCCATCAGACTACAGCTACTATCATCTTGTCAACTACACTTGGGGCAGATATTGCATTTAGTCAATTTGTCCATAGTGATTCTTTTTCTTTCACAGCATGACATCTCATTAAGAACAAGAGTAATATGTTAATTTGAACATAAAACTGAATTTATTGTGAATATTTGACAATTAACCCCTGGAGGTTTTTGCTGTTTTAACATGAAATGCGAGTAGGAAAAACATTTTGGGGATTATTTCTGAATACATCCTAATACATCGACTTCCAAGCAATTTTCTATTAGACCAATGCCTAGTTATGCTAAAAAAATTGTTTTCCATTGGTTAGTTTGCTTGCACAAGAGCGGAATGTGAAAAGTTGCAGTTCTTTTATTATTATTATTATTTATTTTTTTAATTTATTTTTTTGCTTAACGGACCCATAATTTTCGTATGGAGAAGACTCCTTATTCAAATTGGCCACCTTATCCTACTTTTTGCACAGGTTCACCTGTCTGTGTGCACTTCAGACCAGTCTGCCTTAGATCTGAGGCAGTAAAGTCTAAAATCTGGACACAAAATCAGATTCCAACCATGGGCAAATTTTGGGTGGAAAAAAAACAGGTCCAAAAATATAGGTTTTTCCTTCTGTATTTTTTGTGCAACTAAAATGTTCATATTATTTGCTATCATTTTGGAGCTAAATCTCTCTACCTTTCTATATCACCACCCACTTTAGTGTATCATGCATGACCTTGACGCTATAGACCTTGGAAGTAGGCTACTACCTCATGCCCCGTAAACTCTGGTTAATGTGTTAAAAGAAACAACTTAATATACCTGAAGGAGTTTCAATGGAATCTACTGATAAATCTTTGCCAAGTCGTCTTGGTTGCACTATAAATAACATCCCATATTACAGTTGTAGTGTGAATAAACAAAGTTTTCGCTCATTTTGTTGTAAAACCTCAGCATTATTTTCCATCGTCCTAATGCATGAATATTTAACTTAACCATACTAATTGGTCACCAAATTTGTTCCTCTGAAAATTATTAAATTTTTTTTATAGCGTTTGGTTCACCAGAAATAGAGGTACTTTTCCAGATCTTACCTTATTTAACTGAAGTCTTTACTCATTAGCTTTCAAACACAAATTACTGCTCTGAGGGCCTAAGTGGTTACAGCATCAGCCTTGGATGAGTTAGGTCATTGCTTTGAACCCCGGCCGAGAAATACCAAAGACATTAGTGTTGGGACTGGTCAGCCTTATGACTGGGTGGGACATGTCTGCTCCATGATGTCCCAGTGCTAACCATCACTATAAATTGTCAAACATCATAACAATATGGTTTAAATTGTTAAAGCTACATTATAAATCCAGCACACACACACTCACAGCTTATCAGTGTTTTACCTAAAATTTTCATTTTTAATTTAATTGTCATTCTTTTGAAAGAAATAATTCATTGACTAAATGCTAAATTATTTATTTCTGCAAGGTTATTTCTTCAAAAATTAAGCCTCATATCAATACAACCTCGAAAAATATAAACTAGCCATCATTAATGGCTTTGTAATTAAATTCAGCTCACTAGAGCTATAATGATGGGAATACAAAAAATAAAAATAAACACCATGAAATTTGAATACAAAAAATGCTGAAGATATTTAAGGTGCAAAACATTTTTAGGTCTTTAAATTTGTTCTTACATTTGAAACAGGTGAGTTTTAAGAGCTGGGCCCTGGTATGCAAAGGAACGTTGTCCATATGATTTTGTTTTCATAGTGGGAATAACGAGTATACGATTGTCAGAAGAGGAGCGTATGCATCTTGCTGGTGTGTACACATGGGTGAGCCCAAATAGGTATGCTGGACTGGAGTATGTCAGTGAAATAAAGCACAGAGAACAAATATATGCAATGCTTTGTCAGAAATAGGAGACTGAACTTCTCAGCTAAAACACCAACTTTAATTTTCCGACCAATGTATAACATAAGTTGCAAATTACATAATCAAATTACCTTCTTAGATAATCACATATTTGTTTTTGGTATGAAACATAACAGGTTTATGAATGTTGCTGATGTTTAAGAAGTTTTGTGCGAAGGACTTGTGAAGATTCAACAAGACTAGTAAATTTTTCAGTCTACTAGTCAACAATGAAATTTATGTTAAATTCTAGGCATGGGAAAAAGAGGTTATTTTCAGTTTACTCTACTTTATGTGCTGCAAACTTTTGCACTCTGCAGTCCCCACACAGTACATAATCAGTACTTTTGTTTTCATTGATATGCACTGCATTGTTCAAATAAATAACTGCCGCCACTTACCGGTATTTATTTCACATGATATACAGTGTACCGCCAGGCAGTCATTTCCTTGTAATCATTGTCAAGGTCAGTCTCACATTTTCTTGCACAGTCATGATAATATGACTGTGCTATTTAAAGCACATTTTGACTAAAACACAAATAAATATAGGATTTTTTTTTCTTCCTTTGTTAATACCAGACATGTTTCATCATGTGGTACCAAAAGCATGATATTTGAATGAGTGGTGATGCCACAAGTTAAAATATATCAAACAGATCTGGTATTAATGTAAGAAAAGAAAATATTCTGCTTATTAAATACCAAACTTGCTCCAAAATCGAAGTTTAGAATGTTAAACTCACCCCAACCCCCTTTTGGTAAATTCGTAAGCATTACTATGTATGTGATTTAAAAAAGAGGTAGGATTAAATTGACCTGATCAATCACAGTAAATTATAATTTTTACATTTTTTTATCTGTTTGACCTTATCTGAAAACAAAGCAAGTCCGATTCAGCAATGGGTAAAACATGGCGGATGTTACTGTAGCACCGGGCGCTCTTATCTGATTGGTCGACATCTGTGGATTTCATTGACAGGTCGGATCTATGCATATTGGGTCAAGGACTGTTGTCAAGGAAGCAAGGGGACATAACTTCAGAGAGATATGAATGATATCTGGTCAGATTTCTCTATCAAAGATTAATTTCCATGTCTGAACTGTAAGGCAGTTTTATTTATAACTTTTGTAGGCACACCGAATCAGGTGTCGTATAGCAGGATTGGAAATTTTATAAGGATATATTTTTAACATGTGTAAATTTAGGGTTGAAAAGCTATAAGAATTGCATCAGCTTAAAAGTATGGTTTACTTATCACATATTTGAATCAGAATGTTTGTATCAATATAGGATTCAACAACTTTCAGTTCCAAATGTAGCCACATTCAGTCTGCATGAATGTGCTGATTTTGCCAACTCTGAACAGTCTCTGTGTCAGCCATCCTTTTTATGCATGACTGATTTCTACTTAAGACAAAAGGTTCTGATTTTCAGGTTTATAATGCTTTAAGTTGAAATCATTTATTTTTATCTACACATGGTTCGTAAACTTCATTCAGGAAGTTTTCTGTAATTGAAGAAATTTGAACAATTTTTGTGTAAGTGTACTTGTTAAAAAAAAGTGTTACAGTATGTCAGATACCGGTATAATGTCATTTTACCCGTTTTCTTTTTTATCAAATTTTTATATTTCTTTTGTGAATTAATAAATTATATAGAGATTATTTGCTATACATGAAATGTAATTTTCTACTCATCTAATTAAAAAGCTAATGGATATCAAAGATTAACTGTAAAGGACCCATTCTTGTCTCTATCAATCTCATTACAACTCAGATGAGAAATGAAAGCTGATCCATGAATATTGTACCATTACATTTATTATAAATGTGGTCGCTGCAGAATATCCGGTGCTGCCACTCTTTTGAACACATGCTTTGAAAAAAGGGTTTGTTCCATAGTCAACTCCACCTGTGACCTATAACTTTCTCTGGAAAAGATACCTGTACAGAGGCGTAGCGATATTTTGCGCCCGGGGACAAACTATAAAATTGGCGCCCCAGCGATCTTGTGACAGATTTATTACCCTTGTTTTCTTATTATAATGTAACGTTGCAAGCCTCATTTTGGCGCCCCTGTACCTTCTCGCCCGGGGACATATGTAAACCCCCCCCCCTCGCTACGCCGCTGTACCTGTATTACTAACTACATGACTAGTCCACCACGTGAAATATAAAAAGTTTAGTTTAAAGACAGCAGCTGTGACAACATGATTTTTATAGCAATTTAGCATGTATTTTTGCAAGGATGCACAGATGGACAGGAATGCATATTCATGGGTGCCACAGGAATTTTGTTGTTTCTTTGATTAGGAGGGTTGTTGTTGTTTGCACACCATATATTTAGAGAGATATATTTATATGTAGATTTTTTTTAAAATGAGAGAAAAAAATGTCCTCATTGCCACCACCAGCAGATGCCCATCCATATATGACTTAAGATGAAAAAGTGAACACAGTTAAGAACATCCATACACTAAAAAATATACATAGCCAACAGACAATTTTTATTGAACTCATTTTCATACAAAACGCTGTTCATTGACTACAACAGGTCAAGAGCTAAAACACAAACTGCTTTTGTTCATTCCTTAACAGAAACATGTTTGACAATAAACACTAAATCAACCAAACCAGAAAAGAACAAAAAAATTATAAATGTTAAACAGTTGAGCTTCAATGAATAAAGTCACGTCATAAACTGTACAAAAAAATTACTTCTTTTTTTTTTTATTGGGGGGAACAGGTTTTGCATTGGAGCTGTTACTAGGCATTTAATGTTCATTACTAGCATCAGATTATGCTGTAGGGTTGGTGCTTTTTATTTGTTTCTCATCACTAGTCGCTGATTCTAATGGTGTGGGGAGTGGGGTGGGGGCTTGACATTAGCTTCCCGTTGCCAGTCATCAGTTCTAGTACAGGAAGAGTGCATGGCATCACCCTGTCACTATTCTTCTGCTGGTTTGGTGTTATGTATATCTATATTGTGTGCTTAACTTTTGTCTATGATTGTAGATTTTACTTTAAGGTCATGGTCATTTGCATACATGCTAACATTACTTTTTGAGTTCATAATATTTTCTCTGTGTGTGTGTGTGTTTGATTTGGATTTGTAATGTTCCTTTACCAATTTTTAAGCCATTTCTGCATATATGATGTCTGCAGTTTATAGTGATGTATCATGATGTCCCACTCAGTCACATTATCTTGACACCAGGCAAACCAGTCCTAACACTAACCTCTTAACGATGAGTGCCTAGCAAGGCAGATGTAATTACCATTTTTTCTTAGTCTTTGGTAGGACTTGGCCAGGAATCGAAACCACGACCTCACACATCAGAGGCAGATGCTCTAAGGATAAGGCCAACGTAGCGGTCATAATATTCTAGAAGAAAACTTGTTTACAATTGGATGGACTTTTCCAATTAAAAATCTTCAGTTTTCCAGAAAATTCTGTTGTCTTATAGGTCAGCTGGCAATTTGATTAAAAAAAGAGGATTTGTAAAATAAAGTATTCACTCCTGTTTCATATCAGTCTTTGGGAATCTGTGATCTAAATATGCAGTTATGTTCAAATATAATTTGAGAGGAATTATTTAAATCTTCACTAGAATTACTAATATGTTCATTCACTACTTGGATTTATACACACTACTAAACTGAGAACGTATTCAAAGACATTCTGGACTACATCAGGACATTTAAGACTTTTGGAATTCATTCAGAACATTCTACTGTTGGATTTATGATAGGACATTTAGGATTATTTGGAATTTAACTCACAATAGTGTCTTTTTAAATTTCACTTTGTAACTAACAAGAAGAAACTTGTTAAGTTTATAAATTTTGGGGGGGTATTTTTCCTATTATTTTAAGAACTAGAGTCGTAATAGTCCGTATTTGATATGTTCGTCATTATCAGAGTTGACTGCTGTCTGGGTGCTTAGCCTAAACTCATTACTAGATTTTAATGTGAGGACGGTTCTTGTAGTTCATTTGGGTCCTTACTACTGGCATCACATCCTAATACGGGGCTGGTGTTTTATGCTTGCATTTTGACAATCCTTTCAGAGTCCGCTGTGATGGAGAAGGTGTTTATCATTTCTATGCTGACACCACTTTAAAAGTTCGGGGGGGGGGGGGAGTAGGCACTAAACATCTTTTCATAATCATTGTTCTCATGTCTCAGTACAGAATGAATGTTTTGGTATGTTCTCATTAAACTTCCCAGCATCATCTCTAGTGCAGTTGCTTAACACTGCATTTCCCCATTCATTCATTAGTGTGTGTGCTTTTGAAGCTTCATAGTTTACTATTGCCAACATCTTACCATTTCATGTTCAACTATTTGGTTTTTTATATCACTGGTCGATATAAAACCTTTTAATATTTTTAAACACGTATAAATGCAATCTATTGTATGGCGCTAAATAGCCTAAAAGTGCTGGTGCACCTTTAAAAATCGTCAATCAACCCATCAATCAATCAATCATCGTTTGATAGTGTGCTGTCATTAGTCTATAATCTACCATGTTTTGGAGTTTGTTCTGCTGTGGAGTATAAGAACTTCATTACTATTGTCTTTTTCATCAACTGTTTAAGTGACATTTTGAATTCAGAATTCACCTCCAATCACATCAAGTAAAAAGTACAAATTATTTATCATCACTGACTGTTCTCACATGATGTTGACAAAGATAGGAGCATGATAAAATGATTAGGTGACCACATGGCCTATGGAATATCTTTCCAACATTTAGGTATCCACATACAATGAACTGGTTCTTTAAACAACAGGAGAAACATGGCCTGTGAAATAGCCTGTGAACATCTCTCCTTACAATGTGGCTGCCATGTTTTGAGTGGCAGGGTACCAGTTGATACATTTTGCTTTTGATGTTATCACTGCCTACTGTTTGAATATCTTTTAAATTGTTCTCTTAATGAGTCTCGACTTTCTTTGAAATGATGTGACATCATTGCAAATCTTCTGTTGATAACAACCTGTCTCTCTTTGCAAGATCCTTTTCATGTTTTTGTTTTCAAGGTAAAACATTGATATATTGCCATTTCAACAGCAATTCCTGCAATATGCTTTTTTCTACAGTGCTATGTGCCTTTACACTTCCACAACATGGTAAATAACTCCCAAAATGTTACATCAGCTATATTCATTGATAAAATTGCTTTATTTTCAGTGTTCTCCAAACTCAGGAAAGACTTGGCTTTCAATTTGATGCTGAAAGGAAGTACAATCTCCCAAACACTTATGCTATCAAACTCCCTTTAGCTTTTGCATTCGGACAGTTTCTTCATTACAGACTCAGATGAGTCATTTTCTACTGGTTTTACTAATTCTTCGTGTATGTCTTGATTCTTGGATTTTTGGTGTACCAGACATATTTTTTTATTTGATACATTCCTCAATGTTGTTACTGGTCCTATATTGTTGAGTAGAATCATGGTTTTCTTAGTCACTTTTGAAAGTTTATTTGATGATTTTCTTATCTTTGACAGGCTACTTTTCATTGGACTTGACACTTCCCATTTCCTTGCATTCTCAAATGTTCTAACTGATTTTCCATTTGTAGATTCATTCTGTTGAAAGCTGTTAGTTTGACAGGTTCTTTGCTTGGCTAATTTAAGCTAATTGCCTCATTTAATTTCACACTTCTTTCATTTTTCCAATATTTGGACTGATTTTTCGTGGATGTCTTTCTTTGGCTATGTTTGGTAGACCAACCCTGTTCTAGTTTTCCTTCGTGAATCATCAGCTGTTTCCCAATTGTCAACATATTGTGTTTCCACGCTGAGCTTTGTCACTGCCAGGTCAGTTTCTTAATCTTTATGATACCAGGTCTCTTTAATTTGACAGATTTTAACTGATATGTTCCTTTAAGTGCCCTTTTCTTAATTTTTCTGTGGCTTTTCACTTTCAGTTGCATTTTTTATATTACCACCCACTGTATCACCTTGTCCATGTCTTGTCCTTTGAAATATAAACCCATCAACCTCTTGCTATTACGCATGACTGAAAGGAACGTTTGAATTTATATCGGGCTGTGCATCTATCAGTGAATTTAAAAGCTAATGTGAACATTTCAGGCCTTTATCTTGCAGGTCTTTCCATGAACTCATGAACTGCAAATGCATCATGTGCCACATCTGGTATTACAAAATCAATTCACTCCTCTAGTCTTCCTATCTTTCATGAGGTGCAATTTTAGTAGGCAGCAAAAGGATGTATGGTAGCTTTCTTGTTATTGTTGTATGCACCCTAAATTTTCTTTCTGGTGAATACAGTGGTATTTTTAGGGGCCGGGGGGGGGGGGGGGGCAGTAGTTATGTAAAGCCAATTCTTTATGCTTAGCCAGGTCAGTAGCATCATCAGACAGATCTTCCAAAAGATACCCAACATTCCTTGATTTCTAAATTCTTTTGATTCTTTTGTATTTTCTCCATCAGATATAATTCCATGTTGCCATTTGCGTCATGTAACTTCTTGTTATAGTACAAGTCACACGGGTCATGTGGGCATTCAAACATGACTCAGTAATAGGTGTCATTTTTTGGATTGATACCGCTCTCACCTATTTTTAAGTTCTTATCGTTTTCCTTGACATGTCATCATTTCACATTGTATAATTTTTTTCTGTCCTCCATTTTGCGCAGTTTCTCTCTCACCCTTCTGGTCATCATCTGATGTATAAAGTCATCTCCGTAACAGCCCCCCCCCCCCCCCAACAAAAACTCCTGCAGGCGCCCATGTAGGCAGGACTGTGGGCATCACAGTGACACCAATGTCATAAGGTACCTTGGTTAAATCAGTTAGGGATAAACATGGACAAGATCATATGATAAAGAAATGTAAGAGTTTTTTTTTTTTTTTTACAACTGCCGCATAATATAGACTAAAAATATAGCTATAATAAAATTCTCCCAGAATTAACTTACAAGGATCTATTATAAAATTCATGTAAAACTTAAGAGTAATATAATTATTCCTTTCCTGTACATACTTGTCATTCTGCGTGGAACCCATATTTAAACTGATACACGTGACTAACAATATCTTACCTTTAAAACTTGTAATTAAAAACAAAATAAAGTAAACATTCCTTTTAATTTTGCATCAAGTGTGATAACAAATGTAAACGGCAGTTTTACACAAGAACAGAGACTCAACGAATTACTGCATGATGATCACAGGCAAAACTAACAAATTAAACTTACTCAGTGAATACGAAGAACGAGACTCAACAAATTGCTTCATGATCATCGCAGGCAAAATTAACAAATGAAATTTGCTCAGTGAATACGGAAAACAAGTAGAAATGGGCATAAGGGAGATAACCGTAGAAAGATTAACTTGGCATCAAATGCACTCCCTTTAACTATAACTTTAACCCACAATATATGAATAGCTTCCTGATGCTACGAACTTGTGAACAGTTACTTCTATGTAGTTTTAAAATGATAAATATCATCGAAAAATTTTAAAAATTAAGAGACAACCAAAACGTTTAAATATTCTTTTTTAATCAGATTGATGTATAACTTCACTGGAAGAGTGACCTGGAAAACCAAATGTGCTACGAGTAGATGCAAAACAAAGAAACACGAATAAATGGGATGATTGTTAAAGTAAACAGGACATGGACTGCAATTTAATAGGTCATAAGGTCATTAATAGGTCATAAGAAAAAAAAAGAACTTAGAAAGAGAATAGCAGCACATGGCAAACAAGAACAGATGATTACAGAATATAAAATGTTGATAATCATCTGCATAATTGTATATCAAAAAAATTTCTTCCCTAATATCAAGTATGTGCTGGTAATTAATATTTCAGAGAAGGAAAGGATTTTTCTTTTCATACTATAGGCTGTATAGTAACAGTTCAAATCAATCAGTCGAGACTGCATCAGAGGCAGGGGCAGGTATCCTCTGTGCTCCCTTTAATCCTGCCCTGTATATCCCAGTGGTCTTAAAGCAACACTAATGCATAATATGAATAAACAAATATAAAATTCTAAGGACTTGTAAGTACTTTTAAAATACAATTTCTGATCCATAAAGTAATGTTAAATAATGCAATGTATCACCTACACCATCAAAGACACAGACTTGAAACTTTGGAATATGCTTGGGTGAGGGTTTCAGATTCAGTGGTTTTTAATGCAATCATAGTCTGAAAATAGTTTCTATTTTTTATTTGTAAAAAAAAGCCTTACAGGTGGAGATGTGAAAGTTGGATTTTTTTTTCATTTTCAAGACAATAACACGCACTGGGATTTGGTTTTTCATGCAATGGATACTACATATAAACTTTATTGTCACAATGAATTGAATGCTTATACATCAACCACATATTGAATATCAAGGCCACATATTTATGAGTATGTTGGTATTCTGTATTGAATATCAAGGCCACATATTTGTAGGAGTATGTTGGTATTCTGTATTGAATATCAAGGCCACATATTTGTAGGAGTATGTTGGTATTCTGTATTGAATATCAAGGCCACATATTTGTATGAGTATGTTGGTATTCTGTATTGAATATCAAGGCCACATATTTGTAGGAGTATGTTGGTATTCTGTATTGAATATCAAGGCCACATATTTGTAGGAGTATGTTGGTATTCTGTATTGAATATCAAGGCCACATATTTGTAGGAGTATGTTGGTATTCTGTATTGAATATCAAGGCCACATATTTGTAGGAGTATGTTGGTATTCTGTATTGAATATCAAGGCCACATATTTGTAGGAGTATGCTGGTATTCTGTATTGAATATCAAGGCCACATATTTGTAGGAGTATGTTGGTATTCTGTATTGAATATCAAGGCCACATTTGTAGGAGTATGCTGGTATTCTGTATTGAATATCAAGGCCACATATTTGTAGGAGTATGCTGGTATTCTGTATTGAATATCAAGGCCACATATTTGTATGAGTATGTTGGTATTCTGTATTGAATATCAAGGCCACATATTAAGATATATACTTTAAGCGTGCTATTTAAAACTGAATATGATAAAAGTAGTGGTATGAAAATTGACAAAACATTTACATATATTTAAGACAAGGTTTCAGATTTGAAGGTCAAAGATAAGCATTACTATATTTCTTTGGGGAAGTAACATACAAATCTTAATATACAGTAATGGACATACAACTTGTTATTGCAGTACATCATGACTTGATCTTGTCACTTCACATTTTCATGTACAGATCTCAGGTCAGTATCATTTTATTTTTTATTTTTGTGGCATCCAAAATGTCACCAAGAAGCCATGTCATTTCTCATGGTCAGTGTGTCATTTCTCAAGGTCATTGTGAAGGCCAGAACACACTTGGTGTCAAAATAAATTTATGATAGGACAATTGATCCATTTTACACCCATCTTAAATCAGGAAAAATTATTTTCACGCTAAATGCATCCATTCTTTTGTGAATATTTACTTGTACTGCTCACAACTTCGTGACAACTGGAAGAGATTTCATGAAATTCTGTCCATGTATCATGACTTAGACAGTCCGACACATGCCACACATAGTCAAATAGCCAGGCTAACAGAAAATGTACTTTTGTGCATTTTATGGAGGATATCTTTGAAACTACAGAAGATAGTTTTGATCTAGTTATATTCCATTATTAGAGATTCCATCGCCATTTTCAGTCTCAAGGTTTAGGTCAAATCCAGAGAAAATATAAATCAGCAATCCATGTGCAAGTACAACATTGCAAACAAAGAAGGTATTTGTATGCAACTTTAACCTGCTGTATATCTGGGCTTCATAGTGTGTCATATATTTCTAGTCATGCACTATGCACCAAGAGCATTAGATAAAAACTAGGGAAATAACTGGCATGTTTACTAAATATTTTTAGATGAAATTTTGTCTTGTTCCAAGCCTTATCCTGTACCTGACTGGTATGAAATGGTAAAGTCAAGGTCATTCGCTTGGAAAAGGCACAATATACCATGCTACGTGGTACTTCTTAAAGCCTAAAGGCTATATCACCTACTTGTGTTTAACAAAATCAAACTTAAAGATTTTGAGAGGCGTGTTGTGCATGCTTTTACTATCAAGCCACATGACACTGATGTGAAATTGGCATGCTTTGAGTATGTCACTGGCCCAACCCTAGGATGGGTGGTGTCCCAAGGCAGCAAAGAATGAGCTGAGCCCCCCAACAAAAAAATTGCATTGTGGAGTTGATTTCCTAAAAGTGCAAGGTCCAAGATGGTTGCCTAGTTCACCTTGCCCTAGGGTCGGGTGTGAGTATGCCTATCTTAGTCATCTTTGTGGCTGAATTGTCTTTAGTTTTATGTGCATCATCTATTGCTGTATGTGGGTTAATAATGCAAACATACTGCATTTCTGAAGAATTGTTTGAAACCATACTCTTAATGGACTCTGTCTAAAACAAAGTTTTCCATTTTAGATGATATGGAAATAGCTTGTTGGTTTCAATTAAGATTTCTCAATTATGGGACAATAAAATACCAAAAACTAAGCGAATTCAAACCAAAATTTTAATTTCTAAGGCAACTAATCTCTGTGAAATATTTTAAAGAAATTCATATCCCAAATGAGCAACTAATTCTGTTATGACTCTTATGGTCTTAGTCTTACTAAGAGAAAAAGTGAAAAGCCAGCAAGTTTTTTATTCAACTAATTTATTTCCCTAGAATACAAAGTGAAAATTTAAAAATAACAGTAGTGTGAACTAAGGCATCCAGAGCCCTAAATGTTTTATCACAACTCCAGAAGTATAGAGTATTCTATGAGTTCCAGTGGAGTTCGAAATGAAGTCAAATCTGTTGTGCTGATGTGCCAATATCCTTAGGGTTGAGATACCACCAGTCTTGATGTATCACAATATAATCCAATGCAGCTTTAAATAAATTCACAGTAAT
This sequence comes from Unio pictorum, assembly GCA_030141615.1. Taxonomy (NCBI): domain Eukaryota; kingdom Metazoa; phylum Mollusca; class Bivalvia; order Unionida; family Unionidae; genus Unio; species Unio pictorum. Next base: position 5,100,677 of record JARLTB010000152.1, on the reverse strand, counting down.
TCCAAAAGTTACTTGGGGTAGTAATAAAGCTTATGAGTACTTTGTAATTCCAAATTTTAAAAAAATTTAATTAAATAAATTTTCTCAAATTATAACTGTACACATTTAAATGCAGGTTCTACAGAGACTGATGTTTAAGAAATAATTAATTCAGTTACTCACTACCTTGTATTAAAAAAAAATATGAAACAATTTTCAAAACCTGGATGTGGGCACAAGTTCATTTCTTGGTCATTCTAACTTGTCAACAAGGTCGGATCCTTTAACAACCAACCAGTCAGAAATCTGGTGACCTGGTTTTCCAAAGAGCAAAACCAATGGCCTGAACTCAAATAACAGACATAAACATCATTCAAACATATCATCATATCTGGTGTATAGACTATACCATATTTTCATGTACACACCAAGCAAACAAACATTGAGCAACTTAACAATGCTATTTTGAGGTCAAATTAGGAAATCATCCTCTTTAAATACAAACCAAGAGCAGCTGATAGATCAGTCTCCATATCAGACAATTTTTAACTTTGTTAGATGTGTGCAAATGATAAAGAATTATGGAATTACAACCATGTGTACTTGCATACAGGTTGAGCCCCACTAATACAACATAGACCCTGATCAGCATAACACACTGGCAAATCTAGGTTTGTTTGTGCTACTGATTAATACTAACAAACAGCATATACTCAGATTTGCTGGCACATTGTAAGATGACAATCTGGGTCTGTGCAGGCGAGTGCATATAGTCATGTATCAGAATAATATAATCCAAAATGTTCTCATATGAATTCATTATAGCAATAAATTATTGTTTTAGTCCAAGAATACTATTAATAGGGCATAACCGATTAGCATTTTTCTACCGATTTCCGATTCCGGATTTTGGGCCTGAAATTTTTCCGATTCCGGATACGATTCAATTAATCGGAAATGCTAAATCCGTATTTTTTTTTCTAAAAAATTTCATCTTCCGTTTCCGGGTTTCTGGTATCTGGTTTTGCCGTATCTAGCATGTTACTTAGTACTTTACCATATCAGGCTTCATTTCCGGTTTTCACCCGCCAGTTCAAATATATTGTCTCACAGCGTGGTTGTGTTGACCATATTGAACTTTTCTGACTTCTTATTTAACTTTATTAACACACTATCGAATGACACGCAGTGTTAGACACGGTGCTATAGAAATTCAACTTGATTTTTTTTTATTATCCGAATCGTTCCTGCCTTGTCCGACTCCGATTAATCGGAAGTTCATACTATCCGGTGGAATCCGATTTCCGGATCAAAAGTCGGTTATGCCCTAACTATTAAGCACTGTTATTCCAGTGAATATTTTAAGTAAATAAATCCAACCATACTAAAAATGAACACAAGAAGATTCATTCTACATCAGATGTTAAAGCATGAATGAGTAATTATTCAAGTAAACAACATTATATAAAAAGCCAAGACAAAATAATTGAGCATTGATTTAGGTCAGTCTCCTTTCCGGGGGTTTTCCCTGGGTTCTTCCTCCACCACTAATACTGGCTGACATGTATAGCCTATCGTGTGCTGAAAAATGGCGTTAAAGGAGACTAGAAACCAGTGGAAATATACAATAATATTAAATACACTGCAGAGAAAAACATGATTCTGAAGCGTCGTGTGCGACCGTACTGCCAATATTGAGATATTGGCATATCTTCTAGGCGCTGAGTTTCCGTGACTTCGTATGCATATTTTCCGCGCCTATTCGGTTACTTTCGGAAAGTGACGTCATACTAGCAACTCCAGCATCCAGACCTACAGTTGCAAGGTTCATTTCATATAGAGTACCATGCCGTTTTGCGTTGCTTACGGGTGTAATAGCATACATAGAAAAGGCTGTGGAGTTCTTTTTTTTTTTTCTTTTCTAAATGATAAAGGGATAAAGAATGTCTGGATACATTATTACAAGCGAGTCGATTTCAATGCAACACCATACAGCAATCCGTGCCCATTACATTTCACAAAGGAATGTTACCAGACGGATCCTAAAAAACATAGAACCTCTAGGATACACGAATGCTAAGCCTAGACTAAAAGTTGAAACTGTTCCAGACATACCATTGTATATTTTAAATCCTGGTAGAGTGTCAAACGTACGAGTTACGAAAATAGGCAGAAGGCCGAGTAAGCGCTAATAACAAATATGACAGCCCGACACCTGATCGTGCTGATGAAATGAGTAAATGTTTTTTTCTTCTTCAAGATTACAATCTAAATAAAGTCACCACTGTCCTATGTATAATTGAGATCTGACTTTAATCAAATGGAATTTTTGCCTAAAAAAATAATAATAATAAGATTATCAACCCTTGACACGGTCGTGATTTGAGAAAAACAATTTAGGTAATTTAAAAAAAAATATTAAAAAATTATTTTTAAAAAACACAACCTTTCAGTCTATGCCTATTACTCGTAAAATGTATAAACGGAAATCTGTAATGATTGGAACTGATATAAAACTGTCCCTTGGGCAGTTTAAATAGCAGCGATTAAAAGAAAAGATCCGATATAAAATCAAAGTTTCACATTAACTGGCTGACAATAGAAATTGGGGGGAGGCGACTATTGACCCCACCTATTTGCCCCGATGTGCAATTTCTCCCTGTGATACGCCTTATTATACCCCAGGACAAGACCTTTTTTTTCATATTCTGGTCTGCATAATAGTTAGAGGTTAGAATTAAGTACACAAACATAATGGCAGTTTAACAAATTAACAATTATTCCTTATCATTGCACTTCTGTTGTGAAAAGGACTGGCCCTCTGACATAATTCAAAGAAACCATGTGCTACAGAGTGTGTATGTAAGCACCAGAAAGTCATTGGCAAATAAGCGATGCCGAATTTTGTTGTAACTTCGATGTCAAAGACTTCATTTTAAGAGTTCAAATCTGCAGTCAAACGTTACCGTACATGTATGTGGCCAATGTTTTCCCACATTTTATATCCCATCCTATTTCCATTAGTTTAAGTGTTAAGATATGTAACACTGTTTACTGAATTAAATATTTATTTTGAATTAGTTTTTTTAGGGGCACATATACTGCGTCGTATTTTTTTTTATTCCTTCTTTTAATTTAATCATGGTAATGAAACTTTACATAGATGGTAGTGGAATGTCAGGTGTTAACTGGCCGAGTTTTTTTTAAGGCGGAAATGGAGATTTTGTTTGCAGAGAAAATTACGCATCCTTCATTGTGATAATTCATGGGTTTTAAACTAATTGGTGACAATTTTTTTTACAAGAAGTATCTGTAGTAGTTAAATAATCTGAAATTTACGTGAATAATGTTTAATCTTAATCTATTTACTGAAGACAAAAACTGTCCTGTGATATTAATTATTTCTTCACTACAATATTCACAAGTGATAAAATAGAATATGACATTTGTGGACTGCACACTTGATGAAATAATTACATATGGATTTTCTTCTTCTGAGAAATGAAAATTGAGAGACATATTGAAATAATCGGGAGTTAACTACGAAAAATCAAGAGAGATATTACGAGATAGGGAGGAAATACCTCCAAATTGGAATTTATTTTCTTTCTTTCTTTTCTCGGCTTGAAAGTTAACATATATGAACTGTTCGGGTTTGTGGAATTTCAGTCAGGGCTAGTAAGTTTATTTAAGTCATCAGCCCGGGGCCTGTGCTTAAAACATTTCTTTCAGCACTGACCAGTACAGTACGTACTCTGTTAACGAATCATGTATATACTTACAGATTTGTCAATACGCTAACTGTAGCATGCATGTAAAATACACTGTAATTGAATCATAGAAAGGAAGCTTCTTAATGTTGAAATTAATTACGTATGATTTCCTCCTCGCAGATTTATTTGTGGGGTGTTGATTTTTTGTGTGTGTGAAAAATTACTTCCGATGAAAACCGTTATCAATGGCCTCTCTCGCTTGCCATGTTTCTGTTTGTATACGAGGACTTGCTAGTATGACGTCATGAGACCACGTGATCTGTCGTCTCATTAAAACTCGGAAATACTCGGCAATTTACGGAATCATTGTATCTTCTTCGCAATATAATCAATATCCGCACACGATATTATATTTTTAAACATTATATTCGAATTAGAATTTGTAAAGAATTACATTTATAAAATAAAAATTTTCATTTCTAGTCACCTTTAAACCCTACAACAGCAACATATACGACACTAAAACTAGAAAAGGCGTATGCATATGCATGAGACTATAGTCAAAACCAAATTTCACAAGAATATGATGAATGAATTATGGCAGTTACTTGCAACATACCATGTAATCATATGAATATAATCATTCTCAAGCTAGGAGGTTAATTGTGTATAACCAAACTCTGTCCAAAATTAAATCTATCCATATTGGGAATATCTAGGGTTCTATAAGACATTGCATTAGAATGTGAAGATGTGAAGCTAATTTTCAAGGGCAATAATTCTATATAAACAGATGGAGCTGAGCCATAAAAGGCAAAACTACCTATAATTGTTAATTCACCTACATGTACTGAACTGGCATCCCATTATGTGCAAAGCCAATGAGCTTTGATGGTTACAAGTAAGAAGTAATGAAGATAATAGATGTTTCCTATAAAGATCCAACGTCTTGGAGCGGGGTGAACACAAGCCCATGTTCCACAATAACCAAAACATATATACAGTAGAACCTGTCTTGAAAGACCACCTTTTTTGCCAAAATTGTATGGTCTCTCAGGACAGGTGGTCTCTCATAACAGGTCACAATGCTATTCAATCAAGAAATTTGTGCACTCAGAATGTGGTTTCTCAAGACATGTGGTCTCACATAACAGTGGTCTTTCAAGACAGGTTTTTCTGTACCTGGAAAACATGGTATGAACTGAACTTGACCTATGTGTTCTTAATATTTCTAACAAGCTCTGAATTCAATCCTCCAAGGAGTCCTTCAAGAGTTATTAAGGTTAAATGCAATTTGTCATGGCCTATGAACGAGACAGGATGAATGGGTATGATTCCGATTTGGTTATGTTACACCCAATCAGTTGTGGAAGTAAATCGATAATGCTATTACAACAATGACAATTTGTTTATATTTACGTGTTTCAAGTCGATGTGCCTTTTCTGGACTGACTTTCCGGATGTAAGCTTTCTCACAACTGTCACATGACCATGCTGGTTCAGGATTACCATGAACAGTAAAGACGCACATGGTCTTGTAAGCCTTTTGCTGAGGATAACTTCTCACACATAATGCATGAAAAAGATTTGCCCACATGTATCTTCTCATGGCGTTTGCAGTTTTCTTTACAGTTGAATTTCTTCTCACAAATCTTGCAAGCAAATGGTTTTTCATAGGTATGTACCATCATTGTGTGCTTTGTAAAGGAAACTTTCTCGACGAAACTTTTTTCACAGATGTCACACATGAACAGTTTTATACCTAAATGTATCGTCATGTGTCTTTCAAGCTGTCACTTTTGTGTATACTTCTTGTTGCACAGTTCACAAGCAAATTTTTCCTCATTATAATGAGTTCTTCGATGAGCCCACAAGTAACCCTGCTCTTTAAATCTAATACCACAAATCTCATATTTATAATTCTTTTCCCCGTGTGATTTCTTATATGTGTTTCTAAGCTGGATTTGACTGTGAATGTCTGTGAACACTGGTCACATTTTTCACACAGATAATGTTTTTTCATCTGTGTGATGTCTTGTGTTGCTGAAGCTCGTAGCATTTTCGGAATTGTTTCTGACATGTATCACATGTATAGAGTAGGTCGCCAGTGTGTATTCGCAAGTGTACATTACATGAGCCTTTTCGTTTGAATCGTGCATCACAGAAATCACACTTATAAGGCTGGTCCCTAGTATGAACTGCCAGATGAGATATAAGGTTTTTATTTGCTTCCATGGTTTTTCTTACAAAACTCACAAGTATATAATGTGTTAACATATTTCCTTTTCTTGTCATCAGGTAAGCTGTTACATGTACTCAACTGCTGTATGATTATGTTTGATTGATTTACTGTGCAATCCTGACATTTTCCTTTGAGTTATCTCCCTCCATTTTTCTATCCCCGTCTGAGAAAGATACTATACCAACCTGGCAATTGTCATTCTTTAAAATTACGCTTCTTACATCTTTATCTATTTTCTGAAATTGTTTTCAAGCAATGAATCAAAGGAGCTACCTTGCTAGGACAGCAGAAAAGCTCTGACAGGCACTGCAATGTGTATGCATATTATATATTAATACATGTAAATACTGTAAAATACAATAATCAAATGACTATAACATAAAGCAATCAAAATGTGTCCTGTGACACTAAAAATATTGACACAATGAATAATAATAAAAATGTCTATAATTATTAAATTTTGACAGTCAGGCTAGGAATTTCCTAAGATATAAGAAGAATGAACAGGGCTTTCCCAGGGCCTATTCAACAGGGCCACACCTTACATGCTTGACAGATGTTTAACACCATGCCTTAATTTGTTTGTGATCATACCTTAACAAGAGCACCATGATTGGCAGATTTTTATGTTTACTGTTTCATAGTTCTCTGTGTTGGCACTAGCAGGGTAATGATAACTTTGGATATTACTGGCCAATGGATCTCAAAAACTCTGTCCTTTGGTCAAGCTTTGATTTGAAGTCTTAAACTACAATATCCTAAATAAATTATGCAGAAACCATTATTTTCTTAATGGACCAATCATAAACATCACATCTGACCTTCAGTCTTCTTTATTGCAGCAGACTGGGCCTGCTCTATTAGCGTTTGCTTTTCTTAGTACCTTTGATTTAACATAAAGATGTTGGCATAGTTACTGTCAGTGGTGTAGTGCTAAATAAAGAAGTGGGAGAATGCAATAAGGAATAACACATAATATTCAAATGCAGGGGAAGGGGTGTAGGCAGGGACAATGGCACCTGCAAGTAAGGGAACATGCAAAACAAGGGAACATCATTATCACATATTCTCACAACCCCTGGTTACTATGGAGCAATTTGAACTGTTTATATTGCTTCTAGAAACCAAACGTTAATGAATACCATTGACTGTATTTGAAAATAAGCAACCAATTAGGATCTAAGTTTGCAAAACAGGCCATTGCAGAAGTTCTTCATTTCATGATGATCTGCGTAGCACAGGATCTCATCAGCTTCGTTGCTTAGCCATGTGTCTCGCATCTGACACAACTTCTGCTCAACAGTTCTGCGTATGTCGTTCTACGCATTTTTCCTAGAGGTAGACTTGGGGTTTCTTGAGGTAATTTAAAGCAGACGGAGTTTCTCGTCCAGCAACTGCTTGATCTCATCGCAGTTTTCATCAAACCAGTCTTGATGCTTTCTGGTTGAGGGTCTAAGATTTCCGAAGGTGTGTTGTACACCAGCTCTCTGAATGCCGGCAGTCGCTCTCCACATTCTGATTCTGATTGTCGAAAGGGGTGAATTTCAGACGTTCTTCCAAGGCATCCATGAGAGAATGGTACTGGTGCATTTCAGCTTGGTGATGTTCAGTCGATTAGGAGCGTTCTTTCCATGTGGGCGTCTTTTGGGCTGAATGCGGTTGTTGAGCTTGGTGATACGGTGGTTTCTTCATCAGTCAGCGCCACACAAGGACATGGTCACACGCGCATCCTGCCTGTCCCTCTTCCTGACAATGACGTAGTTGATGAGGTGCCAGTGCTTAGAGCGAGGGTGCATCCATGACATCCAGTTTCGGAAGGAAGGCGGAAAACTATGTATGATCAGCAGTTCATGCTCGGCGCAAGTCTGGAGTAAAAGGAGAATGTTGCTGTTACAGTGACACACTCAACGCTCTCCTAGCACTCCATCCCAGGCAACGTGATCACAGCCTACTCTTGCATTGAAATCGCCAAGAATGATGAGCTTATCTGCCATTGGAATGTCATCAATGACGCAGTGAAGATCCCTATAGAACTTAACATTCACTTCATATAGGTTGGTCATGATTGCAGCATAGCAACTTATGATGCTAAGGTGCTTTCTTCCAGACAAGAGGGGAAGTTTCATGGTCCTGAATCTGTTGTTTACTCCCTTGGGAGGTGGTCCAGCCTATTTGAAAATCAATGATGTCTTTACTGCAAAGCCGACACCCGACTCAAGGTGCTCGTCACTTCTTCGGCCGCTCCAAACGAAAGTGTATCCAGAGCCCCTTTCACACAGTTTGCCTTCTCCTGCATGCCTGGTCTCTCTTAAGGAAGCAATGTCCACATTGACTCTGGCGATTTCCTTTCCTGATAGGGCGGCTCTCCTCTGGGGTTTTGCCTCTTCTTTTCTATCCAGTACGGTGCGTACATTCTTTGAGTAAAGGGGTGAGAGGAACAATCCTCATTTTATTTTTTGTATTTTGACGGCTTGAATAGGGTCCCTGCTAGCTGCACTATGCTGGCTAGGGAGGTTTAGAGCAGGTAATGTTTAGGGCACCTTTTCTAGCCCCTTCCTCGTGCCAAGGAGGTGTGCCGTGCATTCCTGAATAGGGCTGTTCAGGGGCTGCCGGACTCCACTGCTGATTCATGTCAGTGGTGAACCACCCTAATGGCCAGAGCAGCCTGTGTGAGGCTACGGCTGCCAGTTTACCCACACCTGCGCATTATTGATTGCCTGTTGCCACAGGACTTTAGTGGGTGATGTAATGAAATGCGTAGTTGACAAGAATGACTTGCGCGCTGACTTTGTTTTAAGTGAAGAAGAGTTGCGTGGTTCGTCGAGTCCAGTAGCACGACAACGCCGAGACGGCTGGAGACGGAGTTGATTATAGTAGATGGCCAGGACGTCCTACGTGTCTCGTCGAGTTCTTAGCGCTCAACAGTGCTTTGCTTAGAATCCCCTTTCTGTACGTTGACCAGGTAATAGTTCCTCAGCAGTTTATCGAATCCAGTTGTCACATGCTAGGTAGACAAAGCCTAACTCACCGAGGGTTTACACCCCGTCGGTTACCCTCAGCCTCGTTTAGCCGGCCAGTCGAGGCCGTTTTCCGTGGAGTGTCTGCTAAGTATTCTACAGCTTGTTGGAGCCACAGGTGAGAGCTTACTGTCAAGTGGGGACCAACGGTGGGCGGCTACCCCGAAGGAGTACGACTGCTTAGCCAGCCAGAGTTGTTACCCGCTACAAGGACACCCCATACACCTAGATCAGTCTAATTTTGCGTTGAAATTCATTATCCTGTTGAAATAGCAACAGTCCGCCAATCATGTGTTCCATCTTGTTTGTTTTTATTTGAAAATAACAAAGTATTATTCGCATGTATCTCACCGAATGATTTTGTTGTAATATTTGGCCAACTGTGATATACTCGTAATTGTGCAAGCGCAAATCCTTTATATTGGAATTGCAGTCGGAAAGTGGACACTAAATTCAGGATTGGTTGAGCTTACTTTTATCATCGTTGTTTTTTTACGGAGTTTAATAACGACGATCTGTTGCAGTAGTTCTTGCGATGATGACATTATATTATTATTATTATTATTATTATTATTATTATTATTATTATTATTATTATTTTCTAAATCGTAATCATTGCTTCGTCGTAAATGTTGATCACTTCTGTAAACTTAATATCGATATTATTGCATCACTAAGACCTGATTATATCAATGAAGATAATTTGGAGAATGCTAGAGTCTCTGTATTCAACATTATTATATATTCATGTAATTTATTTTTGCCACATTTAGATATTTATTTGTTGGCAATGATATTAAAAGAATACTAGAAATTGTTGTTGCAGCTGAAACACAAATTGTTACAACTGCTGGTGCCATCGATAGCGATGTTATTGTTGATAGCAATACGATGGTTCCAGCGTAACAGCTGACGCTGAATATACAATTATATTAACAACAGCTACACGCTGGCGACATTTTTTTACTCTTGCTGTATACTCGTGAACTATATATTTCAGTCTATTTCGCCATTTATGCACCTGCACTGCTGCACATAGATTGGACAGCTCATTATATTAAGTGGTAGTTTAACGAATAATTCAAGACATCAATGATAAATCAAGTCGAGTCTTTTTTCTTAAGGTTCCACTTCAAATGTTACTTCGTCATTTTGCTGCAACATCACTAACATAATACCATTATATTTTGTTAGTGGATAACGCCGTGGTATTGTTGTAGATGTTGTAAATACTGCAACACATAGTACTGAGAATGCGTATATACCGGTAACCTCAGCGCAATGTTTCATGGATTTATTGCAACTATATTACTGATCCAAACGATACCATATATACTACGTTGTTGGTGATCTTTTTATGTCAATGAGTTTAATATCAACGACAGCTTCACTTTCGAAAAACTCGTTAACGATTCTGTTTACGTTTCTACGAAAACTCAAGAACGTGTTTATGCGAGCAGTATAATCAGATCTAAGATTGATTACTTCATCATTGATTGTTGTTAACAAATTCGTCATTCTATCATAGACGCATTTCTTCGTTGTAGCGTCATTGCTTGATTCTGGTTTTCCAGAACCAGTAATTGTATAATTAATCGTACTGAAATGACCAGTTATTGTATTATCATATTTTTGTTATGGATAAAGGTTATTATCTAATATCTTTAATATAACAACGGGCTCATTTTTTCCATTACTATCAAACACAGCTATGCTGTTTCTGTTACTCCATTAAATCTAACGATAATATCTTGCAATGAAATATGCGGTTTTATTTTTGTGCTTAATCAGCTAAATTAGCTAGTTTCTGATTTGCTGTTTGATTTATTTTTTTACTAACATTTGCAGGCATCACTTCAGTGCTGGGTAATACTTACATATTTTCGTCGCATTCATCGTGCTAATCTATCCTTGATTGCTGAAAATAAATAAACCCTGAACATCATCACCGAGTCAATACCGCAGTTCGTTATATAAGTAGGTAATCAAGAAGTTATCACTCTGACCATATCATTCCACGTTGAGCATTGTGTATTACCATCTTATTTGTTATTTATTTAATCACTGTGATAGTCATCAGCAATTTGATCAATGACAGATCAATAAACATTAATATCTATGACGCCGCCAGTAAATAACCGTTGACAAATAGCTGATATTTCATTAATTTTCTCTGGAAAATTATTTCCAGCTTGTTTCCTCCAGTCAGAATTTCTAGTAGATCTACGTCAGAAAGGACGCTGTTAGAACATGTAGTAATAAGACCACTTCCTCCTGGCGTAGTTGAGGAAAAGCCACTTCCTATGGCACCATCACCGTCATCTTTTTTGAGGAGGTCCGAATTTTTATCTTTCAATAAATTCTTCAGGACTCCTTCTATAGCAGCAGAAGAACCAGCGTTTTTAATCAGACGTGGGGTTTCTTTGTCTCGTGCTTAAATTCAATAAAATTCCGACTAGTAGTATATAATACTTCTCGATTTCTATGGGCTGCATATCCTATTGTTTACGTTCTCGATATTCAACAAATATATCTATCAAACGATATCCCTATGTTCATATCTACCAGTAATAAGTAATGCTATATCTTTATTTTCAATATCGGATTGGAATATATGTTCTTATTGAGAATGGTGTGGTTTTCGAAAGAAACTTATAGCGACGATTTAGATTATGGGTCTTACACAGAAAATATTAACGGTGTATGACTAGGTAATTGTCGTCGTTTTGGCGAAGGAAGTTTAAAGCCATGTTCTTGTTCCAAAGGCGCTTGTTGAGAAGGTTCTGGTTGAGAAGATTTTGACTTCTTCGGTAATCCTGCTTGTCTTTCTCCTCGTTGTGCAACATTTTCACTAATTTTATTTATTTGATCAACGTAAACCGCATATATCGGATCAGACATACTTGACTACGGTTTCATTTATTCAATACAACCAATTGTACCATATTACACGATTTACACCTTCAACATATTCAGGTTTTAAAAATTCGTATCTGTGAGAAAAACTTACAAAAGCAAACGCACCTAAATCACGGATACTAAGTCTTTTTTATGATTTGCATACTTTCCTCAGTATTGTCCTCCGTAAACCCAGTTATTTTCCTTCCTTTCTTTACCTTTATATTTTTGGTTTGATTTTTCCTTCATCACCACCTATATCAGCAGGAGAAGGCAGAACAGCAACTATTGTCGCTGAAAGTTATCGTAAAAGAATTGTTTGTTTTCTTAGTATATTTAACAGTTTGTTACAACGTTGGACGAAGACTTTGAGTAACTGCTGCAGCTTCTGCAGTTGCTTTTGTAACATGTGTAAATAACTGTTCGGTTCCTTTTGCAGAATTCACCTTAACGTTCTTGATGTCTTTTGTCTAACAGAATCAGTTCTTGGCTGCTTCTAATCTTTCTCGAGCTAATCTTGCTGTGAAGATTCAGCTACCTTTTTTGATATTGATATAGAACAAGCGGTGTTTAATTAAGTAAGAAAAGGAATAGCAGCAGTGAGGACGCGACATCAAATGGATAAACGAACGAACATACAAAATTTGAAGATAAAACGACAAAAGATAAATGTAACAAAATAAACTAACCCAATTAAAAAAAACTCGGTTAGTTAGAGGCTTCAATTTGGCGTCATTGACCTTATTATTGTTTTCCATTTTTTTATATGAAACTTTATTTTTCAAAAATGATGTTTTCAACAAAAGATCTGTTTGCCCTCTTTGCTGCTGCAGTTTTTATTTTATTTTTTTCTTATTCGAAATATGCATACAAATCGTAATACGTCAGAAATCCATACATACACTACCTCGAAAATTCACCCCTCCCAATGGAGACAAAGACGTTCATAATATATTTTAGGTTGCTTCAGCACTAGACGAGGGTCTCCGAATGGTATAAAGTGCTATCCGTTACTGATAACAGCCATCTCACCTGTCTGCGTGGGTTCGAGTCTCAGATTCGGCCAAGTAGAGTATGTGAGAAAGCGTGCAAGTAACTTCTCGTGGGTCGGTTGTTCTTTCCGGGGTTTTCCTCAACCATTAATACTGGCCGCCATGTATAGTCTATCGTGTGCTGAAAATGGCATTAAACCCTACAACTACAACAACAGCAGCAGCACTAGAGATGATATAATATCGTTTACTATGACGGAAAGTGGCTTCCTCATGGATAAAAGGATTGGTGTAAAATTTCGTTGTTCATCAGTTAGTACTTCTCGTTATTTGGCGGATTCCTTGTTCAGGTTCCTCGCAAATTATTGTTAATGGTGTAGTCTTAACAATACAACAAGATTTTTTTCATAAGAGAATATATACTACTGCTGTGCCACTGAGATTATTTCTGATGAAGATATTATCCATTATAAATAAAAGGAAAGTTAAAAATTAAATTCAAATTATGCATATATACACATTTTTAAAGGTATACCAGAATTTGCTTCGCGTAATCCAGTTATAAGCATATCATGTGACTTTTGAGACAAGTTTGTGGTACTTATTATTCAAAGCTTTATTGGTACGTAAAATGTGTTCAATATAATGGTTTTCGGGAACGATGTAAAACTTTTGCTGCTATACCTTCATTGAATGAAATTTGAAAGAAGTGTCATCATGATTATATCAACATCTATGTGGTTTTGATTGTCTTACATCTTGTTCATAATCTCCTACACTAGCTTCTTAATTATTCTTTAGAGGTATTGGAATCGACTTATAGTTCTAGCTTTAAATGTTTTTGTTTCTTACGTAATATTGTTTTTACCATGCTAGGACAGTGACTTCACTGTAGCCAACGTATTACGTTTTTCCTGAGTAACGTGTACCAATTCGTTGTTTAATTGTGACGTTTATGGAGGTGATTTCTTCTCTCCATCAGGTTTTCTGATCAACAGAAATTCTCTTTCTAATAGTCTGCTTAATCAACATCTGCTGCGCGTGAAATTTGAGTATTTTCTAAAAATGCAAAGTTTTCATGATCCTAAATACTACTGTCTAAAAATGACTTGGTTCAAGCAGTTGAACGATTTAGCATATCCATTCCATTCCACAAGGAACCGCTCTGGTAGCCTAGTGGTTAGAGCTACGTTAAACATCCAAATTAAAATCACAATCCATTCAACAAGGGCATACATTTTCGTGAATATTATTCAGTAACGTTTTCAAAATCTTTTAAACTTTCATAATCTAGCATTAAGACTTTCATTATCTAGTATTAAGACTTTCACAGTCTAGTATTAATATTTTCATAATCTAGTATTAATACTTTCATAATCTAGTATTAAGACTTTCATAATCTAGTATTAAGACTTTCAATATCTAGTATTAAGACTTCATAATCTAATATTAAGACTTACATAATCTAGTATTAAGACATTCATCGTCTATTATTAAAACTTTCATAGTCTATTATTAAAACTGTCATAGTCTAGTATTAAGACTTTCATTATCTAGTATTAAGACTTTCACAGTCTAGTATTAATATTTTCATAATCTAGTATTAATACTTTCATAATCTAGTATTAAAACTTTCATAGTCTATTATTAAGACTTCATAATCTAATATTAAGACTTACATAATCTAGTATTAAGACATTCATATTCTATTATTAAAACTTTCATAGTCTATTATTAAGACTTCATAATCTAATATTAAGACTTACATAATCTAGTATTAAGACATTCATAGTCTATTATTAAAACTTTCATAGTCTATTATTAAAACTGTCATAGTCTAGTATTAAGACTTTCATTATCTAGTATTAAGACTTTCACAGTCTAGTATTAATATTTTCATAATCTAGTATTAATACTTTCATAATCTAGTATTAAGACTTTCATGATCTAGTATTAAGACTTTCATAATCTAGTATTAAAACTTTCATAGTCTATTATTAAGACTTTCATAGTCTATTATTAAGACTTTCATAGTCTAGTATTTGGACTTTCATAATCTAGTATTAAGACTTTCACAGTCTAGTATTTTAGACTTTCATTATCTAGTATTAAGACTTTCATAGTCTATTATTAAGACTTTCAATATCTAGTATTCATACTTTCAATATCTAGTATTAATACTTTCATTATCTAGTATTAAGACTTTCATAATCTAGTATTAATACTTTCATAGTCTAGTATTAAGACTCATAATCTCTTAAGACTTACATAATCTAGTATTAAAACTTTCATAATCTAATATTAAGACTTTCATTATCTAGTATTAAGACTTCATAATCTAATATTAAGAATTACATAATCTAGTATTAAGACGTTCATAGTCTATTATTAAAACTTTCATAGCCTAGTATTAAGACTTTCATAGTCTAGTATTAAAACTTTCACGGTCTAGTATTTAAGACTTTCATTATCTAGTATTAAGACTTTTACAGTCTAGTATTAATACTTTCATAATCTAGTATTAATACTTTCATAATCTAGTATTAAGACTTTCATGACCTAGTATTAAGACTTTCATAATCTAGTATTAAAACTTTCATAGTCTATTATTAATTATTAAAGACTTTCATAGTCTATTATTAAGACTTTCAATATCAAGTATTAATACTTTCAATATCTAGTATTAATACTTTCATTATCTAGTATTGAGACTTTCACAGTCTAGTATTAATACTTTCATAATCTAGTACTAATACTTTGATAATCTAGTATTAAGACTTTCATTATCTAGTATTAAGACTTTCATTATCTAGTATTAAGACTTTCATAATCTAGTATTAAGACTTTCATAATCTAGTATTGAGAATTTGATAATCTAGTATTAAGACTTTCGTAATCTAGTATTAATACTTTCATAGTCTAGTATTAAGACTTTCATAGTCTAGTATTAAGACTTCAATATCTAGTATTTAAGACTTGCAATATCTAGTATTAAGACTTTCACAGTCTAGTATTGTTACTTTCATAATCTAGTACTAAAACTTTCATAATCTATTATTAGGACTTTCATAGTCTAGTATTAAGACTTTCATAATCTAGTATTAAGACTTTCATAATCTAGTATTAAGACTTTCATAGTCTAGTATTAAGTCTTTTTTGTTAAATCTTTCTACTATGTTTTTTTTCTGCATAAGTAGACAGGTGGCAATGTTTTCCTTTAACAACAAATCCTTAATTTTCCTACTGTAAAACTATGTTCCGTCGTTAAACTCTGAAACGTCGTGTGTGTCAATTCACTTCTTTTGTTTAGCTTTCTCGACCCAGGCGTCTGTCACTGTAAAGGTGTGTTTGTATCGTTGTGGTGTTCGTTTGCTTGCATATCAACATGTCTGCCGGCCAAAATTCATCCGCGTGACTAAATCTCGCTATCTTGTGTGATGGATAGGTAGATTGTTCGGTTGAATACATTTTATTTTTGCCTGGATAATTTGTAACTACAGTTGATTCATATTAAAGTGAACAGCTGGACGTTCATGCTCGAAGTAAACATGTCTTAAATACTGTTCTTTGTAAGACATATAGAACGGTATAAATACAATGAACAGAAAACCATCGAATAGACTGGCGCTCTACCTGACGAAAACAACTATCAAAGAATTCAAGATAAAATCACTTCGTCCATTTAACTGTCGAGCGTTGAAACCATCTCTGATATTCTTTCGTGAAAGCAGGATTTTCAAATTAGATGATGTAGTACACATATTATGTCAGCGTGGCACAATTTTCATTTTGGACAAAGCAAACAATCATTGTAATTCTTTTAGTGAAAATGCCGTGTCATAATGATCATCCATAAAAGATAGTAAACATCGTAAGATGTGTTTTAGTGAAAACCTAATATTTAAGTTACAATCTATGCAGGAAAAGTAGCAATAGTAAGATTTTCAAGATGGCCGATAGACAACTAGACAGGCTAAGACTTTTAATGAAAAGCGAATGTTAAGTTGACCATTCTGGTACGAGTCCATGGTCTTCAACTAAATAACAGAAGAAAAAAAGTGAAAACCAACAAGTGTGTACAATTCCACACATACTTTTACCCTAGAATAAAAATTGAAAATTTAAAATGAACTTGCAGTATTGTAAATTAAATAGTTCTAAAAGTTTAGAAATCCAAATGGATGAAATTTCAAAGACATTCAAAATAAATTCCAACAGTACATGTGGTAATGTGCTTGCTATCTCGAATGCGCTAATATGCCAATGGCCTGGAATGTGGCTATGTGTTAACGGTCCTTTGATGTATCACAATAATATAATCTAAAATGTCCTCGACTGAATTCACTATAATTCAACATTAATGTTTTTGTCCCAGAATATTAATGACTATTTTGTAATTCCGGTGAAAAATTATTTGAATAAATAAATCCAAAAATATTAAAAAGCTGAACACATCAATAAGACCTAACTCTGCTTCAGATGTTTAAGGCCAACATTAACAATCCTTGAGTAAACAAATTTATATACCCCTCCACGTAATTTAGATCGCAAATACCCTTTTCTGGAAATATTCTGTCAACTGATTTGAATTTCTTTTCCTGTAACTTTCTATGGTCAGAATCAAGACAATATATTTACCTCAAAATTGAATTAAGCATGTTTATAATTAATTTTTAAGTAAATAATAATCTGAATATTGAATCTTTAATCATTGAGAAATTATAACTATGTATAATGTTGTTTACAAAATAAATGTCACTGGTCAGGTAGACCATTATTTGATTTTGGACCAAGGTCAATTACAAAATAGATATACGTAAAATACAATCATTGAAAGAGCCACCAAACACTACAACATAAACATAATAATACATTCAGCAGGGACAAAATTAAGATTATCAACATGGCAGCCATGTTTAACATCAGATCGGCACCATTTTCATATAGAACCAACTAGACATCATAACAAGTATTTTTTTAAACCCCTTGTTTATATGACCATCAATGCCAGAGGAGTAGCTATAATAAAATTTGATAATGGCAGTTGTGGCGGCCATATTAGATGTCCGAACAGCAGCATTTTCATTTAGATCCAACAAGACCCTGAAAAATGTGTGTATAATTTGTTGGCAATCTTCCATGTAGCTTAGAAAGAGTAACGATAACAATCGTACCAACGACAGACAACTGACCTTCCCATAAGTTCAAAATCAGTAAGTACTTCAAGCTTGAAAAATTGTCTTCATGAGTTTTATGCAAGCAGACAGGCTAAATTTTTATTTACAGCAGTTTGAAACATTTTTTCAATTTGTTTCTGCACTGAGTCCAGAAATATCGTTTATAAGGAGATGGCATAGACAGGAAGGTGAGGCGTCGCAAGAATGGAACTACAGTTTCTGCAATACCAGAAAAATGATCTGAATGTATTCGGTATACGCGCTAAATTTTAGCGACAGATACATCCCACTCCCCCTTTCAAGCGAATGATCGATCTGAAATGAATGCCATATGTTGCCATTTTTAATACTTTTCAAAAGTAGTAGCTTGATATACCAAATCGTTTTGTGGTACTTTTTTTTAAACAATCAAGGCATCTTTTGAATAGACAAATCATTATTGGTATTCTCCTGAATGTTATTTTCGAACATAAGCGGATACGGGAGGTCGTGGGTTCGAACCTCGGCCGAGTCAAACCAAAGACTTACAAAATAGTACTAGCAGCTACCACGCTAGATGTTCAGCATTATGAGGTTAGTATTAGGAGTAGTCAGCCTGGTGTCAGGATAATGTTACTGGGTGGGACATCAAGCAACATGTATGTGACATGATTCCCCAATGCTAGGCATTGCTATAAACTGTCTCACTGCAGACATCGAAGCAATATGACTGAAAAATTGTTAAAGCTACATTAAAAATCCATATCACACACACTATTCTTATGTAATGCGTCTGTAATAATTTTCATCAACACTTTATAAGGTGGAAAACACTTCTTGCAACTGAATAAATATACGCGTGAGCTGTTAACAGACATCTTTGAAGACTGGTGAGTGAATCATTCGACTTTCGTCACTTTAACAATTTACCAGTCATACTGCTTAGGTCACCAGAACGGTCTATCTAGACTAATACATGACAAGGAAAACAAGTCAAAATTTCACAAATTACTTACTGACATAAATATATGTCATTATTTCATACACAATAGCATATACAACTTAAGATGTAATTTTGCCCCATAGTAAACCTATCTTCGTGCTACATGCTTTGCTTTGATAGCGAAATTGTAAGATGCATAAAACTCTCATGTAATGACTGTAATGATTTCAAGAAAGTCATAGACTTGTGAAGTTATATACAACTTTAATAAATTACATTTGAAACAAAATGTTGTCAGATCAGAATCCGCTGAACATAAAATGAGAGAAAGAGAGCGAGGATAAGGTTGACGTTGATTCTCTACGTTATTAGAGAAGCATTGCGGTTTCTACACACACCTGCACTGGATTGTTTTACATCAATAACAGCATTAATAATAATAATAATAATAATAATAATAATAATAATAATAATAATAATAATAATAATAATAAATTATGACATAATAATTGATAACTGGATGAAAGGTAATGATCTATAATATATAAAAAACTGAGGCATCTACAGGATTTTAAAAAATCTGAAATTTTCCCAGAGGGAGAATGATGTTCAAAGAAAATATTCATAAGAGGACAATTAATATTTTTAGAAACATGTACAAAATAGACGACATATTTTAGTTTGAGACGTTTAGTGTATTACATTTTTTAAACAGATATCCCAATTTTACCATATATTTTGCCCACTTAATTCCAAATTTGCTCATTGATGCGATAACTAATTTCTAATTATAATACTATTACAAAGAGTAGGGACTCGACGAAAGGTCCCTCCAAAGAGATGGAACTCGAGGAAAAAACCCTCCTGCTACCATCACACAGATTTCTACTAATAAGTTTCAAAGAAAATATCCTTTCTATCCCAAGTTGGGGAGGACCTTGAAATGCCACGGGCTTTACTAAGCAATATATTTTCAGCTTCGATATTAATGTGAGGGGAGGACCTTGAAATGCCACGGGCTTTACTAAGCAATATATTTTCAGCTTCGATATTAATGTGAGAGGAGGACCTTGAAATGCCACGGGCTTTACTAAGCAATATATTTTCAGCTTCGATATTAATGTGAGTTCTGCTGTCGATGTGTCTAAATAAAATAACCAAATTTATCAATATTAATGATATTAATGAAAAACATTTATACGTAAATATGTAAGTTCAATAACATATTCACGCCGCACATTCTGTGTAAACGTCGTTTGAATATGCGCTGTAATACCTTCTATTCTAAAAAGTGATCTACACTTTATGAAAATTACACATACGAAATGAAATAAACTTAAGCATCGCTATAGTAAGTAGGTCACTTAAATTATGCGAACCCAGTAGCACATGGTTTATCTCCCTTTCTCCAAAGGGCTGAGGAGTACCAAGCATCAACTGTCATAATAAAGAATTTCTAATAGAAAATTACTTGAAGATGGTTTACGAAGGGATAAATCTTGCACAAGGTTTCAAATTACCACTTGTGTGTTCTACATGACCGGGGCAGATTTAATTTTGTCACAAAATATTAGAGAAAATGAAAGCTTTTGTTTCTCGTCATTTACTACAAACGTTGTAACGCGTCAGGAAGTTAACAAATAATACTTGCGTTAATGACTTTAGCTGCGATATCAAAATATTGTGTATAAATGTAATCCAACAGTTTATTTCATGTTCACACACACACACACACACACACACACACACACACACACACACATTGATTAAAATTAGTGACTTACTTGTCATATTCATTTAACACACGTACTAAAACTTTAAGTATATACGTCTATACTTTCGTCTTGTGAAAAAAAAATGCATGCAAACTGAATGAGCAACGAACGAACAAGAGCCTAAAAACTTCAGGAACAGGTATTCCACAGAACACGGTGTATCGCTAGCGAATTGGCCTAATGACGATGCAACTTTCTTCTCACTCAGGCGACAAAGGAAGCCATGCATATCAGGGTACAAACTGAAAATACTGAGTGATTCTGCATAACAGTTTCAGTTAAATTAAACAAATGATGTAGAAGCTATTTTACTTTAAAAAGCATAAATACAATGTTGAAAATTGCTGACATGTATAATGTCGTTTTCTGTTGTCGAAAAATGACACGTCTCATTCATAAGCGAGATAAAATTATATCACGTGATTGTAAACTAAAACAAATGTGGCAACATATTCTCAAAAAGGATTAATATCTAGTTTATTTAAGCAATGATCGTAACCATTTTTAATTTGCCTATAGATAAGCGTCGGAGTTAACAGAGCAAGAATAAAGTCACATCATGGCATAAGGCAGGGTTAAAGACGGTGAAAGATTACAAGATGTATTGCTCGAGTTCAATGATTATCTGAAGAACTGTGATGAATGAAGAAGAAAAAAGAAAATTATAATTGAAATTTTATCACATTAATTTGCCTAATAGCAAACTATTGACCAGTATCAAAAAGAAATCCATGCCGAGCCTACAATCAAAGCACTGCTGCAAATGCGTGACCTTGACCCCAAGGTAACAATATTGATCGAGCAAGTCTAAGTTTTATAATGACTCATCCAATGTATAAAGAAAATCTATCTAGATTTTAGGAAATGTAGGTTTATTTTTGGAGGATTGTTTTTGTTTGTTTGTTTTAAAACCGAGAACCAACGTGTTAATAAATATTTTCTAGACTGACCTTGACCTAAAGGTTCAAGTGACAATCCAGTGTGCCACGGAATGTATTGTATTTGCTTCATATTTTTTTTTTACAAAGTGTGAAGAAAGAACATATTAGCAAATTACAAAAAATAGAACCAAACCATAGAGCACTTTTTCTGAGACTTGATTTTTATTCTACTCCGTTGAGCTTGACAAACATCGTCTCGTACATGTAATCGTCCTCGAAAATGAATGCAAGCAAACCGGAGGATCTTGATTTCACATGTTACTAAATTGAAGACAATTTTGATACATACTATAATGAAGCCAGATCCCTCACCAACGTGTCAACAATCTATATGCATGTTAGCTTACCTGTTAGGCAGCACAAAAAACAATAACCTGTCGCGAGTATCCAGCGAAATATGAATCATGCTCAGAGTTGTATAATTGGTAAAGCATTAATACACATGTATTAGATATATCTACAGTTCTCCAAGCATACGTATACGTATAAAGTATACGACGTATGCGGAACACTGGACTTCAAATCGACCCGGATTGATCCGTGAGCCAATTGCAATAACAGAAAGTGTCAGATTTGGATCATCGCTAAGTAGACTAATATCCATTTGAAACCATGTCTTACCGAGATCCGAAAGGCCTCTATAACCGGAAGCTCCCTGCGAGTTTTATCAACAATGAAGAGACAAGTACTGCGAAGTCTTATTTTTCTGCTGTTAGGTGTGGAAAAATGGAATGGTTTTAAAATGACATAAAAATCAACCTGAACTACCATTAGGCAAAGACATCTCCGTAAAATTATTCTACAACAGATCAGCTAATTTTTGCATATGTATTATAAGTTGCATTTCAAGTTGTGGCAAGAGTACCGAATTACATAACGGCACTACTGGTACAAATTCAAAGACCTTGTGTTTGAGATGATTCCGGCAAATTTTAGTGAATCTTTTTTTAACGTCTTTCTGGAGAAACTTAATTTATCTCTTCTTTCAGTGACCAGCTGGAAAACAAATCAAGTACGATTTGTGAAAGTTTAGTTAATCTTAGTGCAAGGTTACGGCCTTTACAGTAATTACACATTTAATAATTTTACTAGTTTTTTTAACAAAATGTAATGTTAAAAAAGTAAAGGTTCATGCACAATGATAAAAAAAGGCAAGACTCATTTTCAACCAGCAATCTCGTTACAAAATCAGACCTCCACTGCCCTGGTTGATAATCTGACAGTGTCCGCTTTGAAAAGTCGTGTTCTTAGGATCGTTCAGTTAGCCAATGGAAATGCACCTTTCAGAACTTTTAAAGTGAATCGATAGGCACACACCGATGTAGTCTGGTTCCCTGCTTAGTATGCTCCCATGCGTTTCACTCCGCTATACCGCATGGGAGCATACTAAGCAGGGAACCAGACTAACACCGATGTTCTTCAGTCATAGCGCTGAGTCTCCCAAATGCGAAGATATTAGGCTTCGTCTGATTGGCTAATAAAATATTATGGTAATAACAAAAGTCACCAGAAAATTACCCACAAACGGTCGCTGTCAGATCTTCACGAAGGACAGTGGAGATCTGATTTTATCCAGACTGTGACTCGGAAATTTATGCCGAACGTTTTGTCTTGAGAATTCGTTTACTGTATAAACCAGACTAGGCGAAAGAATGATACAGGGTCGTTCTATTGCGTATCTAAGCATAATTGTATGTAAGTCACATGACCTACAAACACGTCTCCTTAAAGCTGTTTAGATAAGTTTGCATTAATTGGTCAACAATAAGGACACAGAAAAAGCTAACTGACAGATGTCGTTTGCATGGAATCTTCAAATGAATTTCCCCAAAGCAATATTTTCAGTTTTGGATTGGATGACGTCACAATGCGTACTCTGTAACGTAAATCATCCGACGTTGCTGCTGGGTTGTTATGTTCCCGTCCGAGGCGATTATAACACAATTTCAATAAAGTTAACGTCGGGTTGATTTCAAGAATATCCAAAAGTTTTGAAAAGCCATCATTTGTGATCCCACACATATTGAGTCCCAAGGTTTTGATATGTCTATTCCTCTCCAGAGCCGTGGATAATTTCGCTAATCCTTGGTCCCCGATAAAATTTACACTTAAGTCCATGTTTGTCAGAGATTTATTCCTCATAATTACGTCAGAAATTAGTGCACAACCTGATGAAGTTAAGCCACAATTTTCGAGGTTGAGCTCTATTAAGGACGAGATATCATCTAGATGACGACTTATCATTTCGACTCCATCGTCTCCAATAAAATTCCGACTAAGGTCAAGCTCTGTTATACACTTCCCCTGCTGGATGCCTTCAAACAGGAAACCACAACCTATCCAGGAAATGTTGTCGCTGCGCAGGCGCAACTTACGCAATACCCTGTTTAGTTTCAACATGTTTCCAAGGGCAACACAACCGTCATCGCCGATGTCCAGAAAGCTCATGTCAAGTTCGATCAAACACGCGTTGATCTTGAGTGCTTCTGCAAGAGTCTTACATCCTTTTGAGTCAATTCCTGTTGAGGAAATATTTAGCTGCCTTATTGTTTTATTTGTTTCCAAGACACTCGCCAGCACTTCGGCCCCATCATTGTTGATGGAATTCAGTCTCACATCCAAAACAGTGAGTCCAACCTTTCCTTGTAAAGCAGACGCAATATGCTTCATGTCTTCTCCTCTTAGATGAGTCTTTCCTAGGTGTAATTCCAGAATACACGAGTGCTTTGGTAATAGATCTTTAAGTGCTTGTGCTTTTTCTCCTTGAAGGCTGTGGCCAGAAATAGAAACAGTTATCATTGGAACTCCAGTATTCATGATGTCATCGCTGGAATTCAGCGATAGTTCACTAGCCATGGAATAGAACGACAGTCTTGAGCTGCGTTTATAGTTTATAATGTCTCTGGAGAAGCGTTTATTATCGGAATGTCTGGAGCGTTCTAGTTCTACTACTGACCTTACTCTCCCAGTGTCCTCATTATAATAAACAACGTCAAATGTAACAGACGTTTCATCTTCGAGAAGCGGCGAGTCTTGGACAGATTCACACTGGATTTCATATATCAAACTATATAGATCGGTCATGGCATCGAGAATGAAAGCTATGCGAATATACTCCTCACAATTTCTCAGCACCTCTGTAAAAGATAAAAATACTGAATAATCGCTATCCATAACAGTTTGGATTATGCTCTCACAAACCAGTCGCTTATCTGGATGACCTCTAAAAGCTATCAGGTCAGCATCATTCAGAACATTAGCTTGTCTCAAATTTTCCAGTATTACAAATGGGTTCATCTTCTGGCAAAGGAGTTCATAGGCACTTTGGAGAATCGTGATATGTCTTTCACTGAAACTAATATCCCCAGCCTTGAGTTTAGATCTGTTCATGACACGGCGGCTAGACAAGTCAGGCGTGATAATTTTAATTTTCCCTGTTAGAGTTCTCCTCGGAACATTACTTGTCTCTGCATGTTTTACTTCTGCTACGACTTTGGTTTCTTCTTTGACATTATTCTCTGATTTTAAATTATTGTTTTCTATATCTGCTCCGATGGGGCATTTTGATGTCAGATCTACACCAGAAACCACTTGTCCATTGGCTATAGCTCCGGAAATGTTTTTGTTTGGATCATTTTCTAATATAGCTTGTTTGGTCAAGTCCAATGATTTTGATCCTCTTTGATATGCTTGGGAGAACACAAAAGAGTTTCTGTCGTTTTCTCCAGTGACTGAACTCCTCGGAGTGTTGATCGTTGAAGATCTGAACAGAAATAACCTCGGTGGCTTTGGTGGAGGTTTCAAGCTATTGCTTCTCCTAAACACTGACTGGTCAACGACATCTGGCAATCCTTCCAACGAACGTTTCCCTTCCTCTGGAATGGTCGAGTTCCTTTCTTGGTATTTCAACTCCTTCTTGGACTTGGACTTCCGGTCGCTTCTGCGCAGTGTCAGACGCTGCCAAAACTTCCATGAATGATCTGGTTCGGAAGTGGTATCCTTTTCTGAAACAAGAAAGGGTTGGATCATAAGTGTTAGAATAGATAATATACGGAAATATTTGGGTTCTTTACATATGTTTGGGTTAAAGCAAAAGAGTTTATGTCACCGAACCACTTAAAATTTCATAAAATGTATTGGTTTCTAATAAATAGGCTGATTGGATGTTGTGATTGCGGTTAACAGTAAATGCAGTCCAAATGCATTTTTTAAATAACACGTGCATTGAACATTTATTATGAAAAATTTGTCAGATACGTGCAGTTAGAAAATGAACATGTTATCGGATATGACCAAAGAGGCTCTTAAACAGAGTCCCTTGCTGTGATTGACGCTCAACTGCGCGAAACGAATTTCAAAGAATTCAAGACAAGATCACTTCGTCACTATCGAATGTTGAAATCATCCCAATTTCTTCACCGATAACAAGATTTTCAAAATAACTGACGTGATACACATACTGGATGTCAGCTTGGAGCTATTTTCCTTTAGAAAAAGTAGACACCATTAAAGGTCTTTTGGTTGAAACAAAGCATGTCATAACAATTACCCATTCAGGTGGAGTAAGACCAGATTTTTAAGAAAAATTATCGTGACTGCCATATTGGTTGTACGACTGGCACCATTTTCATGTATGACCTGGTAAAAGAAATCATTGTTATGTGATCATTCATTGTTGGAGAATGGTAGTGACACGAACTGTTGGACAGTCATGGTGGAACCACACTATATGTGTGCAACTGGCACCTTTTCGTGTAGGAACAAGCAGGTATCCCGAGAAGTCTATTTGCGACAACCACATGATAAAGCCATCTAAGCAGGTATCCCGAGAAGTCTATTTGCGACAACCACATGATAAAGCCATCTAAGCAGGTATCCCGAGAAGTCTATTTGCGACAACCACATGATAAAGCCATCTATTGGAGAGGAACTGAGATAACAATGGTTTCAAGATGCGATTTGCCATTCGTGAGGAGTGGTAATAACAACTTTTTCAAAATGAATGAAGTGATGGCCAAATTGGGATCGACACCAATTTCATGTAAAACCAAACGAAGAGCGTAAGACGTCTCCCAATAAAAAAAAAAACCTATGCCAATATGAATTTATGCAAGTAAAGTGATGATAAAATGTAAAACCCCTATGCCAATATGACGTCTCCCAGTAAAACTCCTATGCCAATATGAATTTAGAGCGATGATAAAATGTAAAACCTAAAAACAAAAATATGCCAATATGAATTTATGCCAGTAGAGTGATGATAAAATGTAAAACCCCTATGCCAATATGAATTTAGAGCAAAGATAAAATGTAAAACCCAAAACAAAAATATGCCAATATGAATTTATGCAAGTAAAGTGATGATAAAATGTACAAATCCTAAGCCAATATGAATTTATGCAAGTAGAGTAGTGATAAAACGTAAAACCCCTATGCCAATATGAATTTATGCAAGTAGAGCGATGATAAAATGTAAAACCCCTATAGCAATATGAATACATGCAAGTAGAGTGATGATAAAATGTAAAACCCCTATGCTAATATGAATATATATGCCAGTAGAGTGATGATAAAATGTCAAACTCCTATGCCAATATGAATTTATGCAAGTAGAATGATGATAAAATGTAATACCCAGTAAAACTCCTATGCCAATATGAATTTATGCAAGTAAAGTGATGATAAAATGTAAAACCCCTATAGCAATATGAATACATGCAAGTAGAGTGATGATAAAATGTAAAAAAGAAAAACAAATATTCCAATATGAATTTATGCAAGTAGAGCGATGATAAAATGTAAAACCCCTATGCCAATATGAATTTATGCAAGTAGAGCGATGATAAAATGTAAAACCCCTATAGCAATATGAATTTATGCAAGTAGAGTGATGATAAAATGTAAAACCCCTATTTTTCAAGATGGCTACATGATATGGTTTCAAATTTACACATGAAGGTAATTATTGCGGTTCCAAATATACCTATGATGTGCTTTTAAATGTACGGAAGATAAGATTTCAAAAGGTACTTGCACGTTTTACTCACAAATTTAATAACTTCAAATATATTCACATCAATAATCCAACTATCCACGAAATGTGTAAAGTCCTTGCCATTTTAGTTTTATCTAAAGATATATTCTTTGTAATGAGAAATGTAAAGCGTGTTTCAATACATGCAATAGGAATGCTCGTCTTTTGTCATCAGCATTGATTATGATGTTTCAGGTACTTATATATGATGCTACAAACATTTCGACATTTGCTTTAAACGTCTAAATGGCTAGTACCCTATACATTTGTTCGGAAAAGTTTCACATGTTATGTCACAATGCATTCTATTTTATTTCTGAAATATCCTGCAACGTTTAACTTATCTTATCTAAACCTGATTCTTACTTTTCTTCGTAAACGTGACTTTTTCTCCGTTACTATTTTCATGTGACTTTCTTTCCGTTTCCCGATCATGATGACAATTCAATTTGATATCTTTCCGGGTCTCAGTTCCATTAACATTTCCGACTGTGACATTACATTATACAATTAGCGATTCGGTGATGCGAACAATTAAATAATGCAGCTAAAGTAAGTTAGACGATACGTTGTCAGCGGAGGCACAGATATACTAATTAACTTGTATATTAAAGGAAATGAGACCATCGTTCTAATGTAATTGTTTTCTGAAAAATTACATTGAATTACTCTTATTACCATTCAACACCCCAAACAATCTCTCTCTCTCTCTCTCTCTCTCTCTCTCTCTCTCTCTCTCTCTCTCTCTCTCTCTCTCAAATATTGCGATAAAACAAGAGTCACTCGAAGAGTCGATGTGCTGGGCGAACAGAATTTTAGTAATTCGAGTCAAAGAAATATTTTAAAAAATTACCTCAACTCCAAAATAAGAATGTACAACTAATGTACTTGTACGTACAAGGTTAGCCCCTTGCCCAAGAAGTGCTATTAAACCATTCCAAACTGATGCAGTAAGAAAGACTGTGCATTAAAATACACTTTTAACCATGCAGACGCTGACGCCAGAAATAGTAATATCACTCTTCTATTTCGTATGAGTGAGCCAATAGAAACACCTCGTAAAATGCTGATGCTGCTGAAGGTCGAGGAGAAGCAGACAATTATTAGGTAAAACGGCAAAAATATAAAGAGAAAATGAAGGAAGAAAATCAAAGTGTTAAATACGTCTTTAAAAAAAGTTAAAAGCGCCACTGCAGATATAGTGGCCTAGTAGTTGTAGCGTTCGCCGCTAATGCGCGAGGTCACGGGTTCGAACCCCGGACGAGTCATACAAAATACTTATAAAAATGGTACTAACAGCTGCCTCGCCTGGCGCTCAGCATTAAGAGGTTAGTGTTAGAACTGGTCGGTATGGTGTCTGGATAATGGGACTGGGGGGGACATCATGCTACATATATGCAGCATGATGCCCCAGTGCTATAACCTGCCACACTGCATACATCGTAGCGATATGACTGAAAAATGGTTAAAAATCCAAATCACACGCTGATTTGGTGCTTGAGTCTTCCAATGTGCTTTAAATACCGCTCGGGTTAAAATGTAATAGTTTCCTTGTGAAGGAATCATTTGGCATGTGCAATGGCATTCGAATGAAAGGATAGTTTAAGGCTACGCTACTGCAACCTTTTCTCATGTTACTGCATCTGGGCCGACAAAGGAACTACGCGTGGGAAAATCGGCATAGCGCAGTTTGCCTTTGTAACAGTGAAATACGTATTTTTCGCATAACGACGGGGAAAAATATTATCCGTTGCTGGGATAATTGGTACATAACGTTCATCCAAAGCAGTCATTATATACTTCCTTTGGCTGTCATTAGGAGTACATCGGTGTCATTCTAACTGTTCTTTTGCTTGAGTAAAACATGTGCTATGCGCATACAATAACTGTAATGATACTTCAGCTTGAATACCACAATGGTGAATCATGGGAACTTCTTTAATTCCCCAAACATCTGTATAATTATTTCAATATTTTGTCGAGTTACAAATATCAACATGGCACTGACTATACGAAAATAGTATAAGATTTTTTTTTAGTAAATAAATTTCAAAGAACGCCATTAATTTTTACAACGCATGGTTTAAATAATTATTTTAAAACAGTTTATTAATTAATAGTGTCAACATATGTGTGTACGTTGATAAAAAGTCTGTTTATAATGCTAACGTTATAGAATTAACAGACTTAAACTGTAGCACAATGAATCCAGATATTACGTGTATTAATAGAATAGAATTTCAGAATTTTAATGACGGTAAATATGATTTTCATTAACATAGGCATGAAGGTCATCTGGACCAGATCTGAAAATGAGGTGGGGGGGGGGCATCTCCCCCACCCCTGCTAAAACAACGTACACAACCGTACAGTCACTTGAGCTTTTACCATTAACTTTTGCTTTGGTTACTTTTGAAATGGGGGGGGGGGGGGCTTGACTAATCACATTGCTCCTACGCCAGAGTAGAGCGCCATCAACGGTCTTTTCTAATTAAGGTTCACTCCCGTTGAACCTTAAAGAGTCTGAATAGGACCAAGCGATGAAATATGCATAGTACTAAAATATTCAGTTTTTACTGGCCACATTTATCATAATGTTATTATTGGGGAGGGGGGCGTGATGGTTGTGGTGCTTGTAGAGATTACATAAGAATATTAGAGTATGACAAGATATCGTATCAATCGGACGCATCTTTTCTGTCAGGTGTGAATACGACAATTAAGCATAAATCAATCATCAAGTCCTGTACATGTATTGATTAAACTGTATGATCCACGCCTGTTGTGTACGGAAATTTAATTCCGAAATGCATATATGACCGCGCTGATTTTTTTAATTTAAAAAAAACGATTAAATCTCTCCAACTATAGCTGGAAATAAATTTCTGCAAGCATTCTTGAAACGATACTGATTAATTACTACGTGGTACTACATGTATTTCATGTAATTCCCACATCACTGGTCGTAAAGCTACGAACTGCGCAAATCTCTTCTCACTTCTCTTTGATTTTGTTTTTACATTGCCTTTTCTTATGGATGTTTTTGTACAATACAGAATAGAATTGAATAGATTTAGACGACCATGCCCAGGGACATTCCTGACGTGATGTTATTTCTTAGTGACATTAACGAACTACAAACTAAGCCTTTACCTTCCGTGTATTTTCTGATCCTGATACAACCTATTTACAAAAATTAGACCCCACCTCTATTTACCAAACCTCTATTTACCCATGCAGTATTAGTATGGTTTACATTTGAATATAAATAATTGTCCATGTGTGAGTCACGCTGGAGCGGAAGAGTGCGAAGGCTGACCACATTAAAATTGACCATGATGCCAACTTGATAAACAACGGCAGAATTCGTGAAATACCTGATATACTGAATTATATAGTTTTCCCGAAGGTTACTGAACACATTGTCAACTAGTAATGTAATAACATTCAAAGAATTAGTAATAGAGTTGACAATCGGAACATCCTCGGCCATTTCCGTCATGTCAAGAAAGAAATCTCATAATTCGCAGCCATTAAGAACTACATGCCAGAGGTTCTCAAGTTACAGTACGCGGGCCACTGCTGGCCACGGCGAATTCTATTCAGGTGGGCCGAGAAAGGAATAGGTTACAATTCAGCATTTGGATTTTGAGTCTTAATTCATTATGAATCAATATTTTAATTTTATAATTGCTGTATTTCGTGACGTCATTCATTCAAGCGACATGCCCCAGTGCTCTACATCACTATAAACTGCCACACAGCAGACCGCTCCTGTGGGCTAGTGGTCGCAGAAGCTGAAGGTCGCGGGTTCAATTCCCGGCATAGTCAAACCAAATACTTACACAAATGGAACTAACAGCTGCCTCGTTTGGCGCTCAGCATTAAGAGGTTAGTGTTAGGACTTGTCGGCCTGGTGTCAGGATAATGTGATTGGGTGGAACATGATGCAACAGTGCTAGACATCACTATAAACTGCCTCAATGCAAAATGCAGACATCGTAGCAATATGACTGAACAATTGTTAAAGCTACGTTAAAAATTCCAATCAAACAAACAAAAAGCCACACAGCAGATATCGTAGCGATATGACTGAAAAATTTTTTTTATTTAAAGTTACGCTAAAAATCTCTCTCTCTTATTTTCAGGACTTCCCTCTCTCTCTCTCTCTCTCTCTCTCTCTCTCTCTCTCTCTCTCTCTCTCTCTCACACACACACACACACACACACACACACACACACACACACACGCACGCGCGCGCGCTATTATTATATCTGTTCCGTACAAAGATAGCATTCATCATTTAAATTTCATCTAAGAATATTCCGATGAGAGGAATTTTTATGCTGACAATTGCTGTAAAATCGTTGGAAAGATTAAACTTCAAAAACCAATTACTGTGTAGGTACAGTAATTATGTAAATTTATTCCTTATCATAAATAGATCTGTAAACAGTTTTAAGAAAATGTGTTAATGTTAAGGGGCTATCAAAACACTAAGCCATAAAAAAGGAGAGGATAAATGTAAGAAATAAGTCTCCATGGCAACTGGAGAAGCCCATACAGAAGCCAAGATACATGAAGGGCAGACTGTACAGTGCGTGTAAAAAAAAAATGTGTGTGTGTGTCAGAGAGAGAGAGAGAGAGAGAGAGAGAGAGAGAGAGAGAGAGAGAGAGATAGATCTGAATTTTAACGTAGCTTTTAACAATTTCTCAGTCATGTTGCTAAGACTTCTATAATGTAGCCGTTTATAGCTATGTCTAGCACTGGGGACATTATGTCGCAGAAATTTGGTATCATGCCCTACCCAATCACTAAGCCATTCTAACACTAACCTCTTAATGCTGAGAACCTAGCGAAGCAGCTGCTAGTTTAATTGTTGTATGTCTTTTGTATGACTCGGCCAAGGTTTGAACCCGTATCCTAGACGGACGCTCTAACTACTTAAATCACCAGAGCGGTCTCAAAACGTGTGTGAATTATTCTTCAATAAGCATTTCATACTTCACTGGGAAAGATCTTTCATCTGTTTTAATTTTAGCTTGCAGACCCAGAGATAACGAATTCTGTTTTATATATGCAGAGAATGACATGGCTTTAATAAACACTGAAAAGACTTTGACACGCAAAAAATACGATTCCACAAAGTTACTTTTTCATTAATTCACATTTCTTATTAGTCATATACTAAAGAAAGAACAGGTCGCACAATTTGTTTTCAAATCAAGACCGGCCCAGTTAACAAAAGCACGTGTTTTCTACTCAGTGTCTACCAGGGTTATCATTGGTGAATCAAAACGTATTACTGGGAACATTTTTATTTAATAGCAAGGCACCAGAACCGATTTAATGTGAAGCTGACCTGACCTTGGGGCGTTAGCCTGTACACGTATCAAGTCTGGTTTATATTACACCTGTTTGAGACTGATGTCAGTAAAAAAAAAAAAAATAATATAAAAAAAATTCAATTAACAACAGCTTGTCGTTGAAAGTTTCCTGGCCCACACATCCGTCCAAGGATAATCGCACATTTCCGCGTCCTAATTTCAGTGGTCACGAAATCATAAATTATAGTAGCCATTTAGACTGGCTCTGCAAACAAACAAACGAACCAAAATATCAGTATCGCCTATCTCGTGCAGACAAGCAGGCTACAAATTTGAAAAAGTATACTTCTTTGTAATTTAATAGCAGGGTTGTTTTTACCTTTTTGGTTTAAAAAAAAAAACATCAAAGATATACAACTGAATAAAAACGGTCTGATACAAATTGTATAAGAAAACTCAGCAATATAATACCCAAAATGTAATAATGGTCAAGACGTGTGTCAGCCTACAACTGCTTACAGATTATACACCAACTGTAGCTTAGCCGTGTGCACATTTTCGCTACCGTATTGACTTGTTAAAATTTTCCTTTCAAATATGTCTTAATCGTGTACACCATTCATCGAATATCTAAATCATCATACATATATAGAAACACATTAATCAATTTTCGCAATAACCACAGCAAAATGATAAGGAAAGGTAATTAATTATTTAAACTTGAAATGAAAAACTAATTATACAATAAATTCATCCAAACTTTGGAACCTACGTTATCTTTTTTCCCATCGTGTTTCTGAGGAGAAAGTCTCCTTTGCAAAGATCTCAATCAAGCCGTCATAAATGAAAATTCTACAAAAAAGATACAAAAAAAAACAACAATCTGATATTAATTAAATTGTAGTGCTAAAGCGTATAGGGCTATTAATGCCAATAAAGTTTACGGCTTAAGAGTATTGTGTGCGATTTCAATTAGCTTATATTATTTATCGATGACCATGCCTAAATGCTTCTTACGAATAAATATAGCATGCAGTCTGCATTAAAATAAGAGCATGTATACTGGCTTACCCTTCCCTGTCATATATTTGATTTCCTTTTGCCTGGGCAGTGTATTCGATTCAAACATCTCAACCTTATTGAGACCAATAAATATTCATGGATGATGGAAATAAACACAATGTCTGGCCCTCAACAAAGTTCGGTATCTAAGTACACTGAAATAGCTCAGGAGAGTACATATCTTAAGGCTTTTCACATCGTGCAGACATTTCATCCTGTTTTCTCCATCACTGTCAGTGCTTTATGATCAAGAACAAAAGAAATCGTACTCTCGTCTGCTACAACTGCATGTACAAAGATGGACGCGCGTTGATGTGTTAGATGGTCAGCATGATTAGAATGATTAGAATGTAACAAGTCCAATCTTTTCCCACTTCCCGGCAGTTTTGCCACCAAACATGATACATGTACTATACATGAACGTTTCATGTCATAAAATATAGGACTTTCCCCAGGGCGGGGTTAATTAAACTGGAGAAAACATTAAGGAAGGATAATTAAAGACTAAATTGGACGAGAGCTGTTGAAACACATTACACCGGGCTAAGAGCCTTTTCTGGTAAAATAATTCGAAACAGATTAATAGGAATCTCCTAGCGGAAATAGTTCATTGAAAGCAGCTAAATCACCAGCGTAATCGTTAGCCAATAGATCCCGTTCTCAACATGTTTTCGCAAATGTTGTGACAAATGGATGTAGTCAATTGTGTTTATCCTGGGCGTTTGGTGTGGGGTGTTTTTTTTTTAAATAGAAAAAGCATACCGAAAAAATAACATCACGGAGGGGGGGGGGGGTAACACTCGGTACAACTAGTAACATGTCATCTTTTTCTTAAAGGGTTCTCTATGGCACACCAAATTGTTGAAAATGGATGAGCCAGGGAGATCGTTGAGTCAGATGGATCGATTTTAGTGCGATCTACAGAGATCGTAAGGTGAGATGGGAGATATCGAGGGCGAGCCTGAGAGATCATAGAGTGAGCTGGGGAAGACGAGCTGGCGACGGTGAGCAGGAGGAATGGATAATAAGTTGTCTCGGGAACAAAATGCTGGATAATTCTATCGGAAAACTGTAAATTAAGGTCTTCAAATAATAACCGAAAACTGACTTAGCTGAACCCGAAAAAAAATCATTAATTTTATTATTACTGGAAATAATTTTAGATAATATTACTGTTTGCCACCAGTTTTGGGTCACCCATGTATGAGTTCTGAATGCCTTAAATCAAATAATAATTAATTTAATTTTCATGTACAATTAATTATCGATTACAACAGGGTTGTTCAGAAGCGGCCATTTGTGACGTCACGAATCACAACCTCATAACGAAAAAAAATTAAGCTCATTTTTCGGATAAACAAATAATATAGCGGTAAATTACCATAAGTTATGTTATAGAATACCGTACTTAAAGAAAAGGAATAAAGCAAATTAACTTTTAATGAATATAACGACGCAGTCATTAATCTGATTGTTAGCTTTTGAGACTATTTTTCTTATTGCCTAACAACCTATATGCAAAGTTGATCTGTTCTATTCATACACCTCTTAAATACTATTTATACACTTATTCTTGTCATTTGATGTACTATAATACTAATATATACAAACTTGTATTTTAAGATATATTTTAGCTTCGTTATATATTTTTCTGATTTTACTGTTTTATTATACTTTTAACAATGTTTAAAGTTCACTTGTTTTTCAATTTAATAATGAAATTGTATAATTATAAACATCAGGAATGATTTTGTACTAAATTCAAACAAGGTTAACGACAAATACAATGGAATGTATAGAAAGGTTGGGTGCGAAACATCTCGGTTACGAAATGACGTGTGCACTCCACTGGACCCAACCACCCCCGCCCGAATGTCAGTCAGCTTATTATCGTATGATTGTTTTAAGTGCGTGGTAAAAATAAAGGATATGCTAACTTGTTCTTTTTATGAGTCCAGGACCTTGGGTATTTGTATCACTTTTGTAACACGATGGAAATTAAATGGTGAAGTAGCTGGTGCTCTACACGAGAACAACATTTTTTGCTGTCCGTTAAAATTACAGGAAGTTTCAGATTTTGGTGGAGTGTTTATGATCAAATTTGAAAAGGTTAGTTTGTATTATTCTCTTTTTCAATGGGCCCAGTGTTTGAAAGGTTTTATTTATCAAATGTATTTTGTCCTTCTAATTCACTTCCAAAATATTTACAATTCAATCGTACAAAGATCAAATAATTAAAACAACAACAACAATAAAATATTTAATAATAATAATAATAATAATAATAATAATAATAATAATAAGTAGTAGTAGTAGTAGTAGTAGTAGTAGTAGTAGTAGTAAAATTAATATTAGTAGAAGTTGTATCATTAGTAGTAGTAGTAGTAGTAGTAGTAGTAGTAGTAGTAGTAGTAGTAGTAGTAGTAGTAGTAGTAGAATTTGAAGAGGGGTGTGTGTGTGTGTGTGTGTGTGTGTGTGTGTGTGTGTTTTAGGGGTTTTATTTTTAATTAAATATCGTTAACAATTTTTCAGTCATATCGCTTCGATGTCTGCAGTATGGCAGTTTATAGTGACGTCTAGCACTGTGGCATCATACCGCAGACATGTAGCATAATGTCTCACCAAGTCACATTATCCTGACACCAGGCCGACCGGTCCTAACAATAAACTCTTAATGTTGAGTGCCAAGCAAGGCAGCTGTTAGTATCATTTTAGTAAGTTTTTTGTTAAACTCGTCCGGGGTTCGAACCCGCGACCTTCCGAATCCAAAGCGGAAGCTCAAACCACTATGTCACCGGAGCGGCAAAAACAGGCCAACTTCCATAACAACAGAGTTTCACAACCTCTTGGACAACACATAATAGTTATCACATATAAAGATGAAAACAAGAAAATGGTTTACTGAACGCTGTATCATATGTTTGTCTGAAAACAATATGGATGACGGCGCAATTTCCTAGTGTGTAATTTACACCATACACTATTTATAGCTTACTAAACAGCCCTGTCATCCGTTATGTATGCAATCCTATAGGTTTCATGCATCATTCGCGGCTCAGGATGGACTATTATTGAAATACACCGCGGCGACACGGAGCGACCTATTTTCCTAAATGTTTTTTCTCCCTCCAGAAATATTAAGAAAATACTTTATGTTGTGTTGATGTTAATGTTACCTCTGTTCTGTTCTCGTGTGTATCCTGCCTCTAAAAAAGAAAAATATATAGCACGACTACTATTGATTACATGAAAGAAACTGACTACAATACAACATGCTTAAATGATGAGTTCATAGTGTCTCGGGCGACTTTTTTTAATCTGTGTTAGGGAGGGAATCGAGTTCTGCATACTAAGGTAAAACCAAAAACGGTTTAGTAATATATACGAGTGCATGAGGGGGAGGGGTACAGAGAGAAATGAAAATAAAGATAGATCCAAGAGTTGCGCAAAGCAAGATATACATATAGAAACAGCTTTGGTAATGCATCAAACCCTACACTCCCTAACTAAAACCAGATATTATATAATAACTGTATATAGTTCGAATAAATCTTATCTAAATATGTATAGCAAAATATAAAAGAACTTTTTTAAATTAAAAAAATGGTTAGTTTGGTTTGGAGTTGTAACACACAGCAACACAAGGATATCATTCCCAGCCAATTGGACAAAAGGGACATACCTAAGAATAAACCATAGTGACCGACTCCGGCTGATCCCAAGACAGAATACAAAACAGCATTTTTTGAGCAGTCGAGTCTGACACGATAACCACCGAAAGTTCGTCTTTTTTTCGAATCATATATATATATATATATATATATATATATATATATATATATATATATATATATATATATATATATATATATATATATATGAAATACGATTTTGACAAGTAATCCACATATAACTGGTTATCATTTACATCATAAATAATGGTGTCAGCTTAAAGGTTTTCTTAAGTGGCTACATGTGTTTTAAATTACTACGAAAATTGCAGCCTTGGGAATGTGAGTGTGATTTGGATTTTTAACGTGGTTTTTAAAATAAAAATAAAAATATTTCTCAGTCATATCACTACGATGTGTCCAGTGTGGCAGTTTAAAATGATGTCTAGCAATGTAACATCATTTCCCACCAAGTCCCATTCATCTGGTACCAGTTCTAACATTAACTGCATTAATGCTTAGCCTAACGAAGCAGCTCTCGGTACCATTTTAAAAAATCTTTGGTATGACTCGACCAAGGTTCAAACCCGAGACCTCTCGCATCCGAAGCGGACACTCGAACCACTTAGGCGGTGGGAGTATGTGAATACTGACCTTGTTACATGTTATATATTTACAGGTAGGAGCTTGTCAAGTTCATCATCGAAACTAAAAGAAAAGTTCAATCAAAGAGCCATTTTGATTTCTGATTTCTGGATCTTTAATCCACGTTACAACTACAACTGCACTTCAACAGATCAAACTAATCGTGCTTCTTTGAATTAATACACTTTTAAATGCCTGTTTTAACAATTTATGAGCGCGAGTGAACCCATTTTAAAAATGTAATGATTCTTAATAGGACTTCAAATATTTCTTAATACTGGATCAACTCTTTTTTGGACTTTATCCCAAAAAGTCAGCAAGTTCAGACTATCAGCTGATCCAAATACCTTAACATGCTAGCATTTGGTGAGTATACTGATGGTGAGAAACGTGGCGGCGGCGCACTTGATTTGTACTTTTAAGGAACTTAGTTCGATATCCGTTTTCGGCTAAGTTGTTACCTATCCTGATATGTGGTGTTCTGGGGTTTTTATGGTTTCCGCCACTTCAAAATCATCGCAAGCAAACGTTTGTAACTGATCTATCAGATGAAAGTAAATGTTGCAAGAAGCTTTACAATCAACGATAAATAACTGGAGTATAACACCAGAAGGAAAGTAAATGTCGCAAGAAGCTTTGCAATTAACGACAAATAACTCCCAGAATACATTTCGACCACTGCAGCAGATTGCTTAATTTGTAAGTAGATAGGCTGAAAGTTGTGCACGGGTTAAGTTAGAGACATGAAGTTGGAATTTATATATGTAGATAGCTAGTTGTCTATATATTAACAATGGCAATATATAATATGCACGACGGGGGAGTAATATGCGCGTATGTTGATTGTTGTTGCTGTCGTTGTTGTTGTTGTAGGGTTTAACGCCATTTTTCAGCACAAGACAGGCTATATATGGCGACCAGTATTAATGATGGAGGAAGAACACGGAAAAAAACCCGGAAAGAACCACCGACCCACGAGAAGCTACTGGCAAGCTTTCTCACATATCCACATTGACCGAATCCGAGACTCGAACCCACGCAGACAGAAGTGAGATGGCAGTGATCCGTAACGGAGAGCTCTTTAGACCACTCGGCCCCCCCCCCCCTCAATTGTGTTGAATTGTTGTTGATTTGTTTTTTGTTTGATTTTTTTTTTTTGGGGGGGGGTCTTTTTTAAAAATAAATATAGCAACTTCTACGAGTGTGTAATCAGACTGGAAGTTAATAAATGCGCTTAAGAGGTCAAGCCACACTTGAACAAACATGGGTAAATGTCTAGGCACGATCTGCCATCTATGTCGCGTGTCAATTTAATGTAATCAAATGATCGATCTGATTAAAATCAGATATTCACTGTTATACACGAAGATCTGACAACGACGGCTTTGGGAGTCATGTTCTGTCAACCGTTGTTCTCTCTTACCATAATCGCTAATTGTATGAGCAAATCAGATTAAATCTTATATTCGCGTTTGGATCCTAAGCAGTATGGATGAATAACATAAATATGTACTGGGCGATTTAATTCGCTCTCTGCGTTTTGAAAGCTGCCTTTCCATTGGCTAATTCAAAGGTCCCCTGAACATAAACCCTAAGCAGTCGTCGTCCGATCTTCACGTAGGACAGTGGGTATCTGATTTTAATCAGATTGATCAAATTATTAGATTCATAACTAAAATGAGTGATACATCACTACATCGTCGCAAATGACGGGTGCTATCCGCTAGGCTCCTATATCACATGTGGCCGTCTGTGCAATGATTGCCTCGTTTTCATGATTATTCGCAAGTCTGAATAAAGATTCACTGCGAGCCCGCGTACATTTTTCTCGCCAGTGTGACCCAACACAACCTTTAATGCCGTTTGAATGAGTCAATCTAAGTTTCTCCTCCAAGCAAAGTCACGTATCGATCGCAAACAACGGGCACTTTCATTGATTTGTATGATATTGTTACACTGAGTGTTATGGGTTTAACGCCAATTTTCTGCACAAGATACATGGCAGCCAGTATATTTGGTTATGGGAAAAATTGGACAGACCCATGGAACAACCACCCGCCCACGGGAAGCTACTGGCAAGCTTTCTCACACAGAATCGATCCCACGCGGATACAGGCAAGATAAGACTGACCTGTAATGGCGAACGCATTAGACCCCCACCCCCACCTGAGATACCTTCTTTGTGAGGATAACACTGCATCATAAGATTGACTTCCAGCTGACGGGTAAAACTTAAATATTCTGTCGAAGTCATTCCTGCATTAAGATTTTAAAAAAGTGCGCGTGGGTTTTTTATTCTTCTTTTATTGCATATCCTGAGAATTAAGGAAAAACTACAGCCTTCGAATTGCGATATAGATTACTACATCTAAATGTCAACGTTCGCTTCTAGTTTTCATTCTATTCTCTGGACAATATCATTGTCAAACTATGCCAAATAACACTTTATTAAATGTACATTCGATGAATAGCATGCTAACTACATTCCTAATGTATAAACGCCCATAAGGTGTTTATGTTAATTATTCAGCGAAAAGCTCGTACATCATAATTCGTCCGCTTCAAGTTGTTTACAATCTCACTACCTTGACAGTATCAGATCTTCAAAACAAAGCATTACAAAATCCAGATTTTAATCTTCGTCAGGGACAGGCCTTTACTGTCCTTTAGCAACAAGTGCCTGCCTAAGTATGTGTACTAGTACCACTGAGTTGATCAAGTTTGAATACTACCATGATCAACTGCCAACAGTAAAAGCCGATTCGTACCAATCTAATCTCACGGCATTTTTTTATAATAATCCGGTTCAATAAATTATATAACATAACTTTTACACAAGGAGTTCTAGAATTCACTGGGAACTAAACGACTTCTTAGCCATTTCATGTCAAAAGAGAACAAAATTCCTTTCCTATCTTACTACATATCGTACACACTGGCACCATAGAGTGCTTGAAAAACATCTTAAACAACAGTTCTGACTACATTGTATCACGAACTTTGTATTGCATTTCAGCCCTGTTTGTAAGTAGTTGTAATATCTAGTTCAAGTCAAACTATTTATTAAAGCACGCACTTGTCTAATTTGTAAACATTTTGCCAATAACTGGACCATGTTCTTGCCTGTGAAGTCGTTACAACTCTGCACATAAATGCGGTCTATTTAACGAGTCCGCGCCAACAATGTTTACCTGGCTTGTTCTTGAAGTTACTATATAGTAGTTAAAGCCATCGATAAGTCCCCGGGCCGTATTATCCATAAGGCTGACTAGGATGAAGCCTAGGGCCCCACCAAGAGTAGGGGTCCATACAACCTTTAGCCATGCCATGGCAATGCTGCGTAATCGAAAATTCCTACTCCATGCCATAACAATCAGACTGCTGCTAAATTCCACCTTTATAAATCATTTTTTGGTAAGTTTGTATTAATTCAAAAAGCGCGAAATTCGCTAGTGGTTGTCGAGGGGCACAAAGAAGCTCGAAGCCAAGGGGCCCTGCCAGTCGCGGGTGGATGTCGAGGGGCCCAAAGAATCTCGAAGCCTAGGGGCCCTGCCATGGGTTAATACGGTACTGATTCCTATAACATACCAACAAAATAAATGCAACATATACGACTTTATAAAAGACGACCCCTTCTAAAATCGATTTTGATATGTACTGCAGAATTCGCTTAAACTACATGAACTTGAATGCAAAGTATGCCCTTTGTATGTCAGAGCTTTCTGTGTATCGCTGTTGTATGTATGTATGTATGTATGTATGTATGTATGTATGTATGTATGTATGTATGTATGTATGTATGTATGTATCCATTTTGATCTCGAAGTCAAGATGGAAAAGTGCGCCCGTCCCGAGAGTAGGCTGAGAAGAGATGGACACAATCAACATAACCCTGTCCGTACACACCTTCCCTTGAACTGTGATAAAACTGGGGGTTTATAACGTATATAAAACATGCATGAAATCACGGACCCGCATATGCGTTAATGAAGAGACGAAACACCAGAATGGCCACTGTATATTATTCATTTAACAACGCGATTCTTCTCAAACCATGGCTAATAGTTTTTAAATACATGCAGTCACAGTGCTCATTGGTCAGTATTCAAGTGGATATGCAGACTATCTACGGAAGCATATCCCCCTTCGCCAGATAAAAAGAGATTGTGGTGGGGCACACATGTTTTCATTAAATACGCCCAACGTTTAATATTTCTCCAATTATCCACTGACCCACTAATCCAAAGAAAATATCAGACGGACACCATTAAAACTGTCACAGACTGACATACAACTATGTCACAGACACATACGTAAAACTATGGCATAGATAGACATCCGTACAACTATGGCATAGATAGACATCCGTACAACTATGACAGAGATAGACATCCGTACAACTATGGCATAGATAGACATCCGTACAACTATGGCATAGATAGACATCCGTACAACTATGGCATAGATAGACATCCGTACAACTATGGCATAGATAGACATCCGTACAACTATGGCATAGATAGACATCCGTACAACTATGGCATAGATAGACATCCGTACAACTATGACAGAGACGTCCATTCAACTTGCTCAGACTGACATACATGCAACTATGTCTAGGTAAACAGCATACATACAAACATGCTGTAACGTCTCCCTCTAAGCAAGAGAGGTAGTTAATTGGATTTAGATACGTTATTTAGGGAATGACCACCCTCGATATTATGACCCGCTGTAAGTGAAAAGATGGAATATCAACAGAGAACTGGGCAAAATTATTGGGAAGAAATAATGCAAAATAGACACACACAAAAACAAATGAATAATGGTAATTTCAATTCAACTTTATTTTAATCAACAGGATATAATAGCAGTTTCTAACTTAGATTTATTTCATCATCATAACGAGTGGTGAAAAGAGCACAATGTACCCGACTTATTGCATCACCTTATTCTCGACTGTGTTCCAACGTTTCCTATTTCCTCGAGTCTTACTATTCCGACTTCCTCTTCCTTATCGGACATCACTCATCCCGTCTCTTTTTTTCAGGACTTCCGTCTTCTCTCTCTCTCTCTCTCTCTCTCTCTCTCTCTCTCTCTCTCTCTCTCTCTCTCTCAATTCGCATTACTTCCAGCCTGATCGCCTTAATTTCATTCAGGCTAATCATAAGCAGTGATTTCTAAAACATTTCATAAGACAAGCATTTATTTCGTCAGTCTGAATTTCTGAATTAAGTTATATAATTAACTCTTCCCTTTGAAGAATGACTATTTGACAAGGATCGGAAATTCAGCTGTCTCGTTCTCAAACACGTGCTAAGATATCCAGACAATTTCATTGAGTCAGAACATTGGCACTTTTTAGGTTTTAACACTGACAGGGAACGATTAAAAAGACAAAGTCAAAGTGACCCTTCACAAAGACTCCCCCGGTCTAAATGTCATAAAATATTAATGACCAATGTATTCAACTTTAAGGTTCAATGTTTATTCAAAATTCGACACACACACACACACACACACACACACACACACACACACACACACACACACACACACACATACATACATACATACATACATACATACATACATACATACATACATACATACATACATTATTCGAATGTACCAGAAAGTGGTTTCATTGCAGAGATTACGAATATCTTATATAGGCTGATAAATATCATAATTTGTTCGTGTGATAAATACAGCTTTATAATATGTTTGTTATCATATCAAATTTATGAACCGCCTTGAATAATCTTTCGTCTTTTGCTCTCCAAGGACTTCAAAAAAAATTAATCGACTCGCTCCCTAGTTAAACTTGACGAATGTCTATTAGGTCCTACATGAAAATAGTGCTGTATGCACAGCCAATATGGAAGCCACAGTGGCTGCTTTGAAATTCTTGTTATCACTACTCTTCCTGAATGGATGATGACATGACGTCAATATGAGGTTTTCACTGAAAGTCCTTGTATGATGTTTAGTTGGTCCTAAATGAAATGTCGATTTGACGCCCATATGGTCACAATCTTGCAAACTTTCTTATCAGACGCCTTCTGAAAAGATTTCAGCATTAGGAGTTCAATAAAATACATTTTTTCATGTCCAATTCCTTCATTAATTTGGGTGCTTTTTTTAAATTTAAAAAAACATTCAACTTGTTTTATTACACAGTTATGATGAGGAAGGACCTCGAAGAATTTCTAACATTGATACTGAACATTCGCTCAGAAGAACTGTACTGCAATTAAACCTACTGTCCCCTGTAGAATCAGTGGATTCGTGGGTTGGAATCGTGACTAGAAGGGTTGGGATTTGAATCCGACCACAAGATCAGCCCATCTTAGAGCAACATGGCCCGGTTCTTTGATTATACAAAGAAAATAATGCACAAACTCTTAACTCCGCCCTAAATTCTATCGTCCAACGGTTAACGTAACGACAATACTCATC
Source organism: Unio pictorum (assembly GCA_030141615.1). Taxonomy (NCBI): domain Eukaryota; kingdom Metazoa; phylum Mollusca; class Bivalvia; order Unionida; family Unionidae; genus Unio; species Unio pictorum. The sequence goes on along the minus strand of JARLTB010000152.1, from coordinate 5,055,818 downwards.
CAAATACTAGTACAGTGACTAACATCAAATCATAAACCAATCTGACGTCACAATTGAGAGCCTCGCCTGATTTAGAACACTGTCTATATAATCGTGGGTTTCGGGGAGATGCAAGCAATCGGATTTAATTGCTGATAAGGAACAAGCCAAAAATACGGCATAACTTATCTTTCATCTACAAAAGTTTGACAACAGCTGAAATTTAAACGACAACAGTACAGTAAAGTTAGTGAACTGCAAACTGTCGTATGCCACAAACATTTATTCTTCAGGCATTATGAAGTCTGCTACAAATACCAAAATTTATATATAGTGTGTGTGTGTTATTTGGATTTGTAAGGCACCTTTAACAATTTTTCAGCAATGTCTGCAATGTGGTAGTTTATAATGTCTAGCAACATCATGCCGCAGATAGACATGTATGTGGCATCGTGTCCCACCCAGTCACATTATTCTGACAGTCCTAACGCCAGCCTCTTAATGCTGAGTGTCAAGCAAGGCAGCTGTTAGTACCTTTTTTATGACACGGCCGGGCTAAGAACCCGCGAACACCCGCTTCCAAGGCGGACACTCTAACCACTTAGTGGTCGTGTGTTTGTTTGTGTTTATGTATATTTTGGTACAGCAAAAAGAGTAATGAGGCTTTAATGCTGACTCGTAAGCAAAATCTGTGAATCACTGCACGTTGCTTTGTTCACTACTAGTACATCCTCTCAACATATTCGTTAGGCAAGGTTCCGATAACCCTAGCTAAACCTTGGCGGATCGAACAGCTATATTTGTGCTTTGTCATAGCAACATCTATTGGATTTCACGTGTTGCCTTCCTTAGTATGTCATGCCAACTAAACAAAAAGCGAGCTGCACTGTACATACGCCAAAAAAAAGGTACATGTAGTGGCAATTGACCGATAAAGGATACTTTAGAAGTTTAACGTGGAAAGTATGACTGTGTGCTAGAAGGAAGCCATTACAGGTCTATTTGAGTGAAAAGATCTTTGTGAAAACATCAACCGATACTGTAAAAGTGCTTATTTATCAGTCCATTCAATGAATGTACTCTTCTTGTCTCGATCACGTTGGAACAGTGTTCAAATTTGAACAATTTAATTTTGATTGGACGCGGTGGCTTGCCAATGAAATTCACAAACCCGAACCACAGACATACCTGCTCGATATGCCAATGTGTAGACATGGTTATCGGAACCTTGGCTAGCGAAGATGGCCTCTCTAAAAATGCCGGATAACCGATGAAAAGCCTATGACAAAAACTTCAGCGCGAGTTCATCTTTGAAGTAACTTTAAAGGAACATATGATTTACCAGGACTTGAACTAAGTGGACAGTTCAGTACAAAGAAACAAATGTAGCGATTGCATTGGAAAATATAATTGTGATCCGAGTTCAACAGCTGCTTATTCGTAATTCAGGATGTTTTAATTAATCATGTTTGAAACTTTAAACTAACGTCTAATTATATTAGATAAATCAACGAATCCAATGCGCATCGATAATTGTTTGTGGGGTCAGTTGATTGTTGTGTTTTTGTTTCAACAACAAAAATATTTTAGTTTCCTTGTTATCACGTGATCAATATTGAAAAACAGCACTTCATCAGATTACGAAGCAGTTACTGTATAACAAGATGTTGATAACATTATGGACACGAGCCTGCATTATTCGACGTCTATTGAATGAAAGCAAACATTCTATTCATGTGTATTACCGTGCATGTGAGGCTGTCACGGCCATACTAAAACAAAAATACAACATCCTTTGTCAACTGTGGCCATCCCAACCTTACAAAGTCTAGCCTTAGTTTCAGGTGTTGCCCCATGCAGCATTACCACATTCAATCCACATGCTATTTACCAGTTTTAATTTTGAATCAAACTCTAAAAATTCACGTATGCTCAAGTATTCTTCAATTTCTCTTCATTCTTTCAAGTACATATGTCTGTTCCTGAATATGGTTATTCCGGCAAAACGGTTTAGATGATTCTCCTACCCGCCTCCTCCTTTTTTTTTTTTAAAAGGCAAGTCACGTGACACCGTTACAAATAAAGACTATTTAATCTTATTTGATCTCGTTTGTAAGTCTACATTTAACGTCCAATGGTTAAATAAACATATAAAAATATTAGTTATGAATTGCAGGACTAATTATGGTGCAAGGCTTTAATTACACGGCTTTTTAAAACTGACTAATGTTAGGCGATGTTCTTGCAAACACTGGCATAATGCTGACACATCGATATATATATGCAGACATACACTACAGGCGTATTGTTTGTTTAAGATAGAAAATACGTTGCGAGGCAAAAATATAAATTATAGATTCCAATCGATCAATTAACCAACCGTTTTAACTGTTATACAAACTGATACAATGATCATCTACGATGAGCAATAACAAATGAAAAGACATTTATCATGGTCGTTAAAAGTGGCAGTTTCAGGACTAATAAAATAATGTATACGTTTCAAAATGCTACAATGCATTCAATTGAATTGAATATGTTTTCATCGGCATGCAATATGGTTGGCTCATACATACATACATACATACATACATACATACATACATACATACATACATACATACATACATACATACATATACGTTATACATACATACATACATACATACATACATACATACATACATACATACATACATACATACATACATACATACATACATACATACATACATACATATACGTTGCACGAAGTAACTATTGTAACTATTCAAAACATTCATGGCAATATAATGATAGTAAATTTGATTTAAGTGCGTTTTACACGTACACTCCGTGACAGGTGAAAAGGTCAGGCCTGGGCTAATGATTGCGAGTGCGACGCTCTACCAACAGAGCTTATGTGACTCGAGAGACGATGAAGATCTTGTCAAAACAAAAGCGAAGCGACTGACCGTATCAGTGACAAATTGAATAATGGACCCTGTTATTCAAACATCTAAATCAAATAATTATAGGACTGAAGTTATTCAGCATAAAAGGAGGATGCGGAAAACATGAAAGATCCGTCTAACTAGTGTCTAGCTACTGATATTTTTTATATAAAAAAGCCATATGCTGCACATGTTATCGTGCTTTTAAAGGCATTTTTCAATATTAAGCGTATACATGTTACAGTTGCAACTATCTGATCCTGTGTCACCTGCTAATAAAATAAAAGATGCCACTCGATAGATGGAAATGGTCTACTGAAAGCACGGTTCAAACAAATTAAAAGCTGATTTCATGTGCTTTAAAGAACGGGACAAATAGGAGTTAGCCCGAATAATATTGAAACTTCCTGTTACGATTCCCTATAATGTTTAGTTTTCACATCTGCAATGGCTACCTGTACAAAAACGTATTTTTTATTTTAAAGGAATCATGACAGTCTTTAAACAATCTTTCTCCAAATTAGATCTCTAACCTAACTGAACTAAGATCATCGGATACTGAGCGTAATATTCGATCGACGACTAAAATCGATCTCCAGATTTCGTGGTCAAAAACCAAGCATTACAACCATGCATTTACTGTACCAGCACCTACTGTATGAATTCCTTACCACTGAGGATATGTATTTCAAATTTCCTTGCTTATTTTAAAACATGATTAAAGAAATTCTCAATTGACCAGCTGGAATGACATATTAAAAGCTCGGAACAGAAAACTTTATCATGATATCCATGATCATTTATCATCTTATTCAATATATACATCATACATCAGCTCGCAAAAGCGTTTCTAAATGAGCAGCCTGAATTGTGCATAGCAATTTTTAACATGACACGAAGTACAAGTTTGCGTCGAGAATGAAATTGTAAGACTCAAGCAGTCAAGTAAGAACAAAAATGAATAATGAATGGTATCCGATGAGGCATTCCCAAGTTCGACCTGTCTTCTGTTAAATAAGTGTCTACGTACCAACATTTAGTTTTAAATTGGGGCTTTTAGGGGTGTAGCCGTCGCGGTTATCGTGCTTATGTCTGTTTTAGTGTCATCGTAATTATCAAGTACCAGACTGGTCCCCCTATCCATGCCCATAAAGTTTAACACAGTTCACGCTCGTCTACGTGACACCGTGAAAGTAATGCAAATTAAAGTTGATGCGCTGTTATATACATTTATCACTGTAGGCATACTGAACTCTTTCTCCCGACCACAAATAAGCAAGATTAGGGAACGATAAACTCTAAACCAATAGTTAGCATCAAAACCTCGGCAAATTTATAGCACTGTACATAATTTAACTGACAAATTTAGGAACAATAAAATCTAAACCTACTAGTTAGCATCGAAATCTTGACAAATTTAGAGCACAGTAACTGGCAAGAAAAGAGATATAAATGCAATTAATTTCGGTTCTCATCTGCATTATTCAGTACATGATATTAACAAAGGAAAAGTGTCAGATGTCCACGTCAAATCAACTTGTTATTCGTTATCTCCTCGTTTGTTTATAAATAAGAACGGGCATAATAAAAAGCCCAAAATATTTTGGTGATTGCCTCAAGCAACAAAATTTGAATTTCAAAACATTTATCTATTGTTCTATACCATATATCATCATCTACACCAGATTTTGAATTTCTCTTCTGTAGATACTGGAAAATATGAGAATAAAATCATAAACTTGATCAATCCTTCCTGGATTTTTTTTTCGGCAAAGCAAAAACTGGTTTATTTGATGCCGATTCACATGGAGTAAATTGCCAAGCCATGAACACACCACTGTAGCTGACTATGGCTGATCCGAATGAACGAACTCGCTACCTTTCAGTCTAGACAAGGAAATCCCAGATTATCAATAATAATGACAAACAAAAATATAAACAGCAAATCTGACACTGACGTTTTACTTGCCATAAACATGAAACGTGCAAACAGTGACTAAATACGGCATCAGCATCTATTTGTTAAGTCAAAAAAGAATGGGTCTTTTTCATAAAACGTAACTAATCACACATTCCTAAGCATTACCCTAATTTGGGTTAGGTGATGTAAATGGCTAGATGCGGTTAAATAAGGATTTCATAATCAGATAAGCGTTTAATGAAGAGAGCAGTTCCATAGGATTTTGGTGAAATTTTGCATGGGGCTGTTTATCCAATAAAATCTATTCAAGACCACTGCTTACTTGCAAAATATTTATTTCTAAAGCATTCACTTTCTGTATCTCACTAACATGTACATTCACAGGAGACATTTCACTGGCACCAACGCATACCATTCTGTGATTGGTCGCCATTCTCTGCAGTATTTAAAATAAAAATACACTGCAAATATCAACACGATATAATTGGATAAGATGGAGCTGTTTGATTGGGGCTGTGTGATATTTGTATTTTTAACTTAGCCTTAACAACTTTTCAGTCATATCGCTAGGATGTCTGCTGTGAGACTGGTTACATAATGTTCAGAGACATTATACTGACACCAGGCCAACCAGTCATATCACCAACCTCTTAATGCTGAGCGTCTAGCGAGGCAACTGTTTTTACTATTTTTATAAGTATTTGATACGACTCGGCCCGGGTTCGAACCCACCGACCTTCCGCATTCAAAGCGGAAGCTCTAACCACTATGCAACCGGTGCGATCTCTTGTTTCATTACCAATTAATTTTTTTGTTGTTTTATTGTTGTTTTAGGGTTTAACGCCGTTTTTCAGCACACGATAGGCTATACATGGCAGCCAATATTAATGGTGGAGGAAGAACCCGGGAAAACCCCCAAGAGAAGCTACTGGCAAGCTTTCTAGCCGAATCTGAGACTCGAACCCACGCAGAGGTGAGATGGCAGTGATCCGTAACGGAGAGCGCTTTAGACCACTCGGCCACTCGGGGGCCCCCAATTTAATTTTGTGGTTAGTGTTTATCTCCCTTGAGCAAAAAAGACCCAGATATATATATATATATATATATATATATATATATATATATATATATATATATATATATATATATATATATATATATATATATATATATATATATATAAAACAACAGGCAATTAACAGGTTATGTCAAATAATAATTCATTATTTCCAGACGTGGTATACTTTATATCTTTTTGCCATACTATACGTGTCTCTGTTTAAAAACGGCGCCTGTTGATGCTAGATAGAAGATGTTGTCATAGAGAGTAAAAATATACGGTCTCTTTCATTTATAGACTGAGAAACTTAAAGTAGTTTCATGCGCAACGAATGGAAAATGGATTTTTGTTATTACAATGAATTCAAATAACAAAGACGAAACATTCTTCAAATATACTTTAAAAAGTGCATAAAAGCAAAGACCGTATCAGTTTGAACAGCTGCATAAAACATACACACATACGCACTTATAAACGGCTATAATCACAAGGTAGGCGGACAGTGACCGAGAACTGCAACCACTTAAATTCTGATCAATCTGAGTCAACGATCAGGCCCGCACCTGGGGGGGGGGGGGGACAACAATGGCACTTGTCAGGGGCCCGAGCTAGATAGGGGCCCGCCCTTTATCGAGTTTTTTTAAAAAAAATATACGCACATATTTGAAACACGAAAGGGGCCCGAACTGTCAGCTGCCTGGGGCCCAGAATTTCCTAGGTGCGGGCCTGCAATGATGGTCATGGATCACACACATATATATACATTACTAATAAGCTGGGGGGGGGGCAACATGATTGCGAGTGTCATTGATGCTCCGAGACATTTGAAGTGAAACTGGATACATACTATTCAGAGACAGTCTCGGTTACAATATATATCCTAGAGGAACCTCTGGTCAAATAAATAAAGGTCCATAGTGACCTTGTCATTCATACCGAGTAAGATGTTGATACATGGGAACGCCCCTCTCCCTCTTTAATTTAAAAGCACGTTATAATTACAGATCTCATTTTCCACTTTAACTCGTGCAAGATAAAATTTAAATGTGTTTTTGGTTTGTTTGGAGAATCATTCGGTTTTCATGCAGTGCCGACCTAATGAACGTAAGTTGATACTACCAGGCATTAGACACCCTTTTCTTCAGAAGAAATTAATCGCGACCTGAACTTTTCACTCTCGGTAGATGGTTAAACAGGTGGCTTTGTTATATGACCTACACCCGCATAACGTAGTCGTAAAATGTATTAGACGTATCACCACCACAATGAAATGACCGATTTTCTGTATTCAGCAATCACACAAGTCTATTTTTCACCATTTGTATACATCACAATCTATACAAGTCATGCCGACAGGTACGAAAATGGAATTGGAATTCACTCGTTATTGAATTATTATTTATTATTATTATTACTATTATTATTATTATCATTATTATTATTATTATTATTATTATTATTATTATTATTATTATTATTATTATTATTAAGAAAAATGTTCGTCGAATGTTGGAACTTGACTCGATCTTGCTCTCCTCTCCTTACCGCTTCTTGTACCAGGTAAGACTGAACCACCCACCCACTCACATGTAAATGACTCAACTGCGCCTCACGTACAATGGAGCGCATGTAAGAAAAGAATCATGACACGTTATGTGATTCTGATTTAATACATAATACACATTGATATACATAAAGTACGGGGGTGGAGTGGGGCGGATGGCAGAATGGTCTAAAGCGATCGCCTCTACTGATCACTGCAATCTCACCTTATAAGCATGTGAGAAAGCTTATCAGTAAAATCCCGTGGGTCGGTGATTCTTCCTGCGCCAGTTTCAAATGGCGGATATGTAAAGTTAGTCTATCCTGTGCTGAGAAATGTAGACCCAAAATAACCACAAATTCTACAAAAGCAAAAGGAGATATCCGCTACAATAATACAAGTATGAGCCTTGTATATTTCAACCGTAAAGTTCGTGATTACACAATTTGATAAGGACACTGAAAAACTACTTTTCTTGTCTGGTGACCGAGTTTTTAGAAGTATTTATACATGTACCGTGATGATTATTGATTTCAACATTGTAAGCACATAGTTACCTTGCCATCTGCATAGCATTATAGTGACGTTTGTTCCAAGTACTCTGATCTCCAATAAGCAAACAACATTGAAGTCTTAATTCCATAAGATGCCAGCAAACACTGGACAGTTCTATGCATTAAATTTTCCAAAACATGTCATTAGCTAGGAAAGTACATTGAGTAGCATTGATCTGTGTTGTTAAGTCTTTTGTGCAAGCACTGTGTTATTTCTAAAGACGTTGAGAACTCAAAAAAAAAAACACCTTTGCACAGAAGGTATTTGTCATTAAAGATCAGCTCAATCATCAAAACCGGTATGAGTGTCGTCCAATTTTTTTAATATAGCTGTTTTTTTAATATTATAACGATACAGAGATAATCCCTGCACACGAATAGGCAGAGCCTGTTATACATGAATGATGTTAGTATTGAACATATAAGAAAAGTATTTAAACAGTACATGACTTGGACATTAGACCCCAAAAGTGTAATATTGACAGGGAAAATACATACCCCAAAAGTATAACACTGATTGGGAAATACAGACCCCCAAAAAGGATAGCACTGAATGGGAAAATACAGACCCCAAAAATTATAACACTGACAGAAAAATTACAGGCCAAAAAGGTATAATACAGTGCCGTATTAACCGAAGGCAGGGCCCCTAGGCATCGAGCCTCTTAGGGCCTCTCGATATCCACCCACGAATTTCGCGCTCTTTTAATTAATACAAACTTACCAAAAATGATTTTAAAAGGTGGAATTTAGCAGCAGTCTGATTGTTGTGGCATGGAGTAGGAATTTTTTTAATGTGGAATTTTCGATTACGCAGCATTGCCATGGCAAGGCTAAAGGTTGCATGGGTCCCTGCTCTTGGTGGGCCCCTAGGCTTCAGCCTTATGGATAATACGGCCCTGGTATAATACTGACAGAAAACTAATACAGACCCATAAAGTATAATACTGACAGACAAATACTACAGACCCAAAAAGTATACTACTGACAGAAAACTAACACAGATCCAAAAAGTATAATACCGACAGAAAATTAATACAGACCCAAAAAGTATAATACTGACTGGGGAAATATCTTGATCATGTATCATCTTACTAATTACTAGCATATCCAACTGTAATATGAAATGACATTTTTGCATATATTAATCTCTGCAATAAAGTATGGTGGATCGATTTCGTGTCATTATTGCGTCATGCAAGTTTCTGACAAAGCACAATTGATCACGTACGGCATTCCCTTTCACTTCTGGGAAGCCAAAAGTAACAACTGAGACTGAAAGCTAATACATCTAAAGACCCAAGTATTACAAATCCGAGGACACGATTGTAATTTACTCTACACATTACCATACAATGTATTGCAGTTTAATACAGTCACACTGAATACAGCGATATTTAAAACTTACCTAATGGTAAAGCCGAACCTCTGGGTTTGACTATAGATCCATTTATTTGCGATTTTGTCGCAGGGAGATAAGGTTCCGGGCGTCCCTCTCCCAAGGTAGGGTATCCCTTCCCAGCACATGATAATGTCCCTCCCATGACAGCGTCACATCATGATGGTGGTTACATCATATATGTAAAATCCGTCATGATCCATCCGGTATGGCCGCTTTTCACACAGCACAGTCTGTCAAGGAAAGAAAACAGCCCTATCTCAATGCCTCTCCACTCCCCAGTTCAACATGGCAAACATCAAGACAAATATGTTTTAAATTACACTGCCGTCATAACGACGAAGTTACATCGTAGCTGTTTACACAGCTCTGTCTACTGCATCACCTGAACACAAAGAATTTTCAACAACACTGAATGTATTTCACACAAATTTCATTCATCGACATTCATCACTGGTCGACATCACATGCCGGTCCTGACTGCGTTAATATTAATATTCACCTGTCTATAGTTATCTCAATTCTTTTTGCATGTCGCATGAGAGCCGTCATGTCATTATAGCAGCGTTTTTTATGAAAGGATATAAATTACGTATTGAAAGTTTCACTCACCTTTTCTATGTTCTGATGATGAAATGTCGTAGAGAACTGTGGAGTAACTTGGCACATATGCAAAACAAAATAACACAATCGTATCTTGTGTCCGCTAAGGTGTTGAGAAATACAGACTTGCCGTGTCAAGACACAGGATTAACACTAATCATTTTCCAATGACATGAAGCCACTCGCACCTTGAGCTAGGTGTTAAGATATGACACCTGGTATAAACCATTGGGGTGATACAGTAGAGATATATACATCATGTTAATTGTCCCGTTTTATTCACCTCTTACCGGTCTCTCTGCTATTCAACGTTTTGTGACCGGCGATTAAGTTACCTGCGCATTATAAAGATATAACTGAATTGTAAACCTGGGCTATACATCGATACAAGATTTGTCACAAATGTATCCTATACACCGATGTAAGGACTCGACAACAACTTCAACAAGCACCACGGTTCGCTCATTCAACAGTTCACTGTAAGTGGGAGTGCTTTCTTTCACGTGCGGAGCAACGCTAGTGGACTGTGACATGCGTAAGAGCATTATCTTTGCTGGTATATATACATATAGACCGTGGGCTAAGTTATTCTTATCAGCTACAATGGAAACATCCATCTTTTGGTTAAAGAATATCAAAGTATTTCAGCCGATCGCACGGAACGCCGGAGCTGTCTTAAGATGACAATTGTTATTATATGATGACCAAACTACTTTATACTCTGTGCTTTTGTACTTATATGATGTGCAAACTTCTTTATGTGATTTGCATTTGTACTTATATGATGTGCAAAGTTCTTTATATGATGTGCATTTGTCCTTATATGATGTGCAAAACTTCTTTATATGCTGTGATTTTGTACTTATATGATATGTAAAGTTCTTTATATGCGATGTGCATTTGTACTTATATGATGTGCAAACGTCTTTATGTGATGTGCTTTTGTCCTTATATGATGTGCAAAGTTTTTTTATATGCGATGTGCATTTGTACTTATATGATGTGCAAACGTCTTTATGTGATGTGCTTTCGTCCTTATATGATGTGCAAAGTTCTTTATATGCGATGTGCATTTGTACTTATATGATGTGCAAACGTCTTTATGTGATGTGCTTTCGTCCTTATATGATGTGCAACTCGGGCGTTCCATACGATCGCACGGGCGCATGAGAGTGTGTGTAAAGCATTATGTTTTGATTTAATTGCAGATACCACCTTTGTTTCCCAAAAGGTCATGATATAGTCTGGACTGACCATTTAATTTTTGGGGAGATTTTAGGAATGTGCTTGCGCACATAGGAGAAAGGAGGCATTTGCCCCTCCCCATATCACCTCTAGTTTTGTCAACATCCGTAAAACGTTATAGCCGATCAATGCATGTCTGCCGCCCCTTCCACATAATTTTGCGGGCGCCCTTGATTTGAGGGGAACCTGAGATTTTCTGAGAAACAAAGTCAAGCACTAAAAAGCCTGAAATAAAATATATGCTTTATTCAGTTTTATCGTCTACGTTTTTGTTTTGAAAACCAAAAAAAATTATCTTTTTTTTAAATAAAGTTTCTTATTTTTGTACATGTCGAACCTGATTTGGCGTGTGTTGGTAGGGTATCGTCGGAATCACACACACACACACACACGCACCGTGGTTGAACCATTCCCAGCTATGAAATGTTTGCTACAAATATATATCCATCTTCTGGTTTGGTAAACGGCATTAAAGATATCATTCCATAGGCAGCCATAGAACGTTGGCACTTCTCTTTATTTTGTTCATATATTTTTTTTTTAGTTTTATCTTCTGTTTGGTAAGTCGAAGCACAGGGGCTTGGTATATTGTTACAGGTTAGACTGATTCATGGACGGATACTCCTAATTTGCTTTGTAACGAGACCCCGTGAGTGGAAGGGGGGCGCTGTAGACACAATGCAACAATGTCTTGTAGCACCTCGTTATTTTAGTTTTCTGCCGTACGTATTGTGGTACAAAAGCTAGTTTGTTGTCCTGCTTCATGCATCCAAGTCTGAGAGCTATAAATAGAAGTGATAATTTTAGCGCTTACCATTATTGATCAATCCATGCGATATGTGTACAATGGCGTTCATACTGAAATCAACCTTGATCTAAAAATAGACCATGACGTTATTGCCTCTGGCTGCTTTCTGTACCATCATATTGTCTTTCGGACAAAGCATCCATGTTGTACGAGTTTAATTTGACATTATTTAAACAAAGATTTAATATTAGATCCACCTGCCCAACATAAAATTTCCAATAAATTAAAATACACAAGCGAGGTCAAAAGGTCCATATATTTGGATAACCATGTCAAATCATATTATAAGAATAGTATTCGCGTGAAAAAATCAATGACAGTTCATAGCAAAGGACGTTTCTGCACACTAACCAATAATTTATGCCTGCATTTTTTCAAGTCCGAATGACATTTTTGGCACCAAGTGATGCTCACATTGCAAACAAAAGCCCTTTCCTCGGGTGATAATTCTAAGAAATATTGTGTACTAAACAGCTTGGTGCACTTCAAAAAGTTCCATCCAGTCTGTTTTTAAAAACAAAAATTATTATACTTGCCACATGTCTACTTCTACTGAATGGCTAGCTCCCAAGCATACTACTGGTATTTCACTATCTACATACCTACATACTGCGAGGTAACTATGGGAAGTGTACATTTCTCATATCAATTTCAATAACAGCACAAGCCCGAAACACTTAATTCACAAAAATATCCGAACATTTTATTATCAAACAGGAATAGCTGACAAAGTCACATCATAGCCTTTATTTAAGAAATTTGACACGATATTCTCCCTTGTAACTCCAGCGACGCGAAGAGTATTTTTTTCTTCCATGCCATTTATTGCTTCCTACATCACCAATGATCTCATTGTCTCTTACTGCCTTTGAGTCATTATTGGACGCGGCCGATAATAATAATAATAATAAGAAGAAGAAGAAAAAGAAGAATTACAATAGCAAAACAGACATCAATTTGTATATTAATAAAATGTATTAATAATAATAATAATAATAATAATAATAATAATAATAATAATAATAATAATGAGGAATTTGTATAGTGCCTAATCTTTAGAAGCTCTAAGCGCTTTACAACATATATAATGATATGACTGCACTACAATAAAACAAATGACAAAAAACATGAAATTGGAAAACATAAAAAACATGCTGAAAACATATAAGATACAAAACATTATTAGGTCTCTTTAGTTTGTTCCTGCAGTCGAAAAAGGTGAGTTTTAAGAGCACTCTTAAAAGTGACCACTGTGTCTTTTTGTCTAATTTTAATGGGCAATTCGTTCCACATCGCCGGGCCCTGGTATGCAAAAGATGAGTACAGTATACGATTGTAAGATGAGGAGCTTAAGTATCTTGCTGGTGTGTACACATTCGTGAGGCCGGACAGGTATGTTGGACTGGAGTCTCGGTGAAACATAGCACAGAGAACAAATTTTGTGTTTGATTCTGTATCGAATCGATAGCCAGTGTAGGGTACAGAGCAGTGGTGAAGTGTACTCTGATCGAGGTACTCTAAAGATGATCCGAGCAGCTGTGTTTTTAACTTTTTGAAGTTTCCTGAGTAGATATTGTGACGAACCAGACAGAATTGAGTTACAATAGTCCAGTCTTGAAAGTACTAATGAACACGCAAATGTTTTAGTGGCATCAATTGAAAGATATTTGCAATAGTGATATAATATTAATTATATACATAAAAATCAGTAAGTATTTGTAGGTAATCATCGTTTCAATTTCGACGAGACTGTAATTGCCAAAATAGAAAATATAACAGCTTCTGGCTAATTAAAAATAACATATTACAAGATGTAACTTTATCCCTAGTGCCGAACTCGGTGATTTAAGGTAAAGGTTAGGGTTAGGGTTTAAGGTAAGATTGGTTAATAAAAAATTTAACCCGTAATTAATTTGGTCCTACTTAAACAAAAAACGAACTGCACGCTGTGTAATATCTAAAGATTCCATAATTTATTGGTTTTCCCTAATTAATCACTTGTAATGAATGATCACGAATCCTCTATATTTTCGTACACGTTATGTAAAATACTAATTTATGTGCACAAATAGAAGATTTCAGTTTCTTACCATGAACAGAATTTATCACCATGCATTGGTGTCGTCATTGATGATATGTCAAAAATGTTGGCCTTGACCCTTATAGAAATATTGATTCGTCTCTTTCCAAGGAGAAGATATATTAAGGTGAGAAAATCTTCTTTCTTCAGCCCATTTAAAACGAAGCTTTTTGATATTATTTTAGTTGGGTGGTTGGATGGCTATTAAGCGCACATTATTTGCAGAGGAGATGGGAGCCAATTGCCTTTCACAAAATCACGCCAACGCAGACGAACGGGACTGGCCTGAGACACGCTACCACAGACGAACGGGACTGACCTGTGACACGCCACCACAGACGAACGGGACTGACCTGTGCGGGTATCAAGAAAGGTATGTAAAAACAGTTACAACTATAACAGTCCCCAGTTAAAAGATACAATGTCGCTTCTTTTCCTGCGACTATGCCACCCACATCCCTATCATATTACAGATATGTAAAGAAAGAAGAATTATATGAAAGGAAAGAAGTATGAATCGAACACAAGTACATTTGTATGACCAGTAATATATGCACAGGTGTACTGTTATAACCGAGAGATTCCAATTTTAAAAACTGCGTTGAAAGTGCCATCTTAAACTAATAGTCGTCAGTAGCATGCGTCAGAGATTTAATATAAAATGGGGGGGGGGGGGGGGCGAGCCTCACATAAGGAATTTCGGGAGGAGTAGGTAGGAATGTTCGATAAGAGAAAACCTACTCAGTTTGTAAAATCATAACACGGATACTGGTATGCAAAAATACTGCTGTATTGCATCATATGTTAGAGAACCTGACTGACGCAAGAGACTATTTCAGGAGTGACGGTACTCTTAAACATACATTTTAACTTCAGGATGTGGTGTAAAAATATGTTTTATGGTGTAAGTTGGTGTAATTCAATCACTTTTCAAAATTTTACGCAGCCTACCGCTTAGAGTTAAGAACTTTTATAATAAGTACATGCGGCAGAAACGTGTTACTTGTGCATTGTGTGATGTGTTTGTGATTTGAATTTTTAATGTAACTTTTATAGCAGTCATATCGCTTCGATGTCTGCTATGTGGCAGTTTATAGTGATTTCTAGCACTGGGGCATCATGCCGCAGACATGTAGCATGATGTCCCACCAAGTCACATTATCCTGACACCAGGCCGACCAGTCCTAACACTAACCTCTTAAAGCTGAGCGTCTAGCAAGTCAGTAGAAAGTACCATTTTTTTAAAAAAATAAGCGTTTGGTTTGACTCTGCTGGAGTTCGAACCCGCGACCTCCCGCATCTGAGGCGGACGCTCAAACCACTAGGCCACCGGCTCCTATGTATCAAACATGTGAAATATACACAACTAAAGCTAGATACTTTAAGTCAACCCCGACAAAAGAATTTCGAACTGAAATGATAACGTCAATGCCAAACATCTGGTGTAACTATGGTCATTGTTAAGCATGAATACATGATGTCAGACATGTCTTTTTGAACTATCTCACAAAATTCAGTCATTTCCTGACAGAATCCCACAAAATTCAGCCATTTCCTGACAGAATCCCACAAAATTCAGCCATTTCCTGACAGAATCTCACAAAATTCAGCCATTTCCTGACAGAATCCGTCAAAATTCAGCCATTTCCTGACAGAATCTCACAAAATTCAGCCATTTCCTGACAGAATCCTACAAAATTCAGTTATTTCGAAATGACAGAATAGATATAGAATCTTACTGATTCAGGAGAAAATTAACTACACGTTAAGAGCCAGATTGAGTTTAAACTTTTTACCCTATTAGACTGATGCAGTGTCCATGCTCAGAAACATTACCTTTAGTTTATATAACAAAAATATTTATCCGTAGCTTACTTGCTAAATGTTTAAGTACTAAAACAATCTAGATGTTTTTTTTTTTTAAATTTTCATCATCAAGCCAGAAGACACTAATATATTTGACATTAGAAAAGAAGGTTGAAAGATTATACATTTGCATTGCTTTAACTGGTCAAACGTACTGAAGGAAACTTTTGAGTCTAGACGAATGAATAGCTTTTTAATCTAATATCGTGTCAGTTGATGAAATAATCATTAACAATCCTCAAGAAGGAAATAAAGATAAGTGCCAGCCACTGTTCAACCAATAAATACTGTTACGTATATTTGATTTAAGTCATTTATTTTTATTTTAATTGTTTGTTTGTCAGATTCAAATTTGACATTTTAAGTTTAAGATTCATTCCTTGGGAGATGACCTGTACTTTACAAATAAACACCAGATGTTGACATCATTTCTGACCTAGCTTCAGAGTTGTAAACAAGCTTTCAAAATGATTGGTTGATTCCAAGGACATTATGGAGCTTTGTTGTAAACATCTTTCTATTTTTAGTTGGGTCATGCGGTGTGCACGAGATTTTTTGAACGTAAATTTGTTCTAAAGATTCTAGAAGATCATGTGACCCCTTCCTTGTTTACGTAAAACAGGTATATCAGTTATGTTTTGGAGCGAAATATTCAGTAGAAGTTGGGCTGTTAGAATATTAAGTTGTATTGTTTTGAGTTATTTTAAATTACCTTGTACTGGAAATTATTTTAATTCGTTTGGATCAAGAGGATTTATTTTGTTATTTATCTGGAAAATAATTGTGCTCATTGAATTTCATAAGACCAGAACTGACTTCATCACGTGACATCGTCTTCCATCTTGGATGCTTCACTAAGATTCGAACTGGGAATTATTTGGACATTTTATTACCATGACTTTTGCAATTTCACTAGTGGATTATATTTTGAATTATTTTTGGATTAATTTTGGAATTGATTCTTAAACTCGTAAGTTTATTTTTTCTTTTCTGGAAAATATTTGTGCTCAATAAATTGTTTATTAAGTTTCTACAAGCTTGTTATTTTCACTCTTTCAATGTTACTGTTTATTCGAGCCTAAGCACGTAACAATACATAAATAAAAACAAAAAAGTTCATTTCTTGGACATTTCCTACAATTTACACTTATACACTTTTCATTGATAAAAGTATAGAAACTACTGAACATCCCTGGATCCAATCTGAGTCAGTTAATCTTCATCGTTTTTAAATCTAGGAAATATTGATTTTATAACCAGCACAGATCAAGTTTTATTATAATCATCGTATTTAAGTACCGCTAAAGTTTTATTATAGTCATGACAGTCACGGGCCGCTCAAATTTAATTACATTTATCAAGTCACGGGCCGATCAATTTGTATTACATTTATCAAGTCACGTTCCGATCAAGTTTATTACATTTGTCAAGTCACGGGCCGATCAATTTGTATTACATTTATCAAGTCACGTTCCGATCAAGTTTATTACATTTGTCAAGTCATGGGCCGATCAATTTGTATTACATTTATCAAGTCACGGGCCGATCAAGTTTTATTACATTTATCAAGTCACGGGCCGATCAATTTGTATTACATTTATCAAGTCACGGTCCGATCAAGTTTATTACATTTGTCAAGTCATGGGCCGATCAATTTGTATTACATTTATCAAGTCACGGGCCGATCAAGTTTTATTACATTTATCAAGTCACGGGCCGATCAATTTTTATTATAATCATCACATTCACAGGCCCATCAATATTTATTATAATTACCACAGTTGTAGGGCGATTAATTCTTTTCTTTCTCAGTACGCTCATCCTTCAATCCACCCCAAAGTTTGTTATGTTTTGCATTCCACATTCATCAGAATGAGAGACCATGCTGTTGTCAAATAACCACTGGCAGTGACCACGTGGAATAGTTTGGATTTTTGCCAACATAACTTGCCTATATTTAGGGAGTCTCACGCATTCAAAATGTAATAATTAATATTTCAACGCCCAAGTTAGACTAAAGTGATAAGAATTACGTGTCACGCATACTGTAATTCTTCTCTGTTAAGAAGTCTGAATGGTTTCTTAATGCGAGGATTGGTAATTACTACATACTGTTAAAAATCTAAAATGGTGTGATGGGTAATTACCACACACTGTTAAGTAGTCTGAATGGTTTCTTAATGCGAGGATGGGTAATTACCACACACTGTTAAAAAGTCTAAATGGTTTGATGGGTAATTACCACACACTGTTAAGTAGTCTGAATGGTTTCTTAATGCGAGGATGGGTAATTACCACACACTGTTAAGTAGTCTAAATAGTTTCCTAATGCGAGGATGGGTAATTACCACACACTGTTAAGTAGTCTAAATGGTTTCCTAATGCGAGGATGGGTAATTACCACATACTGTTACATTCTCGTGTGCATTATCATATACCCCAAACAAGTATTTTAAAGAAATAATACTTAATACTGTTAAGAAGTCTAAATAGTTTCCTAATGCGAGGATGGGTAATTACCACACACCACATACATGTGCATTATCATATACCCCAAACAAGTATTTTAAAGAAAACTAAGATTCAGTCCACTAACCAGTCACTCAAGCTTCAGTTTATGTTAAACAGCCAAATATGTTAGTGCTCATCCGCAGGTGTAGTTAAACAACCATTATGTTAGCGTTCATTTGCAGGTGTAGTTAAACAACCATTATGTTAGCGTTCATTTGCAGGTGTAGTTAAACAACCATTATGTTAGTGTTCATTTGCAGGTGTAGTTAAACAACCATTATGTTAGCATTCATTTGCAGGTGTAGTCAAACAACCAATTATGTTCGTGTTCATCCGCAGGTGTAGTTAAACAACCATTATATTAGTGTTCATTCGCTGGTGTAGTTAAACAACCATTATCTTAGTGTTCATTCGCTGGTGTAGTTAAACAACCATTATCTTAGTGTTCATTCGCAGTTGTATTATGCTAATAAAGTTCATGTCAATTTTTCATGTTACTTGTTTTATTAATATATGCAAATGTATGATGTAAACTATTGACCAATGCATTTCGAGCAACGTACAAAATAAGTATGTACCTCAATGCATATATCACGTGGTCAGATTTTATTGTGGCCTTGAACATTTAATTTTTGCGTGTGCTGCCTATAATTATGTTACCAAGGACTCTTTTAAGCTGTTGTGAAGGGTCAGATGCCTCTTAAATCATAAAAACCTTCTAATGTACTTATTTGTTTGTTTGTTTGATTTAGATTTTTAACGTAGCTTTAACAATTTTTCAGTCATATCGCTACGATGTCTGCAATGAGGCCGTTTATAGTGATATGTAGCACTGGGGCATCATGCCGCAGACATGTAGCATTATGTCCCACACAGTCACATTATCCTGACACCTGGCCAACCAGTCTTAATAATAACCTTTCAATGCTGAGCGCCAAGCGAGGCAGCTGTTATTACCATTTTTGTAAGTCTTTGGTATGACTAGGCCGGAGATCGAACCCACGACCTCCCATTCCCACGGCGGACGCTCACGATTGGGTGGGACATCATGCTGCATGTCTGCGTCATGATTCTCCAGTGCTAGACATCACTATAAACTGCCACAACGGAGACATCGTAGCGATATGACTGAAAAATTGTTAAAGCTACGTTCAAAATCCAAATCACACACACAAACACACAAACGCACACACAAACACACACACACACGCACACACAAGACTTACACTTTAATCGGTACATTATGTATTAAATTATGAAATAAAAAACGAAACAGCGTGCCCAACAACAAGAGGTCATTACGATATGCATTGACCTCTTCAACTCTGAGAGCTGGGAAGTCATTGAGTGTAAATTCTCCTCCATGCACACAACAAGGGAAGAACAGTATAGACGTTTAAAATAGTTTAGCATTAATACCCTTTTTTCCCCAACACTCTGAAATGGATGCCAATTAAGGATTGTGTTATTTTTCGAAGAACTGTCAAGAAAAGGTCTTAAAAAATTACTAACTGGTGGGCGGGGGGGGGGGGGGTTAATCAGTGGATCAGGGGTGCACAACCATTCTCCGCCAAAAGTCACATTGCACTTTATAAGACCACTCGAAGCCCGCAAACACTAATTTCTTTAATATAACTATTTTTCTGATTTCTGTGTTGTTTTAATTGGCGTTGAGGGCCGGACAGAACACCATTCGCGGGCCGGAGGTTGTGAGCCCCAGCAGTAATTGTTAATCTTGTATATTTTAACTAATTGCATGAATATTTCTTTTTATTTCAGGGCAAAAATGTAATTATGTCACCCCTAATAAATAAAAGCTGCTTTTTTATTATTATTATTATTATTATTATTATTATTATTATTATTATTATTATTATTATTATTATTGATATTATTATTGTTGTTGTTATTATTATTATTATTATTATTATTATTATTATTATTATTATTATTATTAATTATATTTTATTTTTTTAATTTTATTTTTATTCGAGATATTCGTGACTGAGTTAGAATTTTGAAAAGCCCGACCCAAGAGAGTGTAGTTGGAAAACAACAAGTTGTGAATCATACTACTTCAAAAGTTGCCCATTCACGTTCGGATGTGGTGTAAAGTATACCATATGTTTATTCTCCTCATTTTTGCAATTTAATCGCCCTTTTAAAGTATGCACGCAGTTTACTGGTGTAGATTACAGTTTCTTGATAAATGTAAAGAAACGTGTCTAGTGTGCTGTTGCAAGCTAATCCAGATTTTGTGGGCGGGAAAATCCTCAGATGGATCCAAACAGGTCTGCACGTGTTAATACCAACCCCAAAAAATAATCGAATTCAAAGGAAATGATGTCAAAAATGTACTTATAAATTTAACTTACATTATATTAAGTCGATTGGAAATTATATTATGTCGATCGCAAATTATATTACGTCGGTTACAATTTAGATTGTATCGATTTCAAACTTTCACAAAACGCTCTCTCTGCAACTCATAATGGTGTAATGCGGTCTTTCATGGTGGGGAAAATCGGATAGTCAGGAGAAAAAAACATCAATTTAGGATAGACGACCACCTTCCCTTGCATATGCCCTATCCAAGTATCGAACACGAGACCTCTGTGGTGCAAAGAAACTCTTTCAAACAAGCCACTTCTGATGTTCCTCTTCATTAGAAGCGTTTAGGAATTTAAGTAAAGATTTCACGCAAACAAAAAGGAAATTGATTAGAACGAAAACTTGGCTCGGCTCATTTCGTAAGGCTTTACGGCATTTATAGTTTTATTGCTTTGTTTGCACTATTGCATTGGGAATATTCGATATCTTCGTCTTGACGCTTACAACACTTGATCCACTGGTATTTTGCGAGAGAAAGAAGATTCAGCTTGATGTGCTTTTGTTTTTTAAATTAAATATACTTTCATTCAATTATAATTACACTAACGGATTGTTTTCCCTTCTTTTTTAATATAACAAATGCGGTGTTACAAAACTTTCCTCCCACAGGTCTGTTCCCTACTCAGGAATAAAGTGTAATAACTGTTCCTGTAAAGTTAATTAAAATTTACTCCGAGCTTTCCCCATCAATGAAGACACACTTATTTATTAATCAAATGTCATTTATTATCAAATTGATGGGCATGAAAACCATTATAAATTTTGAGAAACTACCGGTCTCTTTTTCCTTCATGTTTTATTTATATTTTTCTTTTTCTTTCGATGAATAGTGCTTCTGGACTTTAATGACAGAATCCTATTTACAATGAAATTCAAATTAATATCCGACATATCATATCTTATCAAAATTGCAATTTTTTAAAAAAAATGTATTCTTTAAATCCCATCTTGTATCTAGCATGTATAAATAATCTATTTTTAATTTTATCAGCTGTTTTTAATGAAATTGTCCTCCCATAAGGCTTACTAATGGCTATGCGTAATTGGTCACGAGCTCTCGAGTGAATATGCGTGGGTTCGAATCCTACCATTGGCTCAGTCCATGTCGGTTACCGTATTTTGCCCTTGAGCTAGGTTTTATTCCAACTGCTTCGACACAAAATAACCTACTTGTATTATGAAACCGCAAAACACGAGACTAACCCAGATTTTCTTCAGACTTGAACTCGAAAACACCACAAAGCGATTTTGAAGAAAATTAACTTCACCAAGGTTTGATTTTCATAAGATATACTCTGTGAAACATGTATTTTATTTATAATGGGAGACAAAAAGTCATAAATTCTCCCTGACATGAACAGCCGTGTACAGATTGATTTGACTGAGAGCAGAAACGAGGACTTCAAAGTAAGCAACCGTGTACAGACTGATTTGACTGAGAGCAGACACGAGGACTTCAAAGTAAGCAACCGTGTACTGACTGATTTGACTGAGAGCAGAAACGAGGACTTCAAAGTAAGCAACCGTGTACAGACTGATTTGACTGAGATCAGAGACGAGGACCTCAGTGAGCAACCGTGTACAGACTGATTTGACTGAGAGCAGAAACGAGGACTTCAAAGTAAGCAACCGTGTACAGACTGATTTGACTGAGAGCAGAGACCGTGTACAACGTCATTTTACTTTGGCGTACCATATTTATAATAAATCATCTATAATAGAGACAATAAATATACGAAAATAAATTGACTTATGAAATCCGAATGTTAGGTGTTCTGCCTATACCACGTTAGAAAAATATACAGAAGAAAACATAGATGTACCATAAAAATGCTTTTTTATATCACCCTTTTCCACTGTCATTGTTGGTTGTGATGGTTGTTGTTATTTTGTTGTTGTTTTACAAACATGTTTTTGGTTATATCATGCCAAGGAAATTGGGTGATGGGTTAGTGCCTTTCCCAAAGACACTCTCATGCTTCATGCTATCCGTGGCAAGTATCGAAACTGGACCATAGGATTACAAATCTGACGCTCTAGCAACTGAGCTACCGCGATTCTCTTCATCCCTTATTGACTATGCATTTTTATGGTACATCTATGTTTTCTTCTGTATGATAATATTCTGCGATCCACCCTTGTATCCCACACACTTGCATCAGATCACCTCTGCATCATATGCCATCTCGACTTATCAGTCCCCAGCCCTCCACCTTAATTTGCTACAAAGAGAAACCTCCGCATGTCACGCCTCCCCGCTGATCTGTGCCTTATACTGGCTATCCATTCGATATAGAATCAAACATAACATTTGTTCTCTGTGCTACGTTTCACTGATGGATTCCAGTCCTACAAACCTATCCGGATTCACCCATGTGTACACACCAGCAAGATACTTACGCTCCTCTTCTGACAATCGTATACTCATTATTCCCACTATGAAAACGAAGTCATATGAACAACGTTCTTGTGCATACCAGGGCCGAACAACGTGGAATGAATTGCTCATTGCAATTAGACACAAAGACAGTGATCCCTTTCAAGAGTGCTCTTAAATCTCACCTTTTTGACTGCAAGACTGCAAGAACAAACTTAAAGACCTCAAAATGTTTCCTATCTTGAATATTTTCAGCATATTTTGATTGTTTTCCAATTTCATGGTATTTGTTGTTTGTTTGTTTGTTTTTTCATATCATTATAGATGTTGTAAAGCGCTTAGAGCTTCCAAATATTAGGCGCTATACAAAGTCTTCATTATTATTATTTATTTTGTCTTACCCGGCATTATCTTGTTCGCTCATATTCCTCTCAAACGAACAAGATTATGCTTTATTAAGACCTACTTACAAGGAAATTTGTTCCCGTACCCACAAGGAAATTTTCGAAAAGCATTTAAAGATTGTTATAAAATCTCTTTTCACAACATGAAAATTGTATGCTACACGGACAAATGAAACATTTAAAATGCATAACTGAGGAAGTTGTTAAATCGAAATCTTCCGTCCACAAACCACAGAATAAATAAACAAATAACACCTATGCGAAGGAAAAATATCATATGTCCACAAACACAAACATACGCACGCGCGTACACATATATACGTCGTACACACAGATACCACACACTCTATATAAACTACATTAATCCAGACAGTTTGCATCCTTGAGGTATTTCTGGATAAACGAATAATATAAATTACGAGATGCGCTCTATATTCCTCTGGCAATATGAAGTACATCGATCATGTAACCTTTTCTACTTTCTGAATGGGTTATCTAGTACTTCTTTGTACTGACTTATTGATTCTCAATTGTACATTTAGTAACAATTCTTGATTGCGTAGTGACATTCCCGTTATGTCAAACATGTCACGCCGTAAATAGCAGTTTTCCACTAAGTAACAGTTGTTCATCCTTGCCGTGTCTATTTCAACATTTCAAGCCAGAAGCGTATGATTATTGTACATTCGGTTGGGGTGGGGGGTGTTATGTAAAACATACACGTATTTGCGTGAAACAAATTCGTCAGTATCCCACCATTAAACAACCTCGATGCAGGTAATATATTGTAAACCCGTAATTAATCATGCATCATTGTGAAAAATGGTGATCTGATAAGTTCCAAGTGAATGAGCGAAAAATTGAGATCAATTGCATTGAAATATTATTAAAAAGTGATATTTTCGTGTAACATTGTAATTTTTATTACCGAGATTTAAAATCATTAGTTATGAAACGAAATAACTATCACAATAAATATTACACAGTAAAACATTACGACAGCTGTTTTTGCATGGACGTACGTGTACATAAACTCAGTGGACATGTAAAGCAAATCGCTAATTGCAATGTGTGTGCGTGAGTGCTCGTGCGTGCGTGCGTGCGTGAGTGTGCGTGCGTGTGTGCATGCGTGCAGTTGGTGTTTTCTTGGATCCAAGAAAACCGCGAATCATTACATTATGAAACAGGAAATTCAGTTCAGATATTCAAGTACAGTGCATGAATAAGTGCAGTCGAGTAGTGATAGGACACGCACACAACAGATCTTATTAGTTGTACTCCTCCTTTTGAAAAGATAAAAAACAGGTGTTGTCTACACATCATTAAGAATGTAAGTTTGGTTACTCCGTTTCAAATAACCATACTGTCGTCCCCTGCAGTAACTTTTATAAACCAAAAATCTCGCGCACTCTTTAGGCAGACCGCACCAATGACTACCGCAATTGTTCAGATTGTAGAACGATAGTTTCTTAATGAAAGATCGCAGGTTCGATATCCGACCAGGTCAGCTTGGGTCATCAGCTATGGTGTTTCCTTAGGAAAGGTGCAAAATTCATTCTCATATCCGCGGCACGATATAGTCAAATAAATTTTATGAAAGTGCCGTTAAAAGTAAACATGCAACCAACTATATATTTACATCATACGGCCATTTTGTATATTTGCTTTCATATTTATTCGTAATTTCATAATGTCAAGGATTTATTTCAGTCACAATTCTCTAGGTGACCCAGGTACAAACTGATTATGAATCTAATGGTGGTCTTGGTGCGATGACCCGAGCTAACTAGCAAAAGCTCCGAAATGCATGGTTAGAAAGACTGGGGGCAATAGAGCTTGAAGATAGCAGGGATTACATTCTTTTTGATGTATCAGATCGAAGCGTATTCGGTCATTGATTGATGCATAGATGTGGAATGGTACGTAAAGGAATAAGAACAATATACTCGTTGGGTTAATGATACCACGGGGAATGGTATACATGTACAACATGGTCTCTTTAACATTAGTTTTCAAGGTTTAGTTCCTTTATACTGTTGATACAAAATAACAAAAAAGGGTCGCAGTGCTATATAGAGCATCACATTGAAACACATTAAAATCACATTTCTTTTCAAAATAAAAGAGACTAAACCAATTAAAGACACATACACGTATGTGAAACCAAGTTAATACAAAGTTACATCCTGAATGTTTCTTGAGCCATGTCGTTTACAATAAATATACTTGGTGAAAATACATATAAATTGTCAAGGGCAATAACTCTATCAAACTCAAGTTAACGAGGAAAGTTATAAGCCATAAAAGGTACATCTAGGTCAGCGATACAACATGCATGCCAATCTAGGTCAGTGAGAAAACGTGCATACCAATCTAGATCAGTGATACAACATGCATACCAATCTAGGTCAGTGATACAACGTGCATACCAATCTAGGTCAGTGATACAACGTGCATACCAATCAAGGTCAGTGATACAACATGCATACCAATCTAGGTCAGTGATACAACGTGCATACCAATCTAGGTCAGTGATACAACATGCATACCAATCTAGGTCAGTGATACAACATGCATACCAATCTAGGTCAGTGAGACAACGTGCATACCAATCTAGATCAGTGATACAACATGCATACCAATCTAGGTCAGTGATACAACATGCATACCAATCTAGGTCAGTGATACAACGTGCATACCAATCTAGGTCAGTGCTACAACATGCATACCAATCTAGGTCAGTGCTACAACATGCATACCAATCTAGGTCAGTGATACAACATGCATACCAATCTAGGTCAGTGATACAACATGCATACCAATCTAGATCAGTGATACAACGTGCATACCAATCTAGGTCAGTGATACAACGTGCATACCAACCTAGGTCAGTGATACAACATGCATACCAATCTAGGTCAATGATACAACATATATACCAATCTAGGTGAGTGATACAACGTGCAAGTTAATCCGAAACGGGGCAACAACTCCTTTGCAAAAAGAATGGAGCATATACAACGAAACCCGTACAAGACACGCCTACATGTATCAGGCACTTTACCAACGAAATGGGATCCAATTATGTGTGAGGGTTGCACAGCTTTAGTGATTACATGAAGCGTGAATGGACATACATATAAGGTGGTTACTAAGGGACTCGTACTTAGACATTACGTTCGATAAAAAGCTTCTTCAGAAATTGTACATTGCAAACATAGAGAAATAGTTTCCATTTCGCGATTGAGATTTTTAATATAATCGATTCTAAAATGTATGCAAATTTGTGTGTATTATAATTATACTATAGCAAGAGCATATCCCCTCTTCCTACCTGGTTCTGTGCACAACACAATCACTATGCTCATATTATGCCGGGCAAATACATATGCTCACTGTGGAGCAGATTATAAAGGACTTACATGATACACATTTAATGTCAAGGAGACCATATTGTATCAGTAACTCTTCGATTACCATTACACAGTTGAGCATCTAACAATGGACCAATACACTTCTATCTTCTGCGTCAAAACCTAATCTCGACCCCTGCTCTCTACCAAGTCTACTGTCTCCAGCAAAGCACAACACCGATAAAATGTCATGCTGCACAAATCATCTTCCTTGCTTGTGACTTAATGGTGTGGTTGACCGCAGTTGTCAAAATTATATCACTCACTAATGACATCTCAGCGCCTTTTTTTAAAAAAAGTCCTGATAATAAAATAGTCATTTCATGCCCCTGGCCGATACAGACGTAATTACTGTTTTGGGTTGATGGATGTAATAGTCACCGCCATGGTCCCAGAGGCATTTCGTGCAGAATTTCCCTGAGGTATTGTTTTTGCGTACTCTTATACACTTTCATCATTTGATTCAAATCCATTCTTTGCAAGTCATCCAGGCAAAATCTTTTCTTCAATTTTTTTTATAAGTATTTCCTAAAAATGAGTTTTATTCTCCGTTACTG
Source organism: Unio pictorum (assembly GCA_030141615.1). NCBI lineage: Eukaryota > Metazoa > Mollusca > Bivalvia > Unionida > Unionidae > Unio > Unio pictorum. Next base: position 5,028,174 of record JARLTB010000152.1, on the reverse strand, counting down.
TCTTCAAAATAGTACGCCGCCCGACCTCTCAACAGCTCTGGAAGCATCTCCAATTTTTCACATGTTCTCTGTAGATATCCTCTCAACTGTTTAAGCCAGCTTTCAAAGTCATCGATCTTTTCTCCATAATGTTTTGGAGTTGTTGTTGTTGAATGTTTCAGCTGCATGTTATAAGAGGACGGATCAATAATGTTTCGTTTGTTCCTTTTTTAAATACATATTTGCTTTTCCCATAGTCCACCAAAACGAATAATTTGAAGCTCTTCGAATCGCACTTCTGACACTGCAAATGTCAAGGAGACCATATTGTTCATGTATGTTAGTTCCCATGGAATCCGTAACTCAGCAAATGTATTAATCTTATTCGCTTTATTTAGTATTACAGAATTATGCATCTACCAATGAGCAAATACACTCGTTCTTCTACATAAAAACCGATCTTAACGCCCGCTATTTTCAAAACTTGACTGCCTCTAGTCATTCCAACCCTACCGTCTCATCGCGGATCATACCACCATTAGCTTCCTAAGCAGATTGGGTCTGGGGCAAGTTGACACAGTAACATCCCCATGATAATGGTATTCTTACTGTTCTCAAAGAGTTTAAATTACAGATAACAGACGGAATCGTTATCTTAAATGTTTAGCAGGCCGTTATATATATAATGACCATATATTCATCTATATGTGGATTAAAGAACTCTGTGCACCATGACTACCGTTAGCTTCGTAAGTAGCTTGGGCCTCCGCGCCGTAATAATCTTTCCTCCTTGAAAAAAAAATTGTTTTCAGACAAAGTGGATGTAAAGGCACCTCATGTGTTTTATTTATACGTACAATAGGACTCATTTTAACCAACAATGCACAACACCGATAATGTCATGCTGCACAAATCATCTAACTTACCTGTGACTTAATGGTGTGGTCGACCGCAGTTGTCAAAACTATATCACTCACTAATGACATCTCAGCGCCTTTTTTAAAAAACAAAACAAAAAAGAAGTCCTGATAATAAAATAGTCATGTCATGCCCCTGGCCGATACAGACGTAATTACTGTTTCGAGTTGATGGATGTAATAGTCACCGTCATCGGTCATGGTTCCAGAGGTAGTTCGTGCAGAATTTCCCTGAGATATTGTTTTGGCGTACTCTTATACACTTTCACCATTTTATTCAACGAAATGGATTATTTGCAAATAATCCAGGCAAAATCTTTCCTTGAATTTTCTTATAAGTATTTCCTAAAAATGAGTTTTATTCTCCGTTACTGTCTTCAAAATAGTAGCTACTCGACCTCTCAACAGCTCTCCATTTTTTCACCTGTTCTCTGTAGATATCCTCTGTTTTAAAGCAGCTTTCAAAGTCATCGATCTTTTCTCCATAATGTTTTGGAGTTGTTGTTGTTGAATGTTTCAGCTGCATGTTATACGAGGACGGATCAATACTGTTTAGTTTGCTGTTTTTATTTTTAAAAAATACATATTTGCTTTTCCCATAGTCCACCAAAAAGAATAGTTTGAAGCTCTTCGAATCGCACTTCTGACACTGCGATTTTCAAGGAGGCCATATTGTTCAAGTATGTTAGTTCCCATGGAATCTGTAATTCAGCGAGTGTATTAATCTTATTCGCTTTATTTACAATTACAGAATTATGCATTCACCAATGAGCACATACACTTAATTCTTCTATCTACAAACCGATATTAACGCTCGCTACTTTCAAAACTCAACTGCCTCCAGTCATTCCAACCCTACCGTCTCATCGCGGATCATGCCACTATTAGCTTCATCAGTAGATTGGGTCTGGGGCAAGTTCACACAGTAACATCCCCATGATAATGGTATTCTTACTGTTCTCAAAGATCTAAAATTGCAGATAACAGACGGAATCGTTATCTTAAATGTTTAGCAGGACGTTATAGTCAATGTAGGATGAACATACATTCATCCATATAAATTTAAAAACACCACCCACGTCCAAAATGTGTCTACATTTCGATTACAATTTTAATTAGTAAATTGATTAAATCTTTTAAATATCAGTAGTTTTCTACTGAGCGGAAATTACTGTCCCAGAAAAAAAATCTGTAAGCTTACAAATTCCAAGAGCACCAATTCTGGAAGAACCATTTTAAATTCCAAAGTAATTTACGGTTCATGTTGAGTACATTATTTGTCTGGTCAAAGCGCATCCAGAGCGGCTAATAAAGGCCGCATATGCTAAAATAATGTTTTGTTTATGTCATAAAATACATACATCCACTGTAGCAATTGCATGTAAAACGGTACGAATTCTTCTAATTGTAAGTCATGTGGGATGTATCCCAGATTGCTTTTAGTCATGATTCAAGACTCAAGACTTCCGTCACATCTTAACATGCATTTATTACTTCACTATTTGACATAGCCAGAATATACTCGTAAGAAAGGGATTTTATAATAAAAACAAATGACTTGAATACTGTTTTAGATATATCTAATGATATTTCGAAAACTTTTTTTACAGTGTTTTCAGCAAATATGTAAATGATTGAAAATATAGAATAAAGAATATATATTCGCATGGTAGGGAAAATAAAACGCTCCGAAATTATAAACTCTTAAACGACAACAATGAACCAGAATATTAACGCTGTTTTGCTTGGATAAGAAAATCTGATTTTTATCAAAATTTCTATGCGATGATTCTTTGAGAAATGAAACTAGGTCACTGTGTCCAATGTCTTAGTTTATGTATCTTTTCTTTAAACATCGTCTTTATGCCAAATGTCATGTATTACTTTTTTGTCCACCATACATCTGTCACAGAATTAGGCGAAAATTTAATTTATTTTCTAATTGAATTACAAACTAATTTCACCATTTTTTTTTTTTGTTTCGTCGTACATGCGTTACCTGGGGTGAATAAGTGATTTTCTCCAAGGTAAGCGGCGTGTAACGATTTGCATGTGCCTGACTTCGAATTACATGAAGTCCGGAACATTAGAATCACGGGGTGCACGGTAATGTTGCCGTGAATTCTGCTCACCTTTTTGAGGGTATATAAGGCAGAATATTTCTGATAAATATTACGGGACCAAAAGTATCTTATCACAGGAAAGATAGCTCGTCATTCAATCTCCAGCCAAAGGGGTGAGTGTTAAATTTATATTTCGTTTTATTGTGAATTTTATTCAGTTTATCATTTCATATAATGATGCCTTTATTACAATGCAGATTTTAAACGTGCAATATTTGGAATTACTAGTCACTATTAGACTTTAAATGCAATAGCTTAATCTAAGGTTTAGATTATTTTTTGAGACAACTATTATTAGTCTGGTTTTCTTTATTGTAGCTGATAACGTCTTTGAGATCGTAGCTGAAATTGTAGATGATTTGTTGCGGAACATCTCTGATAACATCTCTGATAACGTCTCTGATATCGTAGCTGATTTGTTGCGGAACATCTCTGATAACATCTCTAACATCTCTGATATCGTAGCTGAAATTGTAGCTGATATTATAGCGGAGCATCTCTGTTTGTCGGATTGTCTGTCCGTCTACATCTGTCGTGACGTGTAAATATCCGGAAATATAGAAGTCCGAGTGTCGGAGCTGTCTAGAGTTGTAAACATCCGGGGTGGCATCTAGGGTATTGAGGAACGTTAGTTCTAGTAGATGTTGTATGCTGTCTGTACGTATAACTGTGGTGGATCCGTGAAGGGCAAATGACCGATAAAAGTATTGTGTCAACCCTAGGTATTCGGGGAAACTGGGCGGCGATTCAACTGTTGGTGAATCGTACGGTTATACAGGGTCGAGACACATGTGTGTGTTGCAATTGTAGTACAATTAAATACATTGTTGTATTTACATAGTTACTTAAGATCACAATAGTATTTCAAGGGATTGCATGAATCTCAATAAAAGTTAGCAACTTGATTAAATACATGTATATGTTCGTGCTAGTTGTCGCAATCCATACGTGCGATAGTATAGTTTGATGCTTGTGTTTATTATCGTAATTTATACTTGCGTTAATATAACTTTTGTAAAGGTTCCTTGGATCTGTGTATAGTCCAAGAGATTCCTTTGTATCTGTGTTTTATTTTGTATTAATATTTCATTTATTCATGTATTGTGAATGGTTGTGAGTGTGATTGTGGGTTGAACGCATGAGTTATTGTGTTGATACATCATTATTTTTCATTAATAATTTATTTCATAAATTTATATTTTCTTTCACATATTGTGTTTGTGTTGTTCGTTTAATCCACCATCCTCTCGGTAACAATTCTGTTACAACATCAATGAGATGACTTTGTACTTTTGTACTAAAACCCACAACATGTATAGCAATTTAAATCCACCGCCATAAAACATTAATTTGGGAGGGTTTTCGGACATTGTGGAATGACATAGGTCAGTTTGGTAATTGGTATGGCAATATTTTAGAAAATAAAAGCGTGAACTGAGAATTAAAACACAATCTTGAAAATATCGGCCTTGAGAAATATGTCTTAGAACCCAATCCATTTTTCTCCGCACGGTATACATACCGCCCAATTCAACCTTTGATCCATGGGATATCATTTCGTCCACTTCTGATGCTGCAAGCGATTCACTTCCGTACATAATTTCTACAGACGATTTCAATGTAGACCTTCTTATGCCAATAAACAATAACCTGCACGATCTTTCAGTGCAAAGCAATCTTATTAACATAGCAAACGAACTCATTCACTTCTCCACGCTCACGGCGACAATGCTGGATCCTACCAGCAAACTACGATATGTCTGAATCAGCTACACTCTCTGTTAAATAATATAGCAGTGATCAGAAGGCCACATTTGTCATCATAAAACAAGATTATCCCAAAATTTATTAATTCAAGGGAAAGTCTGACTTTCGGAAGAAATCAGTAATGGCCTATTTAACAGATTAATCGGTAATTACACATGAAACGAGCCCTTTATGTCACGGAAAGAGAGCAAAGAAATGTGCAAATTGTTTTGCATTGTTATCAGTCTGTTTTCATAATAGTGTATTATTAGGTACAACTAGACCAGGAAACAGAATATGGACAAGTTGGATGTAAGATAGAATATTAGATCAAGAGCCAGACTGAGGGGAAAAACATTGAATTCCAACAGCGATCATCGTTTAACAAGATTTAAACAACAAACAATAAACGTAGCAAACGATTCGAGAAAGAAAAAAGCAAGAAATCTTTTTCCAAACCTTGGACATTGGTCCTTTCGAAAATAATACAACTATTCCAAAATTTGATTGGAATAAAATTAGATTCATTATGGACGAATGCACTGGATCGTCAAAAATTCCTTACCTCCATATTAATGATACAGAACCAGTCTTTCTTAAAACAAGAAAACTTCTGGTTCAGATAACAGACGTGTCTTTCTTAAGACAACGAAATTTTTAATTATCAAACACTTTTACCTCTTTTGAATAAGTCATTAAATTAAACAAAGATGACAAATCAATTCCGTTAAATTAAAGACCCATATCTCTTTTAAGTGACATTTTCGAAAGACTGATTTTTAAACATACGTTTATCTGTTTAATGATTATAATTTTCTGTAGAAATACCAGTCTGGTTTTATACCTGTCATTCATTCACATATCAACTCATGCATATATAACAACGCATCTGCAATACTATTGATTCACGCGAAATTTTATATTTCATATTCTGTGACACATTTTAAACCTTTGAAGGAGTGTGGCATATGGAATTGTATTTAAAATGAAAAACTATGGCATTTATTAAAAACTACTGTCACGGATAGATACCTACTTAGCTAATAGGCATCAGAGATGCATGGTTCGAAATGAATTCTAAAACCTTGGACAACTCACTGTAAGAATACATCAGGGATCATGATAAATATATATGAAGAGAACTAATGTATTCTTATAATATATATATATATATATATATATATATATATATATATATATATATATATATATATATATATATATATATATATATATAGATAGATAGATAGATAGATAGATAGATAGATAAAGCGAAACACAAATACTTACCCTATGTTAGAAAAGACTGCAAGTAGACCATATCGACCATTTTTTATTGTATGTTTGTTGATCAAGCAGAGATGCATCCAATTACCAAGTTTCATTATTCTAATATATACAGCACTTAATAAACGAAGGCATAATTTCAGCAAAATCACTCAAGTATGAAACCCAGTTGACAATTTTTTTTAACAATAAGGGTGAAGTACTTCATCACGATGTGCGCCTTCAACAATTTACAAAAGTCTGTAAATGATCATATATATATATATATATATATATATATATATATATATATATATATATATATATATATATATATATATATATATATATATCCTATATAGGATGCAAAAACTCATGAGCTAGACCCAAAATGTGAACCAAAGCCAGTAACAATAAAGAAGAATAAAGGTCAGAAAAAGTCTCTCCTTTTTAAAGGGCTGGGAACAAAACGAGATGCATATCACCACAAATTTTATTATTCTTGTAAGAACAGGATATGAACAAGCAACAAAATTAAACCAGGTCAATGAAGCGCAATAGTTGGGCCATAATAACCTACTACAGCATTGAGAACATAGTGCACATTCCCAGCACCAATTTTTAAGATTATAAACAGGATAGCATTACATAGGATGCACTAAAAGAAAAATCAAACCAAAATTTATAAAACGTAACATATAAACCAGTAAAAATCAAAGAAAAGGCAGAACATAAACCAATAAAATTTTAAATGTAGGGAGCAGTAACATTATAAAGGGTGTGATACTAACAGTGATGCTTCCAATCGAAACTTAAAACACAAAATTAAACCAGTAGGTCAAGTACAGGTCAATTGACCTACTTTTGTGATACGGATGTAGTACACTTCAAGATGCATAAATTCAGTAAAATGGTAAGGCAGTGATACATCTTTACATGTCTTTCAACATGATGTTAAATATATGTACTCCTAAATCAATGTAATTAAACAAGTAATTAAATGGAATTATATGTTTTACCTGCTTCGCTGCTAGATACGGATGTGTTTTCGATTTCGATTTTGCATGAGGGTCAAAAGGTTTTGGGATATATTATTATCTTATAATTTTGCATTCCAAATATGATAGATATCGCTCCCATAGTTTGGGAAATACAGAAATACATTAACTACAACTTTAAAACGTTTCAATTGACCTTGACCTTGTAAGAATGTCAGAATGATGGTAGGGGTGCATGGATGTGATGAGATGACTCACCAGTCTACACATATCCTTTGCAGAATTTGAGATCAATAACAATACAAAATAACTGTTTTAAAAAGAATTAACTCTAGATTTTCAAATGACCATAAATTTCCGCGAAGGCCAGAAAGGAATAACGGTGCATGGATTTAAATTGAAGAGCTTCATGTGACAACAATCCAAGAATGACGATGATACGAGCATTGTGTCTATCGAGTTGAAGAATAAAAAATATTTACCGATATAAAGATTTATATCCGATTTTGATGTATTTACATGACTGTACAAATTATTAAATGATACAGTGACAACGAATGATGTACAAATACCACAGATGAGAGCGTGTTCCTTACCTGCCACGCAATTAATGTATCATAACATTAACACGATAAACCTAATGGTAAAAGAGCTGCCGAAATCAAATGTATTATATGTACGTTTTGAAATATCATTTTCAAATTTAAATTTTAATCGTAATTTACTATCCTATGACCAAGCCTAAAATATTATAACAATGTCGGTACTGAATATGATTTGGCAAAGAGATTTTGATCAACATTAGAAACGATTTAAGTTTATTTAAATAAATTAACCAATTTAGACAAATTAACAGAAGTATTGGTGCAATGATGCCAAAGTCTAAAAGCTAGTCTATAGCAACCGCTTGATCACATCGGAAGAAACCTTTACTATTATAAAAAGGTCTGCAGACAGTCGCCTGATTTAAACCGTTTTGCACGTATCGATTATGACTTGCCCATTCAGGTTTGAACAGAAATTGCACGTATCAATTATGACTTGCACATTCAGATTTGAACAGTAATTGCACGTATCAATTATGACTTGCCCATTCAGGTTTGAACAGAAATTGCACGTATCGATTATGACTTGCACATTAACCATTATACTGCTAGAAAACAACTAAGAAACAAAATTATTACAGCAATAATTATAAATCTTGTGCGTTAGAAGCTGACAACTGTAAGAAGACATTTTTTCATTATTTTTGCGACGATTACCAGCGTCCAAGTGCGATACAGGTGGTTGTCTAAATACCAAATAACCCGCTTACAAACTGAAGAATTTGGGTCCCCTTGGCTATTTTTGCGAAACATAGATGAATCGGATGCATGTCGGCAGGCCCGCACCTAGGAAATTCTGGGCCCCAGGCAGCTGACAGAGTTCGGGCCCTTTTCGTGTTTCAAATATGTGCGTATATTTTATCTATCTAGCTCGGGCCCCTGACAAGTGCCATGGTTGTCCCCAACCCCTAGGTGCGGGCCTGCATGTCGGCACCGTAATTTGGAGAATTATCATACGTTTTTGCGCCAGACCACCAGGACAATTGGATTGACCATAGGCTTGACGGAGAAGTTGGCGAATGAAACATGCATTCACATCTTCTCGGCCATTTTCGTAATTAGCTAAAGCTGTCCGAATGGCAGCTATCGGCATACATTGGATATACATGTATGATATGTAGGCTGGACCTCGACGCGACTGAAGAAGTAAAATTTGCTAGGCCGAATAACAAATAAATCTAGAACGTTGCCTCAGACATGTTTGTTTAGTCAAGCAAACTGAACTTGTGTTGTAAAAAGACGCTTGGGTGGTAAGACACACATTCCTTCAAAGGCTTTGAGACTTATATTCATACGAAAAGAAAAAAAAAAGAATTAACTGAAAACTTAAGCAAGAATTTCAAATAAACTCGAATTTGACTGAAGATCAGAGAGATGGTAAGGGTGCATGGATGTGAAAGGTCGCATGATCCTGATTCTACAGTCCAAGAAATGAATGATATAGCTCTAATAGAAAAATTAACAAAACTGTTGACATAGTTCCAAAATATGCATGCACGGTTACTATCTACACCGTGTTTTTTGCAACATGAGAAAGCCAAAAATGGTTGTATTTCAGTTTCTTTGAATATTTTTGAGAGGGCTTGGGAGCGACATAAAATATTTTTCAGTGAAAAAAAAGTCAAACAGAGAAAATGTGTTCCAAACCATTGCCATAGCATCCAAAACACACACACACACACACACACACACACACACACACACACAACACCAAGTATGTGTGTATGTATGTACAAATTTTAAAAATGTCTTCGTTAAAAACGGATGTGAACAAAATATTCGAAACTCTTAGATGATTTCTTCTTTCTGAATCTTTGCGACCATACTTTCTATACTTCCTTGATACAGGGATATACTTTGGTCAGTTTTTGGTCAGCGTCAACGAAGTGTTTCGGACGAATGTATTCCGCAGTTGACTAATAAACATAAGATCGGTTGGTATATGTATATATTTTAAATAATGGCATTATTTCATACTTGTATTCAACACATTCATGTTATTAAGGGAGCACAACGAACACGTTACGATACTGAACATCGTGGTATTAAGTGAGCACAACGAACACGTTACGGTACTTAACACATTCATGTTATTAAGGGAGCACAACGAACACGTAACGGTACTCAACACATTCATGTTATTAAGGGAGCACAACGAATACGTTACGGTACTTAACACATTCATGTTATTAAGGGAGCACAACGAATACGTTACGGTACTTAACACTTTCATGTTATTAAGGGAGCATAACGCACACGTTACGGTACTTAACACATTCATGTTATTAAGGGAGCACAAGGAACACGTTACGGTACTTAACACATTCATGTTATTAAGGGAGCACAACGAATACGTTACGGTACTTAACACATTCATGTTATTAAGGGAGCACAACAAATACGTTACGGTACTTAACACATTCATGTTATTCAGGGAGCACAACAAATACGTTACGGTACTTAACACATTCATGTTATTAAGGAAGCACAACGAACCACGTTACGGTACTTAACACTTTCATGTTATTAAGGGAGCACAACAAATACGTTACGGTACTTAATACATTCATGTTATTAAGGGAGCACAACGAACACGTTACGGTACTTAACACTTTCATGTTATTAAGGGAGCACAACAAATACGTTACGGTACTTAACACATTCATGTTATTAAGGGAGCACAACGAACACGTTACGGTACTGAACACATTCATGTTATTAAGGGAGCACAACGAATACGTTACGGTACTTAACACATTCATGTTATTAAGGGAGCACAACGAACACGTTACGGTACTTAACACATTCATGTTATTAAGGGAGCACAACGAACACGTTACGGTACTGAACACATTCATGTTATTAAGGGAGCACAACGAATACGTTACGGTACTTAACACATTCATGTTATTAAGGGAGCACAACGAACCATCAGTAGTAGCATTAGTAGACTAGTACCGCCGGAACGGAGTCTCTATCTTTATGTTGTTGATCAAAACTTGCAAATCGAAATGCGCGTATGTGATGGACGCTATTCGCTGGCGCATACGAATTTCAACTTTCCTCTCCAGAACATGATGTAAAAAACAAAATTCGTAATGAATGATCTCTTTTATATCATGTACGAAAATAATCAAAGATTGCGTTTCTCTATCAATGTATGCAACAGTTTAAAAGTTTCCAAAACAAAAGTTTAGTTAATTTTTTAATGATTGTTCAAAAGATATTTTTGCAAATTTGTTTTCTGTAAAAGAACTGCTCACGAGGGGAAAGGGTGGCTACTTACTTTCAACTTGCAAGTGGTAAATCTGTCTCAATGTTGTTTTTGGTATTATATCCCAAAACAATCATGCTGAATTTGATAAATTTTAGATACGTTTAGATTATTACTTTATAGCAACCGCCATTACATTCATGTTATCCTAGCTAACATAGGGTTATCGTTTAATCTTTTAAGCTAGGTAGGATGTTTCACATTTTTTCAATGGCAGTTGATTCTTGTGTACCCCCGTCCACATAAAAAAATATGGTTTCCAGCCTTTCATTTATGATATATTTCTAAAAGGACACTTAAAAAAGATTCTATGAAATTCTGACATTTTCGAACTTAATAATAGAGTTTCAAAACCCCGTCATAACATGAACAGATTTGCCACAAATGCTTTCAATGTGAAAATTACGGTAAGGAAATAATAACAGAGCTATAAAAAAAATGGTAGCAGCACGTGCATCGTTGCATATTGTAAACCAAAACCTTATCTCGTAACCCAATTAGCAGAAACGTGTGCTCTACAATTATGTCTTTGTACATGTATCATGAATTTACGCACTCTTGGCACTATTGTACAATAACATGGAGATAAAGCACAGATGTTTCTTTGATAAAATGTGTAGTCCATGCTCACGCTATTTAGTGATACTACAGGTAAAGAATCTGCATCAGTTGCTTCGAGGAACAAGGTACCACACAGTTATTAATTGTTCCTAATTGTATGCAGTACTACTTTTTGTTGCAGGCTCAAACTATACCTTGTTACTGTTTCCATCTACCTGTTCAAAAAATACTGCACAGAGTCAATAATACATATCGACCGTGCAATAACTGGTTCCTTGCGACAACTTGAAAATACCAGCTAAATGTTCTAACACTCCGCGTTTCTTCAGATCTTTCCCACACCACTTTTTGTTGTTGTTTAAAACGTATTCATCGAAGGGACACGGTACTGGCATAGGATAAGCTCTTTATGCAGGGCTGACAAAATTAGGTGACATGATATTGAATCCACCATACATGATCTCCATAAGCAGAATATTTATTTTCATCAGCCATTACAATTAAATATATTCGTCTGATTAATATGCCGAGCTAGGTTTATGGTGTTGACAAACTGGTCACCATTCATTGCCATTGTAATCCAAGGGCCCAGTCTTCCATATACGCCCATGACAGCCAAGGTCGCATGCCTCTGTGAGGGGCCCCGAGGGGCCGAGTGGTCTAAAGCGCTCTCCGTTACGGATCACTGCCATCTCACCTCTGTCTACATGGGTTCGAGTCACGGATTCAACCAATGTGGGTATGTGAGAAAGCTTGCCAGTAGCTTCTCGTGCGTCGGTGGTTCTTTCCGGGGATTTTCCCAGGTTCTTCCTCCACTATTAATACCGGCAGCTATGTATAGTCTATCGTGTGCTGAAAAATTTCGTTCAACACTACAACAAAAACAACAGCATGCATCTATGTGACTTTATGAAAGGGACTAGGCTCTCTTGGGACGATGCAACCAATAATCTATTAAAGTGTCGTTACTTTTTTATTCAAAAAAGAAAGAAGCACAATCCATTTCTTAGACTCCACTGTCATATGATCACTCCACTCAATGTTTTCGACTGGGAACAAGCTGTGACAATTCACCCCTTGAGAACTGTCCAAAGGTATAAAAGGAAATGTCTGAGAAAACTCGAACTGCACACTAATCAATAAACGAATCAGATCTGATATTGTTTAGATCTAATGGGACGATAGGCAAATCTGTCTTGTATCTACAGACTGGTAGGCTATCTTTTTGTGTCAATACAATTATGTCATGTTCATCAAACTGGAAAAATTGTAGGAAACATCTCAACCAGTCTATATTTACAGCCCTGACGACTTGTACGAGAATTGTATATGGCTTTTTCATTGATTCAATGATCCTTTAAAACCAACAGGCTTCAATATGTATTAATGAGGGGGAAAGGTACAATCAATAAGTATAACCGCGTGCGTTCCATGTTAGATGTTTTCGATTCATCTTAGCCGAAAAGCGAAATCAAAACGGTTTACTCTAATTAATTATCTTACTCATTTTCAAAACAAAAATGCTAACTACACAGTATGAAGTACTTTCGTTTCAAATGTACAAGGGAATTAACCTTGATGATACTATAACGATAGTAAAATAGTCCAATAGTAAAATAGTCAAAAAGTCCTAATCATTGCTTTTTGTCTACTCTTACCTGAGAAAATGTTCAACATGTTGTTGCGGCGTGTCAATGTGACACCTCTCACCTCTCCGTCCAACTCCAAATTACAACAGTAACATGCAAATAACTAATCAAGAATAATCTGATTTGCAGGATTATTGAATGCTTCCAATACAACATTAAAGTGTGTACCTTGCTCTGTACAAACTTAATATTTCCCATCTAACATTAGAGTGTTTACCTTGTTCTGTGCAAACTTAATATTTCCCATGTAACATTAGAGCTTTTACATTGCTTTTTGCAAACTGAATATTTCCCAAGTAACCAGAACGTTTTTACCTAGCTCTGTGCAAACTGAATATTTCCCATGTAACATTAAAGTGTTCATCTTGCTCTGAGCAAACTTATTATTTCCCATATAACATTAAAGTGTTTACCTTGTTATGTGCAAAATTAATATTTCCCATATAACATTACAGTGCTTTTACCTTGCTCTGTGCAAACTGAATATTTCCCATATAACATTAAAGTGTTTACCTAGCTCTGTGCAAACTGAATATTTCCCATATAACAATAAAGTTTTTGCTCTGTGCAAACTAAATATTTCCCATACAACATTAAAGTGTTTACCTTGCTCTCTGCAAACTGAATATTTCCCATACAACATTAAAGTGTTTACCTTGCTCTGAGCAAACTTATTATTTCTCATATAACATTAAAGTGTTTACCTTGCTCTGTGCAAACTGCAGTATCGGTTATAATCCTTGCTTGAAAGTTTAATCGTTCAAATATAATTTGATTTGGTTTGGTACCATTATTACGTCACAGCATCACAAGTTGCCCAAGAACACCCCACAGTAGTTGACTAATGTGGTTCCGATGGCACGATTCAAACCCGCGTCCTTTAGGTCGGGAGTCTGGAACGTTAGACTAATGCGCCACCGCAACTCTGCAATAAAAATAAATGTATTGACTGACTTTATATGTCTTGAATAATAAAATGACAATCATTACACATCACACTGAATTGCAGCTAACGTGAACGACGCATGTAATTAAAACCATTAAAGGTTGCAAGTGCAAAGTATATGTCAATCGGATTAAAATCATATTTCTATTGTCCCAAGTGAATAATAATAAATCGCTTAAGGGTCATATTCTGATGACTTATGCTACACCGTCAGCGCTAATTTTACCAGCCAATCAAACGAAGTCTTATATTTTCGCGTTTAGGAGACTGACTTTGACTGAAGAGCAACACTGTTTGCCGAACCATTTGATTCAATTTTAGATTATGAAAGCTGCATTTCCATTGGCTAATTCGAAGGCAACCAGAACATAACCCTAAGTGGTTGCTATCAGATCTTCGCGTAAGAAAGTGGATATCTTATTTTAATCAGATTGAAGTAAATTTGGAAACATGGTACACGTATCTAATTTGTAATACGATTACCATTTCCAAGAATTAGCCACATCAATGACTTTATAGCATCAAATATATTTCTTATATTTGTAACTATATCAATTTTCAATAGGGAATTATTTACGATTGTGAAAACCAAAATTCATCATGGATTTAAACATGTGCTCAGCAGCGATACATTTTGCACACATAACGTCTTTTAAGTGTTAATTTTCACGTGTATAAGATTCAAATAATCAATTTGAACAAATGAATGTGGGTTTATTTCATTGTATTTTTACCGTGTCTTAAAGTTTACATGTACAGTAGTGCACATCCAGCTTTTTTTAACCATAAACAATTGACAACTACCGAACAATGAAAATATTACAATGACCAGCCATGAATAAAAAATTGAATTGACTGATATTACATCCATACGTATGAAATACCAATAAAAAAACAAAAAAAAAACAAGCGAATACAAAAAAAGATGATCATGCTTCTAAGCTGTTCAAATGAACTTTAAAAGAAATATTATATACAATTTTTCGGTACGCTTTAGTGATTCAACGAACGTTTTGTAAGACTATCCTTTTCTGTTTCTTCATAGGCAACAGCTGCAAAATCTGCAAAGAGATATTTTGTTACATGATTGTTTCGTTGATTTTGACTGATTGATTATTTTAAACAGTTTAAGGCCGTTCTTGCATTCCCTTGCATCACAATGAATCATAAATAGAGAACGCCTTGGGATTTCTTGAAATTTAATGATCATCGAAATTCTCACAAGAATTGGTGACATTGATGGATGTTATACAAAAAGCAACAAGTTTTTATTTAATCAAATGGAAGAATATCTGAGTTTTCAACGTCTATTATAGTAATATGATACAATATTGCAGTTGAAAGCAAAACCGTTTAAGCTATGTTGACAATGACATCTGATAGACACAGAACGAAAATGGCGACCATGATCAATTATTATGAGGGGGAAAATACAGCGTTTATCGATGAAACCTGGATTACTGACTATTACGAAATACCGTAACCGTATCAATCTAAGGATGTGTGCACCAGATGTGAATTGAAAAGTAAATCTTACAGGGTAATTGCCTGGTCCAATTATTAAAGATATTTATTAATAATTACAGAGTTGTTAAACAATGTACATCAAGAAAATCAGTTACGAGTGAGGACAGTGAAATTACGGCCATAGACATGGTATTAAGGAAGAAAGATGAACTGATGTCACCCTCAACGGCCATGATCAGCGTGTGGTATGAAAAGTTCCCGCTTCCATTATTAGTATAGACAACTGATTCAACAACTCGCTTACAATGCCATAACAGCAAAGATTCTTTTATATCCGTTTATTTCTTGAGAAACGAAAATATACGTTCAAAATACGTATGTAAAATACCCGACTTAATTTTTATTTTAAAAAAAAACTGTATGGGAGCCTGTAAAATATTACGTTCGCACCAGTCTATCATAATACCTGAATGCACGCACCAGTCTATCATAATACCTGAATGCACGCACCAGTCTATCATAATACCTGAATGCACGCACCAGTCTATCATAATACCTGAATGCACGCACCAGTCTATCATAATATCATAATACCTGAATGCACGCCCCAGTCTATCATAATACCTGAATGCACGCACCAGTCTATCATAATACCTGAATGCACGCACCAGTCTATCATAATACCTGAATGCACGCACCAGTCTATCATAATACCTGAATGCACGCACCAGTCTATCATAATACCTGAATGCACGCACCAGTCTATCATAATATCTGAATGCACGCACCAGTCTATCATAATACCTGAATGCACGCACCAGTCTATCATAATATCATAATACCTGAATGCACGCCCCAGTCTATCATAATACCTGAATGCACGCACCAGTCTATCATAATACCTGAATGCACGCACCAGTCTATCATAATACCTGAATGCACGCAACTGCTTAACATATCCGGTGTTTAGTTTTTAAAAAGGCGTGATGTCCCTTTTGTTTCATAAGTTGTAAACAAAGCTCGAGTCGACATCGTCATATTTTGGAAACGTTCTGATAAATTCAACATAAAAACTACGATTTCTAAGCAATTAATTATCACTATCCTTTGGGCCTTCACCATTCGAAGATAGGAAACCCCAGAGGCGTCTGATAATGGTGTAGAAAGGGCTGATGGCACCCAATATATTTCTAAACATGACGAATCAGAAGCTGATGATGAAGATGACGATGAAGAAAGAGCATATAAATTGACTAACAATTCATGATAATTACATTCTGAATAGGTATAAGCCGTATGTAATGATGTAAATTTTTGTAGAGATAATTTCACAATCTTATGTCGTGGCCGGCGTCACAAGTAAACGCTAAATTTGACTTATTCGTTTGACTCGCCATAATGTGTTGACTACAAGGGATGGAATCTGCTCTGTTTGGGGAATGAATTGAATTTTAATTATGATTCGCTCTATTAACGGTGGACCCAAATAAGTGTGCAATGCAACGCAATGTCAATAGCGGTAAATGACAAAGGGTTAACACAAACATGGGAACATTTGAGGAAGTTCTGGACAGTTTGAATAGGTGTCAGAAAATGATATTTTCCCTAAAAGCTTTTAATAAAGGTGGTCTGTTGAGGATTAGTCTGATGTTTACTCTGGTAATGATACGAGTTATCTTTAAACTGTCTAAGGATGTGTGTTGAATAGGGAGGGACACAGAAGGAGAGAAATTCAACTTCATAGGAACGTGCGAATTTCAAATAAAGCACATGCTTAGTCTCGTTTGCGTGGAGTTGCATATTCATTGATTTACATTTGTAATTATTTGTTGAATTTGTTCATTTCTAACCCACACTTCAATTTTTCTTTGAGTTCAGAAGTAATTGCTAGTATGCATTTTGTCGCAATGTTATATGACCCATGTATTATATGAATGAGTTCAGATTTAGTTGTTTGGTATGTAATATAAATCATGTAGTGTAAATTTCATGCATCTCTTCTGACAAGAATTGTGAGGAGTAAATTGTCTGTCTTAAGTGATTTGTAAAGATTTCATGTTTTTCATAAGGTATGTTGTAAATTGATTTTTCTGTCTGAAAATATTTGTCAATAAATCGCTAAATAACAGGGTAACGTAGTTAAGTCAAAGAGTGAAGCCCATTCATTCAAGTTTTGATTTCTCTTCAACCGAGAATCGAGAAGCAAGTGCCGGCATGTCTTCATTCAGCTGGACATTTATAGCCACAACTGGTCAGTAATATTAGATGCGAGTATGTATTAGACTGCGAAACGACCATACATAATTCTGTTGAATTTCGATAGACGATATTTGACGCAA
Organism: Unio pictorum; assembly: GCA_030141615.1. NCBI lineage: Eukaryota > Metazoa > Mollusca > Bivalvia > Unionida > Unionidae > Unio > Unio pictorum. The sequence goes on along the minus strand of JARLTB010000152.1, from coordinate 5,010,304 downwards.
AGGTGATTGGGAATGTTGTTTGATCCCAAGAGAAGAATAAAAGAAACCTGACTAAACAGCGGAAAGAGAGTGCATCCTGCAACAAAGATATTGATGACCCGAAGAGGGGAGAGAGAGAGAGAGAGAGAGAGAGAGAGAGAGAGAGAGAGAGAGAGAGAGAGAGAGAGAGAGAGAGAGAGAGAGAGAGAGAGAGAGAGAGAGAGAGAGAGAGAGAGAGAGAGAGAGAGAAAGAGAGAGAAGCAGACCTACCACTACCAGTGATTTGGGAGGGACCGGAATCAGCATATGGGTCCGAAATTGAATTGCGTGAATTTTAGTTCGATCGATCTCTCGATTGTATAATGAAATTTATTCTATCGTTCTTTCATATAACAGAACAGTTAATTGAATTCGCATAAATTGTTTAACTCTTTCTACGTGAACGTTAATCATTCAAACGTCATGTTCGATTTCATTTTGTTTATGTAATTTATTAAATTGTTATATTGTACATACAATTGTAAACTTTGAAATTCTGTGACATATATATAAAATATATAACATGTCAATTGAAAAATATGGGATATTACCTTCATACCATTAAAATCTTATTAATCTTTTGTAAACTATAAGTGAAAATTTCACTATACTTTTTTTTAAAATACAAATGATAATTGTTAATTTTTGTAAACTAATAATAAATACTTTGCTCTGTGGTAAGCAGGTACTTGAAACTTCCTTTTTATCTTTTATATTTAATTTAATTTTTCATTACTATATGTTCTACACGTTTTCTGACATTTTTCAGTTTGTGTCAGTGAACTGCACTGTGATGATATTGAAGTTGTGGTTAGGGGCTGATTTCACCTCTTCATTATAAGCTGCCATTATCAGCAGACACTTTTAGCTGCATACATAGGTGTACATTTAACACACTTATCAGTATTTCTCGTAGCTGTGCAGCTACCGTCGGGTGAAGGGCTCTTTTGTTGACATGTAAATTCTTTGTCCTCAGCAAATCATTTTTTGTGACTTGTAAATCCACCGGTAATAGCACAACCATTTGTCCTGTGGCCATTTTGAATTTCGCGCTGTTATAACTTACCGATGGGTCTAAAGTGTACGCGGATTTCTTCCGGAATGATTTGCATGCAGCAAAATTGCACATTTTAAGGTGACATCGTACCCACAACATCGTCAGTCAGTATCAACACATATTTGTGGGGTTGATTTATAGGACTATAAAGATACGTGTTCATAAACTTGAGATCACAAGCACGTTACTCTGCAGTCAAAGAGAAAACTCAGTTTTAGGTGTAATCGATGGCGGTTGTTTGATAATGCCCACAACAACGGAATGCGTATGTTGTTGTGAATTTTAAAAAATGTCATAATAAATAGCAGGGGACACAATGTACAACACACTAACGAGAGTTCAGTCAGTATGTCTGGTCATGTATGTTTTAAAGTCGCATATTGCCAGTATAGACAACAATTTGGAGCAAGAGCTCAACAAGTAAATGCGAATGTAAAATGTCTAAGTTTTTATTTTATTTTGCCATAAAATTTGATTTTCGTGATCTACTCGTGACAGCAGAGTGCTGTGGGTATTAATACATCGATTACATGAATATATTTTTCTCAACATTTAATGCCACCTTCTCGAGACCTTTGCCGTCTAAGCATTATGTCACTATTTTGAATAAATAAAGTAGTTTTAAGTTTCTAATGATATATTCATTAAAAGCCCCTAAAGAATGCGTTTGAAAATACACTAATATTTTAAAATATCCTTTTCGTTTTCCCTCTAGAAATAATCCCGATTTGGAGACCAATCCTTTCATCCAAGCAATTTAGCTGTGGTCATTCTTTAGTTCCTTTCTCGAAATATGTCAACATGTCTGATTTTTAAACATGTATTTGTCAGAAAAATCAAACTCACGTCATGCCAAATACTCAACCCTTCAAGCAATGTGGATGACACTCGTACCATATATGAGAACGTTTTACACTGGTACCTTGTGTGAGAACGTATTACACTCCTTGTGTGAGAACGTATTACACTCCTTGTGTGAGAACGTATTACACTCCTTGTGTGAGAACGTATTACACTTCTTGTGTGAGAACGTATTACACTCGTACCTTGAGTAAGAACATTTGTCAGTTATTTTTACCGATGGCTAACTTTTTCTGATATCCTCAAAAAATGCAGCCAAGATATGACTAAAATATTGTTGAACCTGAAAAGGCAACAACAACAACGAAATACAATATGGTTACATTTTTACTTGCATTTCTTCTGTAGGGATTTCTATTAATTGGGGATGGGAATAAACTTCACTGTGTTTATTATTTTCATATTCCTATACATGTAAACTGACGCAAAAATTAGTCCGACATACAAAAGTATATTAACTATACACTTGTGCCTTTTAAATCTACCAATAAGATAATGTGTTCGGTTCATAAAATCAAACAAGCTTGAAAAGAATGCATGCAAAGTTTGACAATATTTATCAACTATTTACATTTCAGTTCTTGACTGAGTACAAATTTCTCGCATTTTTTTAGATTTGATAATTGATGCAACCTTCTACATTGTACAAAGGGAAATCACGTGGTAATTGATCTGTTAAATATTTTAGATATAATTATATGATACTTGTCATCAAAAATTACCCATGCTGCTTCTCTCTTTAATTAGTCTATTCTTATTTTCTTTGGAGGTGAGTTTGACAAGTTACTTCCTGTAATGGTGACAGTTCAAGCCTACACAGTTGGTGCTTTGGTGTTGAAGGCTCTACGAGGAGCACAGCGGTCGACAAATTTACAATGCAAAGTAACTAACATTTTTACAGGTACACGTTTTTCTGAAATGTGTTCGTGACAATAATTAATAAGAAAGAACCGTGGTGCCCCTTTGATAAAGAAGTATCATCTCGTGTAACTTACACGTTGTCTGGAGCAATTAAGAGTGCCTCTTTGTATATTCAAACACAAGTGAAATTAGTTTTAGTTGGGTCTACCGGTTATAACTTAAGGTAAGAGAAATGTGTACATGTACACGCCTTAATAAAATGTGTAGATTTGCAAATTTGCGTTACGTTTGTGTTGCAGATAGTCAAGAACACGTTTCAGAAAAACGCGTACATGTACAAATTTTAGTAAATATGTCAGGCTTATATCAGCCATCGTAGAAAACTCGTTCGGACCACCCAAGTTTGTCCTTTAGATTTTAACAAAGTCTGACCACTTACAATGAAGTGCATGGTCTTTCGTTTTGTTTGTGAGTTTGAAACGTTAGTAATATACATATTCAAAATAATATGACGTCACAAGATCTTCACACTCGATCAGATGTGTATACATTATAGAAAACACGTGATCATGTTTTTAAGTTATTATGTCAAATTTTTCTATCGGGTTTCTTTTTATTTATATCGCCTCAAAAATGTACTACTAATTACTGAAAGCAGTTAAATTAATTACAATGTATAGTTTCTGTTGTGCTTATTTGAAGGCATCAGATCAAAATATTTGGTGAAATGACCAAAAGTGGGAACAAAAATCTTTAACATCTAACAGATTGCAATCAATTACATAATAATTGTACTCAGCATTCTGGGTGAGACGTGGTATCGGAATTAATTCATATTATTTTAATTTAATTGTTTATTTGTCAGTTTAATTTTTGTTACATTTTTCATTACATGCTATTGTAACGTAAATTTATTCACTGGAAATGATATTACAGTATTCCAGAAAATCAGTTGACCGGAATCATTCTTTCGTAAACACCTAATGCTGACCTAGACACTGACCTTGATTCAAATTAGTAGCATCCACGTAAACAATTCTATTTTTATTTTAAAATGATTTTTTATTGTTAAAGTCATGATGGAACTACGCAACTTAAGAAGTACAGAACTTCTTTTATTATTATAGTAAAATGATTTGTTTTCCTTAGGGTCATGTTAGGCGTATGTGATGTAAAGACGATCACGTGACCCTCAGGGATTTCCGAAATTGCGTCTTACTTTATAATAATAATAATAATAATAATAATAATAATAATAATAATAATAATAATAATAATAATAATGAGGACTTTGTATAGCACCTAATCTTTCGAAGCTCTAAGCGCTTTACACCATCAATAATGATATGACTACACTATAGAACAACAAATGACAAAAACAATGAAATTGGAAAACATAAAAACATGCTGAAAACATATAAGATACAAAACATGATTAGGTCGCTAAGTTTGTCTCTGCAGTCGAAACAGGCGAGTCTTAAGAGCACTAAATTTGGTCAAAGTTTAAGGTATAACCTTTGTTCAAAGAGATATTTCGTCAGGCTGTGCTTTTACTTTACCCTGGAAAGTGTGTTTGTGACCAGTTTTCGAGTCATGTTAATTTTTCTTCAGATCATTTGGATTTTAAAAGGTTGGTTTGTTTCTCAGGAAATATTTGATAAGCTTATACATAATACTTGGACAAAGACAGTTTATAAAACTTTTATTCGGATTTCCAACACGGGAGTGTTATTTTTTTTTTATTTCTACAAGGAACTGTATATAAGCACAATACTGACTACATCATTTGTCATCGTCTTCCATCTTGGATTTTCCATCAGGACTAGAACTTGAATTTATTAGAGCATTTCATTACCAGGACTTTTGTAATTTAATTCGTGGATTAATCTTGGATTATTTTGGGATTTGATTCTTAAAACTGTAAGTTCTTTTTCTATTCTTACAATTTGTTTTCCAGGGAAATACATTGTTTGTTAAATTTTATTAAGCTTGTTGTTTTCGCTTATACTGTGTTACTGTGTATTAGAGCCTAAACAATACTTTATTGAAGAAAAAAACAACAGTTTATTTTTTTTTACAGAAGTGCTATTTTATCGAGATGCTAGGATTCCTACATAAATTGAATTTTATAAATCTAAGCCATAAACCTTTTATAGTGATTCTTTATGTGTATGCGCAGAGATATTTATTTAGGCCAGATAGGGTTACTGTGAATACTTGATGCCTTCTACAGATATATACAATATCCCCAGATAGTTTTAACACATTGAAAGAAATATGTACTGGGCGAATGTCCACCTTGTCAGAGTGATAGTGTGTTGTCAGAATCTCACTCAGTCACACACAAACATATTGTATTAAGTACGGCAAATTCGTCTCAAAAAGATCTTTTTTCGCATAGATACGATACAAGGAATAATCGTTATCGATAACCATGCAAAAAATATATTACGCAAGGAACTTACAAAGACATTGCCCAAGTATAGTAATTAGACAGCGACCTATTAATAATGCAAGAACGGATGAACCATCCTAAGTAGTAAGTATACTTACATTTTGATTTATTTTTTTAAAAAAACCCCAAAAAAACAGATGCAATTTCGGACTATTTTTTTAATTAATAATGTTACCTGTAATGGTAATTAATTAACTCCTAATTTCAATCATCATCGCCATTTGTTTCCCAAGTTGTCAAATCCAAATAATACGTGTCATTGTGAATACTGTTAATTATCCATCAAAAGTTATCTCCCTTATCCACATAGCAAGGTGTTCCGCATGCAATATATACACAGCAACTCATTTGATGTCTTGATCTGTGCCAGTGTTTATTCCTTTACTTCAACTGTAATTATTTTTATTGGAATTTTGATAACTGGATATACAGCATGTCTAAAATGTGAGACTTTTCATATTGCTTTGCTTATAAATGAATAATCATTGTTCACGATGTATTGAGGAAAAGAAGTTTTTATTTTTGTCGTCAACATTTATAAACGTTTATTGTGTTCTAAATATTTAGCGATGGGGAAAATGTCTTCTAGTATAATATAGTGCCCAAACTGATAAACTGTAACAAATAAGTTACTCCACTTCATCGTTGGTGAATGTTACGAAGAACGTACATTCAGTGCTATGCCTTACAATCTGAATAACGACCTTGTGTAGTCTGTTCCGATGTCGTCAACATCGGAACGAGTAGTCAAAGTTTCAGGAATATCGCACATACTTGGCAACCTATATCGACACTCTTCCACTAATTTATGTTTAATTAATATACTTACTGTGCTGTTTTTTTTTATCCTAGTGGAATCAATATCTGACACTTGCAAACGGACATACATTTGTATTTGTTGAAATGCGACAGTAGTCGAGGTATGCCGACGTATGTTCAATTAGGTTCCAATCGGAAAATATTTTTTGAACGAAACGAAATGTTGCTTGCTGTTCAAATACTTGATACTTTGATACTTTCGTTTCGTTAAAATAAAACGGCCTTCAATCCTACTTCGGCATTCCTCAGCCACCATCGCATTGCAACCAATTGAAATGCGTGTCAAAGAAACATAAAAATGCATTCATTTGCTAGTGTCAGATTTTGAGTCGATTACGACCAAGACAACAAAGTAAGTATACCAATAACTCTGAATGTTGATATTTATTGCCAAGTATGTGATAATCATGAAAATTTCAACTCTTATTCTCCTGTCAGTAGAGTTCAAAATACACTACACAGCGCTGTTCGTTAAGCAATAAGACCCTGACGTCCCAAACATAAATATCAGCGTCGGGTCTTATATGCAGGACTAGTACATTTCTATGCATTATATGAACTCGAAAAAAAAAAACTTGTTCAGCACTACCACTCATACATGAGCAAACTTAAACAGTTTTCAAAAGCTGAAGAGTTGTTATCCGTAAATTATTAATCCGTTTAAAAGTAGCACAAAAATGGTATCTGTATCCCTGCAGTTACACAGTGATTCGTCATGACTCATTAAAACATATGTCCGATCCTACTTGTCTCCCTTAGAAATCCCAATGTATTGAGAATTTTTTGTCAAAGCGTGAAAAGGAAACGGATTAGGTGACGTGTCCAAAATTTTTATCAATGTTTCATTTCTTTCTCTTAATATATTTAAACTTTTACCAATGTTAAAACTATTTTTCAGGAAACAAAGGAGTCACACCCATCTATGGTGTTGTTCTTCGATGCATGACTTTCTTTCTTTTTTTAATTTCATTATTTGTACATGAGGTGTGTTCTTAATCCAAAAAGTAAACATTAACAAATGACCAAATAAACTATATCTGACTGCTACGCTTGCAAACTTTTGGTTTGGTCAGTTTTAGGATCACTGTAAACTCCCCAACAGAAAATTGGGGACTTTATTTCCAAAGACACTCTTCTTTCTCTGGAATAGAGAGGCTTGTTAAAGTACTGATGGCATGTCTTGCAGTTGCTCTACAGTGACTTTTGTCCTAACACACTCATTCAATTGGTATCAGCCGGTTTTTTCCTTCATATTTACTTAACAAGAATGTGATTTTTTTAAAATCGGAAAATATATCTTTTTCTGACGCCATCCAGAACAAAATTGGTAGAGATCTTATAAGATTTTGTCTAAATCCACTTTGGAGGCCTAGTGGTGAGAGTGTCCGCCGCGGAAGTGGGAGGTCGTCGGTTCGATCTCCGCCCGAGTCATACCAAAGACTTACAAAAATGGTACTAACAGCTGCCTCTCTTGGCGCTCAGCTTTAAGATATTAGTGTTAGGACTGGTGTCAGGATAATGTGACTGGGTGGGACATCATGCTACATGTATACGGCATGATGCCCCAGTGCTAGACATCACTATAAACTACCTCACTGCAGACATCGTAGCGATATGACTGAATAATTGTTAAAGCTACGTTAAAAATCCTAATCAAACAATCAAACAAATTTAAATCCTGTAATTTCAACGTGTATTATAATTACATTATGAATATTCATAACTTTGGTTTCTCTACAAACACACAAAACTTCCATTACGCATGCCTACTCCACGTATCACATAATATGAATTCAATTTTATTTTCGTAGTCGTAGACATCAAATTTCGAGACACTGCAGACCTTGCAATTGTTGTCGATACGTAATCTAGTTCGGATATGGAATAGTCGAGTTCTTGTCGCCACCTAAATCTTATTGCTGTATAAATACTTTCATGACGTCTCAGAACTATATTTGATAATATCCAGAAATACATATATGTAATGAATGACATCTCAGTGCTAGATTTGATTATATCCCGAAATACATATATGTAATGAATGACATCTCGGTGTTAGATTTGATTATTCCAGTCTGCATCAATTCTGTTTCTGCATAATAAATAGCTTCTCCGCCCGTACCAAACTTTGTGGATTTCTTCCACGAAATGAAAGGGAAAAAAAGGCACACAGTCCAGTACACTGTGACCTATTTGTCACTGATCTCCCGAGTGGCCTTGCCCTCTTTTGCATGCATAGGGTACACGTATAATACTGTACAGTAAAGTTATTTCCATAGATACAGTAATATGTAGGTCATCACGATTCACATTCCATCTCGTATACAAAATACATCATCAGTTACACATATATTTAAAAAATATTGACATAATTGATTAAGCTTGTATTGTACTGATTGTACTGATTTTGCTGGATGTTGGACAGATAAACACATATTGACTATCCCATATGTTTTTAAATTCAAGGTAGACAAATGTGTACCTTTTTATTTGTAAAACTTTCACTTTTATTATCTCGGTAAGCTCACACATATATGTTGTTATTGCTGTTGTATTAGGTTTAACACCATTTCTCAGTACAAAATAGGCTATACATGGCCGCCTGTATAAATGGTGGAAGAAGAACCCAGGAAAACCCCAGAAAGAATCACTGACACACGAGAAGCTACCGGCAAGCATTCTCTCATACCCATATTGGCTGAGCCCAAGACTCGAACCCACACAGACAGAAGTGAGATGGCAGTGATCCATAACGGTGAGCGCTTTAAACCACTCGGTCACTCGGGACCCCACATGTGACAAGCTACATGTGATAAGGTGCAAATGTCACTAGTCATGCAGTAATTACGATTAATACCAATTCAAGTTAAGAATTTATTAGTTTTGATTGACCATGACCAGTTCTGAATATTTCACAAATTCGATATTTAACTTCTCATATGATGTGATTTCAGACTACATTACAATATGTGACTGCAGGGAAACGTTCTTTATCTTTGTTAAATAGTCGAGCAAAAGAAAAAACATAAGCCAAAGAGACTATAATGTCACAACGTTTTGCCGGAGAAATACATGACATCAGAGTTCTAATCAACATAGACGTCTTTTCGCCAAAATATGTACTTGCCATTCTAGCTTGAAACGTAATATCAAGCAATCTAGTACATTAAATACAAGCGTATCCAACTGGTTCTGGCAGATAATACATGGTTCCATAAATGATTTCTTTATGTGGATGGGAGAGATTTTATTTTGAGTTTAGAACCATTCTTTTATTTTAGATTCCCAGTATTTTTGTAGCTATAAAGTTTATTAATATGCATGTATATATGGATGGATAGATGAATAGATGCATGTATGCATGCCTCTGTGTGCGCGTGTGTGTGTGTGTGTGTGTGTGTGTGTGTGTGTGTGTGTGTGTGTGTCTAACCAATATGATAAATTGTATATAAAGGACAAGGCGTGCAGAGTCTCTCCCACTTTTTCCTAAATAACTACAAAATGAACGAGCGCGTGTCTCCAGTAAGAGAGTAACACTTTAAAATCTAGATTTTGTTTGTTTGTTTGATTAGGATTTTTAACGTAGCTTTAACAATTTTCAGTCATATCGCTACGATGTCTGCATTGAGGCAGTTTATAGTGATGTCTAGCACTGAGACATCATGCCGCAGACATGTAACATGATGTCTCACCCAGTCACATTATCCTGACACCAGGCCGACCAGTCCTAACACTAACCTCTTAATGCTGAGCGTCAAGCGAGGAAGCTGTTAGTACCATTTTTGTAAGTCTTTGGTATGACTCGGCCGGGGATCGAACAGACGACCTCCCGCTTCCGGGGCGGACGCTCTAACCACTAGGCCACCGGAGCGGTTCTTAAAATCTAGATTTTTGGCAGCCATTCATGTGCCACTCAAAACCTCTTGACGTGTCACCTTGTTGCACGCGTGCCGTAGGTTGCCGACCCCAGCTCTATACAGTCCAACCTGATAATACGAGTGTGGAATAATATTTTACTTTTCATCACATGCATTATCTTTAAGTTAAAACACAGAATAAATAAAATGTCCTCTTCGCAATATGTTCAGCGATGACGAATGGTACATAGTACACGGATAGTGCGTGGATTTTTTTCCAGTTCTAGGGTTAAATCTATTTAATTAATCCAAAGGGAAAACGTAGGCGAAAGGCTAGCGAGAAAGATGCTGTTCAGTGTTAAAACTAAATTTACATGTGGCATGAAAAGACCCGAAGTGTGACTACGATGGACCAACGCCGAGCAAGACTGATAAAGGCATATACCATATTTTGATTCCAAACAGAAAACATACGATGGGCATTTAAAGAGTTCTGAATACAGGTGTGCCGTACAACAAAGCTATTAATAGTGAATAATACGTTAGCGCATCGCCTCAAATTACTCCCAATGCATCTCTACGAATTTTCTCATTCTGATTATCCTTTATTAAATGCTATTTTTGGATTCATTTTATGATATAATATTTATACCTTGAAAACAACACGCCCAAGCGCATGCCGGTTTTCAAAAGTATTCTTTGATATCTGGATTCATCTGAAAATAACCTGCAGCTGTGTCAGGGCTGTGTGGATGATGTAGCAAAGATAAATCAGGGATGTTTGGAAACTGTGGCAAAGCAAAATCAGGGCTGTGTGGAGGATGTAGCAAAGCAAAATCAGGGCTGTGTGGAGGATGTAGCAAAGATAAATCAGGGTTGTGTGGAGGATGTAGCAAAGATAAATCAGGGTTGTGTGTTCATGTGGCAAAGTTTGGATGCTATAAATCTTTTGAAACCTGTCACCATGGCGGATTTATCCGCCGGTGCGTCATCAAGGAGTAGATTGATATGTCGGGAACCTGTGCGCTGTTTGGTGCGCGGACGGATGGTCGGGTATCGTTCCCTCAAGTTTTCACAAAACTTGGGATACATAAAAATGTCCAGCAACACTAAAATAGTCAGACACAAATATCTCCATGATTCGAGTTTGGTATCCCAACAAAATTTCAGCAAAACAAAGCTCACTGTACAGGATGCCGAGTTAGTTTGTAATCTCTGCTCCTTTTCTCAGATGAAAACTTTCTTATGTTCTCTTGGATCTGGTTCAAACACGTAAATCCAAATTTCACAACTCGTGACAATCTCATTCAAACATTTTTAAGTTGCAGTGCCGGCCTTAGCAAACGCAGGGCCCAATTTGGATAATTTTGGCAGCCCCCCCCCCCCCCCCGGATTTACACGCGGTGCTTTGTGTGAGCACGGCATTTGGAAATAAATTTAAGTTTTATATGATATTGAACTAATTCCATCACTTTAAAATTTCTTTCTCTATATATATTTTTTAAAATTACTAACGCTCGAGGTTCGATTGGGCAAAACCGGTCCAATCGGCTTAAGGCCGACCCTGTCTAGTTGTTCCTTTCAGATTGTCGATTATCGGTTCGGAGATTTCAACCGAATCAGTTAGGTTTTTTTATTAACCATCAAAAAATGTGGTATCCATCTTGAACAAATCTTTCTGAGCTTCAAACGGTTCTTCACTAATTTTAAACAGCTGCCGAATTAATCCACGTGATAGTAGTAATATATATCACCGTGTACGGAACATCTTCATCAATTACCCGTTTCACTGCAGCCAATTCCCGCTAACCAATCGCGAAAAAGGTCTTGCAAAATGTCGGTCATCTTCCATGGATTCGCGACCAGCATTATATTACAACTCATTGGTCTAAACCTAAATAACATATAAAAAAACAATAAAAAACAAGTTTCTAAACTTCAACAAATAATAAATTTCCCTATAATACAAAATGAAAATTTAAAGCTAACCTACGTTATTAAGAATTAAATAAAATAATATAGTCTTAAGGGCTCTATCACGTGTCCAAATGTATGATAGTTTAATTGCATTCCAGCTGCATCCCAAAGATATTCCGATATTGAATGTACTGTAGTCTCGAACGTGCTAATGTGTCATGGTCTGGATTATGGTGATTTGTTAATAGTCCTTTGACCTATCACAAGAATATAATCCAAAATGTCCTTGTTTGCATTTACTATAATTCAAAATTATTTTTCCTGTCCAAGAATATTATTCACACTTTGTAATTCCAGTAAAAATTAATTTGAATAAATTAGTCCACCCAAAGTAAAAAACTGAACACAACAATATGATTGATTTTGCTTCAAATGTTAAGGCAAGAATTAATAATTTTTCAGGTAAAGAATATTATATAAAATCTAAGACCCAATAATAGAGTCAGGATGAAGGTCAGTCTATTTTATAAAATATTAACAGTTATCAAGAAGTTTAGGAATTTCCAAGTGGAAATCCGATATCCTAGACCCAGACCCAGATAAACATGTTTAACTCCATTGATAATGATCCGAATATTAAATACTATCTGTATGGAGAACGGATGTATTACTAGAACATCCTGATCTGTATGCAGAAGGGACATATTGCTAGAACATTCCGATTTCTATGCAGAAGGGATATATTAATAGAACACGCAGATCTGTATGCAGATGGGACATACTTATATAACACTTTGATCTGTATGCAGAAGGGACATATTACTAAACACCCTGATCTGTATGCAGAAGGGATTTATTCATAGAACATCCCGATCTGTATGCAGAAGGAATTTATTATTAGAACATCCCGATCTGTATGCAGAAGGGACGTATTACTAGAACATCCCAATATATATGCAGAAGGGACGCATTACTAGAACATCCCGATGAGCATGCATAAGGGACGTATTACTAGAACATCCGGATCTGTATGTCCCGATCTGTATGCAGAAGGGACGTATTACTTTAACATCCGGATCTGCATGCAGAAGAGGCGTATTACTAGAACATCCCGATCTGTATGCAGAAGGGACGTATTACTAGAACATCCCCATCTGTATGTCCCGATCTGTATGCAGAAGGGACGTATTACTATAACATCCCAATATGTATGCAGAAGGGACGTATTACTAGAACATCCGGATCTGTATGCAGAAGGGGCGTATTACTAGAACATCCCTATCTGTATGCAGAAGGGACGTATTACTATAACATCCAGATCTGCATGCAGAAGGGGCGTATTACTAGAACATCCCGATCTGTATGCAGAAGGGACGTATTACTAGAACATCCCGATCTGTATGTCCCGATCTGTATGCAGAAGGGACGTATTACTAGAACATCCCGATCTGTATGCAGAAGGGACGTATTACTAGAACATCCGGATCTGTATGCAGAAGGGGCGTATTATTATAACATCCCAATATGTATGCAGAAGGGACGTATTACTAGAACATCCCGATCTGTATGTCCCGATCTGTATGCAGAAGGGACGTATTACTATAACATCCCAATATGTATGCAGAAGGGACGTATTACTAGAACATCCGGATCTGTATGCAGAAGGGACGTATTACTAGAACATCCCGATATGCATGCAGAAGGGACGAATTACTAGAACATCTTGATGTGTTTAGGGTTGCCATTCATACTCTTTTTCCTGTACATTAAACATAGAGTATTTTTGTCTAAGACTTTTTTCTTCATATTATAACATTACTCTATATTGTTTAACAATAAAGCTAAAGTACGCGTTCAAGGAAAACAATAGGCCTTTATTCGTTTTAACTTAATGTTTGTTTACTGCACAAAATCAGTCATATTTACTCAGTTCTACTGTACAGTCAATCCACTTCGATATTAGTATGACGCCACATAATAGCAAACTGTATCGATGAATAATACCGTATAGATAGCGCATACTGTATACAGAGAAAGATACTGAGATAAGAGAAGAAAGCAAAATCAGAAATTAGAGACAGATATCGGTAACAATCAATTGTGTATCTTTAGCAGACTTACTCAGTAAAGATTTCTCGGAATCAGTCTAAAATATGGTGATCACATTTATAGTATTGTCATGTATCATATTTTAAAGGTGGATGGTAACCGACCATTTGATTTTTGTGGTTAAGGTTTTTTTTTTAGAGAAAATATTTCCGGCCCTCATATTGCTTCCAAAATACGTCTTGCTCTGATTTGTAGAAGAAAACTTCTAATTATATACAGTATATTTGTTGAAAAAAGTATCTTGAGGTAAAAGATGAAATAAAATATCCTCTTTCAAAAGATAATCTTCCGCCCCACCCCACCCCCTAAAATTAAATGGTTTGTTCTTTACTTGCCCATGGAAATCGGCCCAACGTAGAACAAGTTGTGCTAGGGGGATACTAACCTCTAATTGACCATGAAGGCAATCTATAAGATGAAGTTTAGGAATACATTGACTGGATCAATGTGCCCGCACCCACCCCACTCCCAAAAAGCACCATTGGGAAATACGCCAATGTAGCTAAAGAAGAATCATCAAATGAGGTTTTATTACAGTTTGGAAAACTGTGCTATATTACCCATACAAATGGCGACGCACATTTGGAATCAAAAGTTAATGTGTTGTAATAAAATTAATTTACTCTATATGGTATAAACTTGGCAAAATAAATTCTGTGTTTCAAAAATATATTATTTTTGTATCACTTTCAAGCAAATAAATGAACAAACAAATTAATGAATAAAAAGGAAAGGATCTGAAATTATACATGAAGCAACATAAGCATAGGTAAGAGAAAGCGTTAAAAAAATTGTATTCGTTAGCATTAACAACTGTAAACTGAAATTCATTTTACTTAAAACCAAAACTATGTATTCTAAATTGATGTGTTCGCACACATGTATTTGAAAATCAAAACATTTTCACGAGCATGCAAATTTTAAAAATCTAGCTAGAATACTGGATTCAGAAAAATATTTTCCACGACAAAGATTAGGATACAATGAAAATCGTACTTCAATTATTCACGAAAGTTTTTGTCAAAGTCGACATCAGATCAGAAAATTGTGCGATTCTAACTTGATTGTAATTAAAGCTAGACACCCAGTGTCTATGGCGTATGAAATGGAACTGGAGTTATTTTTGCTGTAAACAGTTTCAAGAATAATGAGGTCTAACCATGAATTCATACACATTTTAAATTTTAACAATCGCTTTTATTCATCACTTTAAAGTTTGTATAAATCATTGTTTTGTAAAAGTAAAATCAATAAACTCAGCAAAAAAAGGGCAAAACTAATGTAGCCAGATTTCAGATTTTTATGTATGTCTTTAATCACTTTGGTTCTATTATCATGCAGCTCAAATGTTTTAAATTTGTAACCAATGAATCACAATATTATTTTACTTTATTAAAAAAAAATCATCGGCTTACAACGAAACTCAAGACTCAAACACGAGATTATGAATTTCGAATAAATTCTTAGTCTCAGACTTGAGCGTTTTATTAATTCAAATCCAGGTAGTTTAATTTCATATGTTCATATGTGCTTAGATCCCAACTATGATACTAACACAGTGATAATTTAGTCTTAATGTTAAGTACTGCAAAAGAATTCGCCTTCTTTGGTAACAATTTTAATTACTGCAAAAAAGTTCGCCTTCTTTTGTAACAACTTTAATTACTGTAAAAGAGTTCGCCTTCTTTGGTAACAGCTTTAATTACTTCTAAAGAGTTCTGCTTCTTTGGTAACAACTTTAATTACTGCATAAGAGTTCGCCTTTTTTGGGTAACAACTTCAATTACTGCAATATAGTTCGCCTTCTTTGGTAACAACTGAGGCTGTTAACGAATGAGACAAGTTCAAAAAAGGGAATTGTGACGTCATGCTTTAATGGAATGTCAAGCTATTTCGATTCATAGTGGATAAAGGAAATCAATTCTGAAGATGAAAATATGAATTAAAAAGCAGACGCATCTTCACTGACTGCAAATAAATGAAACTTGAAATATTTTAAGGAACACGAACGTCGGCCACATTGCATGGGGATTGAACAGAGAGAACAAAATTAATCGGGCGGATAGACGTAATGTATATTTCACATCATATGCATTTCAAAAGGGGGAAAAAGGGGAAAAGGGCAATTACAATTTCCATTAAGATGCCCTATGTTAGTTTAAAAGCTTAATTAATCTAAGTGGTGTCCGCGAGATGCAATCGAGTCTCACAGCATGTAGTTACACGTTAAGCTCATGCTTTTATTGTACCATGCCAATGATCACATCAAAGACATTCTATATTGACGAAATAAATAAAAAGCCCATAACAATTCTTTGCGTGTAGAGAATTATATATGTCGTACAAATTTCAGACAATCGTGTCGTGTTGAAGGTCTTGTATATTCTATCAAGTATATGTAATGAGTAGAAATTATGCATTTATTATGTATTTCTAAGTGAGATACTGTAGAAAGTCTCACTGATACAATCGCTATGTGCTATTTCTATATTTCCCCACCCGAATAGTATCATCCCGATCATAAAATGTGTTGACAAATATAAAAATCCTTTGATTTTCATACGAAGTGGTCATTATTTTGGCAAAACACGCAGTCTGAAGTATTCCATGCGCAAGCTCAATTTGTAAAAGTTCTCTGTCCCAAAATATTTGTAACTGCAACTGTTTATCTCATTGGGACAGAATGGATAAAATAAATGCAAATAGGTATTCAGACAATTACTAAAATCTTGAATCTTTTATCTGAAAGATTAGTATTCCTTGATTTCAAAAATTAGTAGACCTATATTACTCAATAACTGTAGTAAATCTACAATATCAAAGAATTATTATCACATACAGTCGACAATATGATCTCATCTACCTGATGTCCACACTTTTGTTCGACTTTTACTAGTATTATACATGACTAACAAATTATTTTAAGATATTAGGAAACTTTCTGACTCAGACTTTGGCACTCAAAAGACTATAGAGGATCCTGGTATGACTCCATATTTCTTAGAAATAGCTTTAGGACTGAAGTAAACTAATGAATTTGAGAGTACAGATATCAGCCCAAAAAATGATTTACGACAAAAACGATAAGTTACGATATCCTTTAACATATTCTCACGCATTCTGATATATTCTGAAAATAAACTGTATCAATTGACTAGAAAGATATATTCTGACATGTCAAAGATTAATAATTGAACAAAGCTTCACCCTTTTAGTGCCTAATATAATACATATTTTGCAATGTAATTTTAGATTTAATTTTTCAACAGTGTTGCAGCTACATTTTATAAACATGACACCATACTGGTGTATACTGGTGTATATTTATACTGAAGAAACATGACTATATAGTTATATATATTATGGTGGCCAAAACAATCGAATCGCTTTTGTTGTTGAAGACAGTAAAATAAAGTTAAATCTCCTTTCGGTTGTGAATATAATATATATGGACCGGAAAAAGAGATCAAGTAAAGCCAACGTACTGGATTGGAACCTTCGCTAGGGAAAATTTAAATTGTATCTGAATACTTAAATGTATTTTATGTAAGAATAGACATCATACATGGTAATTTTTCTGCTTTCAACTTTGGGACTCAGGACTCAACGATCATTGGGACTATGTAAACTTTGATACCGGACGAAAATGTGTACGATTACTATATTGTTTTAAAATTTGCAAATTATCCATTTTTTAAATATAAAAAAGCTGATCATTTGCTCATGCAACTTTTACATTAAATTACCAGAAAGCCGGGGGGAAAAAATCGATTTTAGAAGTTTTGCCAGCGGCAGATATTGATAAATTTGGAAACAATTGTTACACATCAAATGAAATTACCCTGCATATTTTTTTTTTCTTATTTTTTTTTTTCTTGCTTTGTGCGAATTGCTGAGCGAAATTAGCGTTCTGATCGAACATATAATGTTTCGGGTTCTAAATTGCCAGAGATAATACTAAAGATACTTGCTAAATCAATTGACCAACCCCATGAAATACTCATAAAGTTGAACACTATTCGTAAACCAATAAAGCCTTCCTTTTTGAACCTCTTTCATGTAGTTTAATCTATTTACACGCAACTAAGCGATATGTTTTAATCATTTTGACATACTAATGCTACATGATGACGGATCACAACCTTACTACATGATTAGTTTATTGGATTATTTTATATAATTAGTTATTTGGGTTATTTTAAATAATTAGTTAATTGGATTATTTATCAAAACACTATTTAGCCAGATATAGGGAATAATTTGTAAGTAATACACATAATGGTCTCTTCAAATAGTTCCGTCCTAATTTGAAAGAAGACAGTTCCGTCTTAATTGGAAAGAAGACTGTACGAACATTGTAAGGGCGTATATCCAGTCGGATATTTACTTCATAATAGTAAGGAGTACTCTATGTATATAATGGTCCAGTCAGATATTTCCATCATAATAGGAAGGAGTAATCTATGCATAAAATAGTCCAGTCGGATTTTTCCTTCATAATGGGAAGGAGCACTCCATGCACACAATAGTCCAGTCGGATATTTCCTTCATAATAGGAAGGAGCACTCCATGCACACAATGGTCCAGTTAGATATTTCCTTCATAATGGGAAGGAGCATTCCATGCACACAATAGTCCAGTCGGATATTTCCTTCATAATGAGAAGGAGCATTCCATGCACACAATAGTCCAGTCGGATATTTCCTTCATAATGGGAAGGAGCACTCCATGCACACAATGGTCCAGTTAGATATTTCCTTCATAATGAGAAGGAGCATTCCATGCACACAATAGTCCAGTCGGATATTTCCTTCATAATGGGAAGGAGCACTCCATGCACACAATGGTCCAGTCGGATTTTTCCTTCATAATGGGAAGGAGTACTCTATGCACACAATGGTCCAGTTAGATATTTCCTTCATAATAGGAAGGAGCATTCCATGCACACAATAGTCCAGTCGGATATTTCCTTCATAATGGGAAGGAGCACTCCATGCACACAATGGTCCAGTTAGATATTTCCTTCATAATGAGAAGGAGCATTCCATGCACACAATGGTCCAGTTAGATATTTCCTTCATAATGGGAAGGAGCACTCCATGCACACAATGGTCCAGTCAGATATTTCCTTCATAATGGGAAGGAGCACTCCATGCACACAATAGTCCAGTCGGATATTTCCTTCATAATGGGAAGGAACACTCCATGCACACAATGGTCCAGTTAGATATTTCCTTCATAATGAGAAGGAGTATTCCATGCACACAATGGTCCAGTTAGATATTTCCTTCATAATGGGAAGGAGCACTCCATGCACACAATGGTCCAGTCAGCTTTTCCTTCATAATAGGAAGGAGTACTCTATGCATACAATGGTCCAGTCAAATATTTCCTTCATAATAGGAAGGAGAACTTTATGCATAAAATAGTCCAGTCAGATATTTCCTTCATAATGGGAAGGAGTACTCCATGCACACAATGGTCCAGTCAGGTATTTCCTTCATAATAGGAAGGAGTACTCTATGCATACAATGGTCCAGTCAGATATTTCCTTCATAATAGGAAGGAGTACTTTATGCATACAATGGTCATGTCGGATTTTCGTGTCCAAATAGGAAAGAATACTCTATGCACACAATTGATCTAGTCGGAATTGTGTCCTAATAGAAACGAGTACTGTCAGCACAAAAATTCATGATCTAAGCAGAGTACTGTGCTTTTCAATTTGAAGACTATAATTCCTTATCGACTTTAAAAATGATTAGTTATGGACTCTCTTTCTCTCAATTGTGTTTTCCTTATAATTATATTCTTCAATTAAAAAATATATCATGGTTGTTACTTTTGAATAAAGCTGTGCGGATCACTTGCTTCGGACCTACTTTAAAGAGTGATTCTAGTGCATTCAATTAATGGTACGATTAAAAATTATGCAGCTGTTTATAAACATGAACCATTTTATCGGTTTCTTTTTTCTTTTTCTCCAGCAGTGTGTTGTCAGAATGTTTTTCTTATTTAGATAACACGACATGAATCCTTGAATGACTCTACAACGATGTTATTGTCTTTATATCACATTGATTATTGATATCTGAGAAAGTAAAATACAATAACAAGTATTTTAGAAGTCAGTCTTATAAATACATATGGTTTAATTCAAGAATTTTTGTAGCCAGTGTGCTTGTCAACCAGTGTTTTCGACACTTGTCACCGGTAGACAATATAATAGATGTAATATCAATTTTAACACAGTGTTTACGACACTTGTCACCGGTTGACAATGGAATGAATGTAATTTCACTGTCATCGAAGTGTTTACGACACTTGTCACCGGTTGACAATGGCATGGATGTAATATCAATGTCAACGAAGTGTTTACGACACTTGTCACCGGTTGACAATGCATGGATGTAATTTCACTGTCAACGAAGTGTTTACGACACGTGTAACCAGTCTACAATGGAATGGATATAATATCAAATGGCCATTAATTATATTAACGTAGTGATTTTTAATGAACAAAAGCTTTCACGAAAATTTGACTGTTTCTCGAGAAATTAAAGTGTTCCGGCACCTAAGACCCTATTTCACTAAGGCAGTAACTCTATCGTGAAAAATTTGCATCGACGTGCACAAACATTTATGTAAAGAAAGTCAAATTTTTCGTGAAGATTTTGCTTTTATTTTGCCTTGGGTGTCATTTTTTAAATTTTCATTAAGATTTTACAATTCATGTGACGAAAACACCGTTTTCACCAAAATCGGTCTTCATAAAGATGTGTAACTGGCTTCTCGTGTTATTAATCGTGCTTTTGTTTGTTTGCTTAGGATTTTTAACGTAGCTTTAAAAAAATTCAGTCACATCACTACGATGTCTGCAATGAGACAGTTTATAGTGATGTCTAGCACTGGGGCATCATGCCGCAGACACGTAGCATGATGTCCCACCCAGTCACATTATCCTGACACCAGGCCGACCAGTTCTAGTACTAACCTCTTAATGCTGAGCGTGAAGCGAGGCAGCTATTAGTATCATTTTTGGATATAACCCACAACCTCCTGCGTCCGCGGCGGACGCTCTAACCACTAGGAAAATTTGTATATATTAATTGTGCATAGAACCCTCAATGGCGAACAAGACCGGAGGAAAGAAAGTGATCGATGACCTGATTATAATTACGGAACCGCTTGAGGATAAACACCATATCGTGTATATGCTGCACGTAAATCTATGCTTATGTCATGGACAGGCAAAGTATATCTATGTATACTCATTGTATTATCTGTCTTTGTGTGCTGTAGCGCACACGAGAATGATAATTGAGCCATAGCATGGATGGTAAATCTTAATGAAGAAAAAAAAAGAATAACATATTTCGTGAAAAATATGTAATGGTCATACAGAAATTCACTTTCATCTAAAAAAAAAATCCTTTTTCACGTTGTTCATGTCTCTCACGAAGAGTTACTAGTTTAAATAAAAAGTTATTATCTATTGAAACAGTGCAATTTTAATGAGGAATGTGGATTCTTTTCGAATGAAGTGTATTTATATATCGATACAAAACTTCACGAAGAAATGCTATTCTTTCACGTCTATTACAATCGTTACAGAAAGTTTAATTTTCATGGCTTACCAAATTTACAATGCTCTCCAGGGAAAAGGCGGTACTTGCAAATTTCAGCCTTTTGATCAGTTTCATCAAATATTCATTACAGAAATTATTTTCAACGTTTTTTATATTTAAAAAAAATATGCACGTGAACAAGATTATTAAACTTTCAATGCTTATAATGATACGATAATAATAAGCGGTGGTTTTCGACGAAATTTCTCCTGACTGCAGGACAATTGTAAGCATTGTATTGTAACAGTATTGGCTATCGTGCCGAAGCAACGGGATGCTAAGTGCCTTTCAAGTGGGCACAATGAGGCAACAGGTAATGGCTGGGCGGGGGTGGTGGGGGGGTGGGCAATAATAATAATAAAAATAAAATAAATTAATAATAATAATAATAATAATAATAATAATAATAATAATAATAATAAATACCAAAGGTAGTCTTTCAAATTATAATAGTAATTTTTATATCGCCATTATTTGTCATTAGCAGATGTTTAATGAGGAATATTGTATTTCAGCCAATTAAAGAAGCAAAATAAATTTCTCCCTTGGTCCTTTAACTGGATCAACTCACGTGCTGACGAAGAGCTTTCTGCTTAGAATAATTTGTATAATCTATTATGTAAGTGACACTACCACCACCACCCTCCCTTTGGTCCTGAGAGGTGACAACACCACCACCACCCTCCCTTTGGTCCCATGTTTTTGAGTTTTCTCACCATTCGCTTCTCAAATTGAATGTGTTTTCAGAAAGGAAACAAATTAAAACCCTGTGATTCTGTTTCGCAATTATAATAAATCGAAAATCGATCACTGATGTGAATCGTTCTGTCACAATCTGATATGTATTTACAAATTCTTGCTGGTCACATTTGCGGAAATGAAAAACCCCTGATTATATTTGCAGTGGATATGTTATCACTGTCTGTCACTTTTGTAACCAGAATGTTTTCTTCTACAAGTTTGAATGGAACTATTATGTTAAAACCAAGCAAGCATCTGTTGTTCGATCTGAGCGTGTTGATATATACACAACGAACAAGATAGCAATGTGTGCGTCTTTACACACAATGAAGAGAATGTCATCGCTAAGTAACAATATTAACAAAGATCCAACAAAGACAAGAAAATGTTTCCAAGGTCATATTGTAGTCATTATTACAGTCAGGACATTTTCTGCCTTAAAGGGGAACTTAAATGCCAGCTAGCCATATGGAGATTGATT